>JAINUG010000094.1:1657500-2067500 GCA_029706075.1 Aldrovandia affinis
TGCCTCCCGAGCTCCGGATGGCTCTTTTGATGAGTGCAGAGTAATGGCCACTGTGCTTGGGTTAATGATGGATTTAAAAGATTACTGGGACAGCAATTCTGGAGCGCTAATCATCACACCTAGCCAAAGAAACAGAGGTTGGGACTGCAGGGACAGGTTTTCAGAGAGAAGGTATGCTGGTGTATCATCTTTCAACCTTCAGCACTTCCAACCCTTACAGGTAGGGCCCTGCATATTCCACGCCTGGGGTCTTTTTAAGCCTTCATTTGAAATATTGCCTGTGCCTCTATAGCCACTCTATTTGAACACATCACAAGGCAATTGGCTGTGATTAGACACTGATTAATTAGATAAAGAGAGTCCAATCATGGTGAGTTTAGAGCAATCCAACAAATTGGCATGTTAACTGAATGGATTAGGATAGAACATTCTCACAATGGGAGAAAGAGCAATGTCTGAACATCAACGTCTACATGTGCAGCACATGATAAACTGTATGCAAGTTGTGTGAGTTGTCACGAAACAATGTCTATTCTTGATAAGAGACCAGGTTGACCCAGTAAAATGATTATGCAAACAGCCAAGCATGAACTGTAAATTACGCTTCATACTTGTAAACAACCTTGAATCATTCATATGACTCTATGTGCGTTGCGGAGGTAGCTGTTAACTCTGATGATATTTTCAGTTGAATTAAATAATATATTTTCAGTTGCGTTGGCAACAGATCTAGAATGCTTAAAATAGATTATTTGCTGTCCCATTTTGCCATTATTTTATCATATTGGGAACATACATACTGTATGTGCATATACTATATACTGTGTGTATATACAGTATATATATATATATATATATATATTGTACCTCTCTATCAACTTTGCACATTTGGACACTGCAATTTCCGCCCATTCTTCCTTACAACATTGCTCGAGCTCCATCAGGTTGGATGGGACCGGCGGTGAACAGCAATTCTCAAATCTTTCCCCAGATTCTCAATGGGACTGAGGTCTGGGTTTTGACTGGGCCACTCCAGGACACAGATTTTGTTGGTTTTTAAACCACTCCAATGTGGCTTTTGCTGTATGCTTTGGGTCATTGCCCTGCTGGAATATAAATCTTCTCCCAAGTCCCAGATCTCTTGCAGACTACAGCAGGTTTTCCTCCAAGATTTTTCTATATCTTGCTCCATCCATTTTGCCCTCTACTTTGACAAGTTTTCCAGTCCCTGAAGCAGAGAAGCATCCCCATAGCATTAGGCTCCCGCCACCATGTTTCACGGTAGGGATAGTGTTCTTGGGATGATGCGCAGTGTTATGCTTGCGCCAGACATAGCGCCTAACGTTGAGGCCAGAAAGTTCAATCTTGCTCACATCAGACCACCGAATCTTCCTCCACTTGTTTTTTCTCCCACATGCCTCCTGGCAAACTCAATAATATTCTATATGTAGCTAAAAATAAAACTGTGCATACTCTGTGTGGCAGTCCGGAGCAAGGACACAGCATAAATCGGTTGTGCGCTGACTGCTGCTGTCAGCTTATAATGAATAGCCATGACTGATAGATGGCTATAATACTGCACAGATCATCGAAAAGTATTATGCTGATTGTGGTAATGTTACGGAAGTTTATCTGTACTTACGGGGAATGTGGCTGGTGATTCTATCCATGCCACTGTGTGTTGTACAGTAGTTATATCCTGTATAACATTCATTAAAATTAACATGCAGGTTTTAAGTGAGCATTGTTTTGTTTTTTTAACTGTAGACGTAGAAAGCCAGCCTAGTCCCTGCAAGTCCACTACGCATAATTTAGCAATGTATGTCATGAGCTAGCCATGCGCCAAATCGGATAAATATAAGTCAATAGGCAATTAACATCACTCCATGAACTGAGGTGCAAATGCATGTAATTAATAATCATTAAATTACTAATTAATGCAATACTGGTCCCACAATGGGATGATGAGCAGGCAGCTTTAGGAGGGGACTGTGTCAGCATCTAGAGGCTGGAGGACTGAATTACAGGCTATAAAACCCAGTTTTTTAAGAATATGCAGGGCCCTACCCAGGAAACACCCACCACATAATGCTCTAGCCACATCCCATCATGCATCCCATCATGCACCTTCTTTAAGCACAGCACCAGCCCCTGTATTGTCTCAAGCCAAGACTTGTCCCATCCCTGCCAATCCTCCTTCATCCATGGGTAGAGACCCTTCAGCTGTGCCCAGTTCCATAAAATTTATCGCAAAACATCGTCTGGAATGGGTTATTTCCACAGCCTTTTCATTAAGCCCCTGGACAGGTTCAGGTGTGTGTTCAGTGTGTGATTGTTCCTCTCCCCCCTGCAGCGCGCAGTCGGCAGCTTGTCCGCGCGCTGAGCACCCTTCTCCACAAACGCTCCTCAGAGAAAAATGGTAAATAATGAACACAGTGACTTGTTTAATTAAAAAGAAAACCTCTCTCGGCCACGCATGATTACACTCGCAGACTCATAAAGAGTACATCTGAACATTAACTGGCTTAAACGGTGCTCTGAGGAACTGTGGCATTGTTTAAGGGCTGGCGTTCGCCCGCACTGGGGAGTTTCGAGGCCTAACAGGCGTGAAACTGTCGCTCTGACATTTCCACCGCTGATTAACCATCTATCAGAGTCCTTTGTCTCATACCAAAAATCAATCATTTTCATATCTGCATCAAAGCCAAGTCTCCACACAGGCTTATTTACAACCGTTTGATAATTGGGGGCAAAGGAAAAAAAACAAAAAACAAAAACGCCATAGTTAATTAAATTAAAATTTCATTAAAGCTGTGGACTGATGGTTGCATAACCCGCTGCCCCAAATGACTTAACAAATGCATTAAAAACAATCCTTAAGCACTTGATTGAAAACGAATGTGAGTGTTTGACTCATTTTGAACAGAACAATTTGCCAGAAATATCTTAATGCTGTCCATACAAATCCTAAGTTAAAAAATAATAATAATAATTCTATCTGGTCTCACCTGGGTCAGCTTGGCCCTAAGACACATCTCTGCTGATGGATGGGTATTTAAGGGCAGTGAGCAGAGACAGGAAGGCCTTCTCTGATCCTGGCAGGAATGGGAGGGCCACCGAAGCCCTTCCAGAAGCTGTATCTGTGTGTTATGGAGTGATGCGGCGGGATTTTTATGAAGCCGGGAGAGAAAATGCATTATTGATTTCCTGAGTCCTCCCGCATTCTGCTGTCTCAGCAGTTGCAGTTCGGCTAAACCTTAAATCTGGAGACTTGACAGGTAATACCTATAAACTTCACTGTAATTAAAAAGTGTATTAATCTTGTGTATTTGTTAATAAATTCAATTTTTTTCTCCAACCACACCTTCCTTCCTTGCCTACCCCCTTGCTATAAATGTAAACAGAGTAATCCATCGATGATAAAAAAACAACCACAACAAACCTACAATATGACCACAATGACCACTGTCCTTATTCTAGTCTTATCCTACTAGTGGCTATGATGGGAAAACTGGGACTGCAACAACTTCCACTACAATAAATAATAAGACTTGCGAGCGGAACTCAATCAAAACAGCACACAATGTTAGACCCTAAAGACAGACAGAAAGAGAAAGAGACAGAAAGAGAGTGAGAGAGAGAAAGAGAGAGTGAGAGAAATCACACCCCATGAAAACATCTCATGACACCAGCTCTGTTCTAATTATGCATGGATGTTTTAATTCTGTATTTTACCAATAATGAGGATAGTAATAAGCTGAGGTAAACAGATGGAATATAAATCAAATGATAAAGTTCTTTATTAGTACTGGCATGAACAGCAATATTCTTGTGTGTGTATCTGACACAATGGTTATTAAAACTGTAAAACAAGTAAGTACAAAAAAAGTAGATGGAGTTAAAAGTAAGAAAATTATTTTCTCAGTAATTCTGTTCTGAAAGCCAGACCCTTAAGCAGAGAGCAGAAGTTTTTTGCAACACACAGACACATCTCCCAGTTCTAATGGACAGCACTTGATCTGTCTCTATCACAATTGCTCTGTGATCCACAAACAGGGGCCAGCGAGGGCCACAGAGGGACCCGCCATTGTTGACCTCTGTGTTGTGTTCTGAGATATCTCCACAGTACCAGCATCCCAAACTCGGTATCATCAATCAACCAGCTGGAGAGGAACCCAGAAAACGGGCCCAGCAGACTGAACCTTTCTGCAGAAAGGTTTTTATCAGCAACGCTGAAACCTAATGGGTTGAAAATAAGTCAGAGACTACTTGCACTGCACAACAACCTAGGATGCTAAATTCATTTGATGCTATAATGCTAAGTGTAGTTTACCAAGAGAATAACCAGGAACAATCACACACTTGTGTGTCTCAATTATTTTCTGGCCACTAACTGTGCTGTCATTTAGCAAAAGTGTGCTTCGCCAAAGGAGTGACCAGACCACGAACCTAAGCAGTGAGGGATTCAGTCGACGGGTTTACCATGTCTCTCGACGCGACAGTGACCGTCTCTGGTTGACCATGCACCAGTCATGCTACCAGAGAAAATACAAACAACAAAATAGCAGCTAGGAGAATGAGGCTGGCCGGTCACTGCCACAGACACCACGAGCTACCAGCCAGCAAATTGGTACTGTGGAAACCATCACAAGCAGGCAGACATTGATCGCAAGGGCGTCCCACACCAACATACGTGGACATGCTGAAGATAGATGTGGGAGTGGAAACTACTGGAGAGCTCGCAGGAAGCATGGAGGATCGGGTTGGCTGGAGACGACGAAGGCCTGGAAGGCCTGTAGTAGTAGGACGACTCAGTAGTAGTAGTCATGATGCGACAGTGACCCGCTCTGGTTGACCATGCACCAGTAGCCTGCCTGCACAAGCTGCATGGGTAGTGCATTCCTCTGATGTAATAACTGTGCAAGTTCAACCAGTGAAAGGAATCCGTGGAAGAAACCGCTTTGGAAGCAAGCGTGTGCTTGCCAGAAGGTTGCAACAATGAAGCCGGCTTACAAATACAATTGGGCATTCCAATTTTATGTTACGATGTTATCGGAATATCAGCTGCGTGAAAGTTAGTTTTAACAAGGATTTCTGTGTCACAGCCTGACCGCTGATGATTAAATATTGCTTTCACAGCACAAAATAAATAAATACGTCAAATAAAGTCAAATTCTATAGCACAACCATTAACTGGATGGAGTCAGCACAGATGCTGCCATACCCAGTGCTGTGGTTCTGCCTGTAAATTCAGTGCGTCTGTCGTGCCGCTCCACATGGCCGCATTTCCATCATACCTGAACTTCACGTTCAAATATGAGCTTGTATATGTCCGGCCTCTTCGTCCCCGTCCATGCACTACGTTGCCACCCTCTGAACTCGAACGCTGTCTCCCCTTCCCCTTGTGGTAGAAACATAAGGGGGTCACTCTAGACCCATCCCTCTCGCTGTACTCTTGTTGTTTCTTCTTAAGTGACGCTCTTGGAGTTTGTTCCTTTTCCTAACAGCATGCTCCAGACCCCTCCGGCCAGCACCCGCCTCGTTTACTATATTTCTCCCTCTTGCTGGCGTTCCCTCTCATGCTGCAGCATATGTCCTGATTGCCGAGAACAGAAGCGCGCTGCTTGGCAGCTCCTCTCTGCGCTCCCCTAGCGCTAGCCTCCCCAGGCAGGCCCGTGCCCCACATGGCTCTGTCAGGGTGCGCTCTGCTAATCTCCAGGAGTGAGCGACACCAGGCGGTCCAGGTGTTCAAATAGAGCGGCAAGGGGTGCCAGTACCTGCCGGGAGAGAGCCAGCGGGCATCCAGCGTCTCTGCCTGGGCCATGTAAGCTGCCTGCCAGGAGAGACCAACACATAGCTCTCAGAACTATAACTGGAATTTAGCTGCCCAATTCCACGTTCTACATGCACCTCCCCTTAAGCTGCATGTATATAAAGGAGGAGGAAGCACACCCAGATTTTAACGAGGTGCCGACTATGGGAAAATGAATATTAAAATAAGAAAAGAGAGTCACACACCCTAGTTTCTAGATACTGTACGTGCCAAAACGTTTGTCATTCTATAGTAAAAAAATACAGTTGGGGCATCAATTCCCCCCGAACATGTGGCGTTGTTACCATATGGCTCTTAATGAGACCCATTCTTATGGAAAATATCATAAATGTGGCATTGCGGCTAGAACACATTACCCAGCCTCCGTCTCTTGGATGATTGATTGATCATCAGGATTGATTTGGCTGACAAGTTCATTTTAGCTGCTAGTGGATAATGACTATAGATTGCCTTCTCACGAATTGCCTAAGCAGAAGAGACAGTCCACACATTTATGATAGATATTATATTTATATTTATAATAGAGCGAGAGATTGGCAGTGCCATACAGCAACACCAGCTTATCTTTTTAGCTCTTAAGTAAATGGCAACAAGCTCTGATTTATAGGGCCTTCCTGCGCAATACTGTACCCACCATAACTTTTTATTGAACTGCATTATTTATTTTGCAGTGGCCCTTAATGGAAGAGATGTACAGTGCTGACAAAGTTACCGCTCAAGTTAGTAAAGCTACATCTTAGATCAGGGTATGACCCAAAGTACAGAATGGACATAGCAATTAAATGGCAAAATGTTAGCAAGTCAATGGAACATCAAAGCAACCTCAGCCGAGCGTTAATTAAAACCATTAACTCTGACCTCTGCTTGACCTTGGGGCCGCGTTACACCAATTAAAGGGCCGAGAGAAGACGAGGCCTAATTCTTTCTTCCTCTTGCTGCACCAACCCGAAAGACGAGCGGTAACCGCTGAGGCAAAGCGCTCGTGGTAAGTCTCGTTCTCAAATGAAGTGCTCAAACGTCTGCGGATTTCATTACGGCCAGCAGCATGACGAAGCTCATAAACCCAGACTAGAGTAGGCAGCTGGAATAATGACTGAGCCCATGAGGTAACAGGCTTACTGGCTGCGAGTTGCTTTGTTCTCTCTACATTGGCTGTGCGTTTGCTGCAACATGGTCCCCAAAGCACCAAAAATGGGAAACATTTCCAGGTTGTACACAATGTCAGCACGCAGCCATCATCAATGTTTGATGATACCCTGTTGGATCGGTGACAGTGTTCATGTTTAACAGAAGCCAGTAAAGAAACCGCTTTCTCACAATTAAGAGTTGTGTTTTATCAAACAAACCAAGCGACACATTCAACCATCTTGGATATAATAACGTCAAAATGCGCTTCCACTCCTGCAATCACTTTTAAAGCATGTTCTCCCCTTCAAAAAAACATTTGTTTATTCATGTTTTTAAGGATTTATAAGATAACCATCAGTGGGTCTAAAACAGATCAATCAAGCATGAAGCACACATCTTGAAGTCCTTGATCTGTAATTCTTTAAGAAATGCTTCATCTTTTTATCTATTCTAAGATCTAGGCAATGCATAAATCACAGTATAGCCCCATGCAGAGAGACAGGGAATCTCTGTTGAACATTGTTAGACGCTTGTGCCAATGCAATTTGTAGTCAGTCAGGTTCAAGAAGCATGTTCTCCCCTGCATGTTCTCCAAAAGCTACCTCCATCACATCATATCGTGAATGTCACTGTCTTTGTGAAACTCACCAAAAATGCATATGGAGACAACATTTTTTTGATTAACTGAACATGAAAGGACATTGACAAAAACAAGACTCCTCTACATCATAAGGGTCAGGCTGCTAACTTTCCAACGGGGGATCTGGCTGGGGAGCATGGAACGCCGTGGCCCTGGATCCATAAGCGTTTGACCCGGGCCAGGCAGGGCGCTGAGTGATGCCATATTAACTTTACACTGATGATCATGAGGAGGGACGTCTCGGGATTAAACAGATGGTAAAACGCCCCTCTGGAGTAACCTTCTCAATAAAACATCCTCCCGGGAGCGGTACATCCCGCTGGCCTGCTGACCAACCTGCTCCCCCGGCCATGAAGATATTCCCCTGTGAAGATGTCAGTGACAGTCATCGCGTGGCTGTGGAAACAGTGTTGTAAATGATAGGCAGTGGGGTCAGAGGTAAGGAGCCATGTTTATGTATGAACCCAAGGGTTAGCAGGCCTGCTCCGGAGTTAAGTGGGAAGGTCAATGTGCACTCGGTCCACTGGGAGAAAAGAACAGATACGGAGAGACAATGCGAGCGATCGAGGGGGGAGGTACAGAAACAGGAAACACTCTGCATCCTTGGAGAAGACTACACTGCTCAGAGTTAATATGCACATTCGCTCAACAGCCAGCTCTCGTTAGGCCCTGTGCAAGGCATTGCGGGGCTCTCTTATCCATTGCTGTCTGTATTACAAGCGAGACGCAGATCTGTAGGAAAATAATGAAATAGTCAAAACTGGAGCACACTGAATCCGCTCCTTCCACTGGTCTTGTTTCCAGGCTGATGCGGTGATGTTCATTTTCTCCTCATCATGAGACAGACGACGGAGATCAATGCAGTTGCAGCGCCTCATCTCTCCCTCCCTCTCTCTCTACCTCTCTCGTTGTGATCATTACCCATCATGCAATTTCCCCACAAAGGGTTGAGGATTTTAAAAACTTCAAAACTTGATATCCCCACCCCCTCGGTCATGACAGGTAGATAACGATCTGTGCATTTCCAGACACGAGAAGTCACATCTGAAGATGCATCTCATTCGCTTATGATTCACAAGCACTGTGCTGAAAATGTCCTTTGGCTCAGTTATATTGTATATATAGCGCAGAATACTAAAGGGTACTGTTCAGAGTCCCCCGATCCCTCAGTTATCCGCTACGCGGAGATGGCTTCGCAGTAGCGCAACAAGCCGCCGCAGCAGCCCGTGTGCCTATGTCGGTGTCTGTGTCAGCGAGTCTGCTGTGCCACTAGACATCTGCGAGGCCACTGACCCAAACCGGTGACTTGTGATCGAACACGTGTGGCTGCGTGTTGCCGCTAGCGTGTTCAGCGCTCGGGCAGAGGGCCCAAAGACCGCAGGGAGTGTGAAGGTGCAGAGTCTGCACGTCAGCGTTAATCAGGCCCCCCTGCCGTTGGGAGTCACCAGATGCCCCCCCCCGCCGTAATTCATTCATCATTTATGTTGATGTTCCTTTAAGTTCACATCATTCATAACTTCATCACAGCAGGGGGACCACGCTGGGCCATCACTACTGCTTAGTTTTTTGATGCATCGTATTTGTCGTCGAGTTGTACAACCTCATCCAGACATGTCTCTGAAACAATATGTGCCTGTCGTGGGCTCTGATATCCTTCCCACTGAAAAATAACTTAAACATTACATGAAATGGTCCAAAAAACGTGATTCACATGTGCAGGACTAATGTGATATTTTTTCCCCATAAGGGATGCTTCAAATGGAAAAGTGGCCCAGCAGGTGCACACAGCAGATATAAAGTGAATTTCTAGAATGTGGAGAATATGAGTGCGACGTGAGCAGAAACTAGGGTATAGTGTTGTATTATTATTAGCCTGGTGCGTTGTGCTACTGTTGTATGCATGGCTTGTTTACTGGAGACAAAATTTACAACAGGGAAATTAAGCCATCGGATCGATGCTAGAACGTAGAAAGAGAGCTTGTGGCTTTAAAAGAGCACGTGAATAAGAGGTGAGAGAGTCTCGACCCTTCCCAGCATGCTCCTCTTTCAGGGGAAACTACTGACACTAATTGAGGATATTTACTCAACATGAAAAATTACTGTGGGCAAAAGAGTCTCGCAATCTGAAGCGCAGCTCCAAATGAGCGTCTCTTCGTCCATTTATGTTGGTCAGAGTGAAGTACTGATTTATTTGCTCCGGGAAAACAATGAAAAAGAGAACCCCCCCCACAATCGTACACACACACACACACACACACACACACACACACACACACACACACACACACACACACACACACACACACACACACACACACACACACACACACACACACACACACACACACACCATATTTATATACAGGTAAGTGGTTTAGGTCCACTTAACACCTTACAGGGCAAAAGGTAAATGGCAATAAATACACAGCCATTCTGAGTGATCACCTTCATCCTATGGTGAAGCATTGCTATCCTGATGGGAGTGGTCTCTTCCAGGATGACAATGCCCCCATCCACAGGGCATGAGTGGTCACTGAATGGTTTGATGAGCATAAAAACTATGTAAATCCTTTGCAATGGCCATCTCAGTCACCAGATCTCAACACAATTGAACACCATTCTAGAGTGGTGCCTGAGACAGTGTTTTCCACCACCATCAACAAAACACTAAATTATGGAATTTCTTGTGGAGGATTGGTGTTGTATCCCTCCAATGTTCTGGTTGTTCTGGTGCCTCTTAGTGGCCCATCACCCAATAAAGAAACTTTCATTTTCTTTATTTTGGCAGTTACCTGTACATCCCAGAGATGTCGATGTCGATATATACTGTATATTTATGAGAAGAATGAGAGGATCCTGTTTTCCACTCTAATGTGAAAAGAGTTAAAGTGAAACAACAATGGCGGTCATTTCCAGTAGGAGCGATAGAACGATGGCAACTTCAGCAGCTTGTGAGATCAAATCCGTGGCTTGGTGAGTGAAAACAACGTCTGGAATAACAGTTTCATTGAGAAGCGTTTCACTGAGCAGAATGGAAAGAACATGACTGTTGAAAATACCAATTTGCTCGAGCATGCCTTAATACTTTTTATGACAGATATCCTTTTACCATTTTCCTGTCTAGCACAGTGGAGTGGAGCACACACACACACATGCACACACACACACACATTTATATAAAGTATATATATATATATATAGTAGACCAAGAAGAATGGGTTCACTCATAGTAAATTCTATTCCCGCAGGGTCACAAAAAGGCTGATCAGTTTGGAGGAGAAAATGTGCTTTGCTTGTTCTCTTTATTAGGGCTGTAAGAAGCTGTCATGTTACCATTGAAACAATGACCCTTGAAGACTACAAATCAACCTGCAATTATAACTTCAAATAGCCTAGAGAGCAGTCCGCACAGATCCCGGATGACAGGCTCGGCCGCGGAGGAACTGTGAAAAGCAATTATTCCGCACCGGAAAAAAGGGAGCGACGGCAAAGAAAAACGAAAGATCTGGAAAACAACATTTCTCTTTTCCCCTTGTTGCTTTCATTCTAACACAGTACATTGTGTGGCGTTTCATGAATAAATCAGGCCTCGGCAGGCTGAGAAACACACTCCTTAAGACTCCATTTTGTTTTCCCACTTAATTTAACAACACAAGGCTCACTTTGTCCCAGTGAATGGGCCTGTCATAACAGGGCCGGCGGGTCGGCCTCCGTCAGAACGGTCGAGGCGGGTCAGTGAGAACGGGCCAATGGGGGGGAGGTTAAAGCAGCTCTGTTTTCCCCCAGGGGCGTGTGTAAGGCTCGGGCCCGAGAATGGGGGCAGGATTAGGGCCTGGGATACACGCTCACGGAACAATACAATGCCAACTACAAACGCGACGGCGCGTTTTTATCATTGAACACCCCCGTCGATCAACCCCTTTGATCTTTCAAGATCTTTGTCTGCACTCTGGATGGAGAGAAGTGGCAACTAAGGAACGCGCACTCAGAAATACAGAAGTAAAGGACGGGGAGAACTGAGAGGATGGAGAGAATGGAAGAGCAGGAGTACTCTTGTTAGGCTTGTTTTAGACCCGCTAACTCCATTGACAGGTACAAAGACCCATTGTTGAGTCCCACTTTATTATTTGTGGTCAAATTTATAGTTATCGTCGGGGCGCTCCAACATTCATTTATTTTTAATGGAGTGATAAAAAAAAATCTTTATTGTTATTGTTCTGAGGGGAACTGGGGTTGTATCCAGAATGTAGTCAAATGAAACAAGTGGACAGCAAGTAAAACTGACCAATAAACTCTGCGCTGCACTCTAAAGTCAAGCCTTAATGTATGAGTAAACATAGCCCTACTGGTAACAAACAATCTGCAAAATGTCCAAGACCCTATTCATGGACTCTAAGATTGGCTATCGCATGACACTAGACAGAGACCTCCCGAGTGACATGTCAGGGTAAAGCATTAGTCCCACAGTCTGGAATTGGCTGCCAACAATGCCAGTGCTGAATGTGGGCGGGAGCCCCACGGGGACAACCAACGTTTTTTTAAGCCGAGTTCAGAGGTCACAGGTGGAAATTAGCTCCAGGAAAATTCTGCACGGATATCAGCAAGTCGTTTTTTGACACAGAGAGTCAATGCGTGGAACAGCTTGCCAGGTCAGGGTAGTGAAGGCAGAAACACTATCCACATCCAGGCTTGCTGCAGTATTGGATATTCTTTAGATTAGGGAATGATGAGCCTAGATGGGCTGAACAGCCTATTCTTATCGTTATTCATTTTCATGTTCTTATGTACAATTGGCCACAGTGGGTGGGGTTTCCCCCTCGTCATCGCACAACAGCGCCCCCTCTGGTCGATTGGGCACCAGTGGTCTGCCTGCATCCGCTGTGCAAGGAGGGTAGTCCTCCGGAACAATGGCCACACAGCTCAGCTGGAGGGGCCGCAGAGTGGAAGGAAGTGGTGGCCACCTTGGCGCGTTTCGGAGGAGGCATGTGCTAGCGTGCGCTCTCCCGGATTGGATTGACAGAGTGTGTTGCAGCAATCAGATAAGCCTACAAATACAAACAGCCATTCCAGACATGGAGAGAGGTTAAAAATAAAAACCTTACAGAATAGTTCCCATCTTCACATTAAGAGTGTTCCTCTCAACAGTAGAGTGTGTGACATCAAGAAGATGATAAAAAAAGAAAAGAAGAAAAAAGGCTGAATTAAACAGAAAAAGGGTTTCCTGGCATGAGGCATTTGGAGGAGAACCCCCCTGCCTGGCCCCCCTCGGGTGAGAAACACTGCAGACCGGTGGATCAGGATTCCCCTCACGCTCCTGTTTCCTGCCTGATCCTGGCCATAGATGATGAGTCCACAGAAAATTGTGATGCAGCAGAATCCTCTTATCCCATTGGAGTGGGAGTCACCCCTGTCATCACTCTCATAGCAGATATGCAGTGACAGCACTGTTACATAACCCCCGACCACACTGACCCTCACACTTACACACAGGCACGGCACTGTTTAAAATACAAAACTCATCGCATCAAGCAGATATACTGCACCTGCTAACAACACACACACACACACAGGCAAACACGCAAACACACACACACACACACACACACACACACACACACACACACACACACACACACACACACACACACACAGGCAAACACACACACACACACACACAGAGACACACACACACGGACAAACACACGGACACATACAAACACAAACATACAGTATAATGCACATATAGGTACACACACAAACACTCACAAACACATACTTTAGTGCACATCCAGGTAGACACACACACACACACACACACACACACACACACACACAAGACACACAGGCACACACAAAGACACTAAGGCACATACAGTACTCACACACACATACAGGTCCACACACACACACACACACACACACACTACTCTTTGATGGAGGTTTTATTTCACCTCCCCTTATCCGCCTGCACCCCTCCTTTGTTGAAGTAACCCCCACACCCTTCCCTCCTGTTCACGGGAACTCTCAAACACTTTCATGTGACAATTCACAAGCTGTTCTTCCTGCCTCCCACACACCCTCGCGCGACAAAGACGCACTCGGCCTATTAAAACCGCCCTGTTATTTCACAGCTGCAGTTGGAGGAGAACAGAGCAGTGCACGGGGGTCCTCCGCAAATAAATCAGCTCTATTTAGAGCCGACGAACTGAGGAACGCCCGGCTCCTCTCTCCGGATCCCACCACTCCCGGGTCCGCTGTTTCAAATTCAGGGAATCGCAGGACGCTCGCTCCGGGCTTGATATACAGCTTGGCTGATAATTGAATGCTGAAGAAGAACAGGCTTACGGCATCAGTCAGCAGCTTCTGTTTCGAGTCGCCGAGAACGGCCTTGTGTTATTCTGGGAGACCTTCCACTCACTGCAATGCAGGATGAGGCTTTATCTTCCCTTTATGCCGTCATGGTAACGGTTCACATTTAGAATGACACTTTTAAAAAACATTTTTAAACAGAGCTCAAAGCATTCTCTCAAAAGTGCAGCTCCCACCCTAGATTCATCGCAGTGTGTTGCTCATAAAGCACTTTTAAAAACTTGTGTTTATTGACTTGCATTTACCACACCGTAACCCCTGTTTATCTTTCTATTTTATTCATATATGTACTTTTTAAACATTTTTATTGAGCTTTATCATTTTTATCCATCTTGTTTAATGCCATTTTTATTCTATTTTCTGATTCTTTTATGCTTGGTCTGTTTGACCTTGTCTGTTATTGTCTTGATTTGTTTTAACTGTCTCTCGCCTTTGTTTTGATTCTTCATGTATGTTGTGAAGCACCTTGTGCTGTACCACTGGCAAGGTGCTATACAAATAAAGATTTATTATTATTATTATTATTATTATTATTATTATTATTATGTACTTTCCCATGCTTCCCACTGCTATTACTCCACAGATTAATTTAACTGCGTACATCACTGTAACAAATATGACAAGCCTGCATTGTCTGTTTGGCTCCTTTGCTGTTGTGCTGTATATATCTGTCCCACGGTAGCTGAGTCAATTCCAGATCACACCAGTAGAGGGCACAGAGGCAGAGGCCAAAAATACATACTGACACATTGCTTGTTATAAATGACACAAAAATTATTGTTTCTTATCGTCATGCATAATTCATGAATCTATTTCTCTGAACTACGAATACTACAGAAACGCATCTCCAAACGGAACAGACTTGTTTCCACGTAGGAGTTATTTTAAACACAGGTAGCTGAAGAGCTGTAGTTTACATACTTCTTGTAACACAGGAGTAGCACCACATCTATCCACAGCAAACTGCAGTCTGAATGATCTCTCTGCAGCAATGAGCAACATTGAAAAACATGTTAAAGCAACACTGACGGTTGAAATGAAAGCTTCTTCTGTAAACTCTGCAAACAGTTGTGCGTTTGGAGCTCTGTACTCCAACTCTGTGTTAACATACGACTATCCTAATGATCTCATCACGTACAGGTAGTGAACAAACAACGGAAACACCAATGCAAAGTCACTTAATTGGGCGTTTGGAATGTTTTTGATTAAACTGGAATGAGCTGTCACTGAAGCTCCCACCAAACACACCCTAACAGTCACCCCCTTTCAAAGTCGCTGAGGTCTCCTCTTGCAACCATGCTAGCCATAATTATAGGCAATCAGGCCTGCCCAGATACATAACCCTGTGCATGCTGGGATGCTATTTGCATAATTAATGGAAGCTACACTTCTCTGGTAGCCTCTGCTTTGCATACATGTACCCTCCCTCATTTAACTGGATTTTTCCATTTTTTATTCCCTACCTCTACCTTCCGTCTCCTATTGGTTCTAAAGCAGCTTAAGGCACTACACAGCATTGACATGCTTAATAATGTAGATAGAACAACTTTGACCAGAGCTTTAAGAAACATATTGCCTATCTACAAGAGTAACAGAAATTATTCAAAAAAAATACTTCTAGTGCAATTAGACAAACTAGTGCAATTCCATGTAGAATTGAAGTGAATTAAAGCTGTTGCTGAAGAAGTTACAGCCAATCCGGTACTGTACATACATTTGTACTACAGAGGATTGTAAAAAGTAGCAAAATCGCAAGAAATTGGTTGCGCGCATTAGTTTACAAGACTGGCTGCTCCTGCAATGGTGGGTGACCGTAATGAATTTATGCACGACTCACTGTTAATAAAATAATTAACCAAATGCAAGGGCCCGAGAACGTGACCTCTTAAAAATGAGGAAACGAGTGGACGTGATCACACTTCACTTGTGGGGAAAACACCGAATTGATTTTTAAAAGCCATGTCTAATGAATGCAACCGGCAAACTAATTACATAGCTTCCGAAAGGCGAGGTGTAGCTGCTATGGCGACTCTCACTCAAGCTTCTGGTGACTGCGTGAGCGCCGTGGAAACAAAAGACAGTCCACTGGAGCAAAGTGAATCAGTCCCAAATGATGTCTGAGGAGCAGATGAGTGAGGACTTGCATATGGTCTCAGAAATGCAAGAGTTTTGACAGAACATCTGTAATCAAAGCTGTAGTCTGTTCAACATACATCAACAACTGTCTGCAAGTTGTCACCTCTTGGTTATTTTTGCTGAATAACTTGATAATGAACTTTTCTTTTTTGTTTTCTTTAAAAAATATATTTAAAAAAAGATTTGCTTTCCGTGTTCTGGGAGTGTACATTACCTCATGAACCCATTAAAATCAATAGACACACAACTACAGTATACTAACATTTCACTGTGTGCTGCAAAGGGCTTGAGAGTGTATAGTGGTTTTATATTGCATGAGCAAAATGGATAATCTCTTTCAGGGACACAAGCACTCCAAGGACTAATGTTGAAAATTAAGAGCTTCACCAACAGAGGGGAACCATTCAGGCCTTCTAAAGGTCTTTGCACACCGAGTCTGATTGTTCCGTCAGAAATTGTCGCGCGTAAAAAAAAGGTTTATCTGTGGCTGACCACAGCTCTGCGAAATTGCCGTACTGCCGTGAGCCATCATATTTTAAGCCAAGGACAAGGTTCGATTTCCGCGTTTTTTCGGATACAACCATCAGTCCAACCAAATCCTCCATTGTTCACATGTGATTTTCCCGGTCCCCTGCTGTTCATGTGCTGACGTTTGTCCCATCCTGGTTGAGTTGGCAACTGTTGACAAACAACATCCAAGATGTCCACCGATAAACCGATTACATTCGTATCACAACACAGCTATATTACAAAATAATATATATATTATAAAAACAAAACTGAAGATAATATCTGGCTGTTCAGGTGTGATAGGCGTCAGCTCACGATAATTGGTTGTCAACTTCTGGATGTTGGGTGCAAGCGACATTCTGAAAGATGTTCTAAATCTGTCGTGGTACAGTTTTAACTCTTGAATGAGGCTATGCAATTTCCTGTACTCCCTCCATTTCTCCAAGACAGGGTGTACCTCCTCTTTTGGACCGCAGGACGATTAGCACATACATTTGTTTTGAGGGGGGCTGTCTTTGTCATGTCATAGTGCGAGTTTTTCTTCCCACCCTGAAAAAAACGTATCAGACTTGGTATGAAAGGTTACTATTTTCTGATTTTCGTCTCGCAAAAACGCAATGGACTTGGCATGCAGAGACCTTAAACCATCAATGAAGGTTTAAGAAATATGTATGCGACTCAAATGTGTAAATCTATTAAATCACATTAGAATTTAAATTAATCTTTTTGATAGGTCATCATTATCTTTCATCTGTTGTGATTTAATTTGATTCGGAAAGGAAAGGGTACATTTCAAGCGAATAGAAAAAGGACAATCAGGATTTTTCTTTTGGCGGTCTCGGGGGTAACAATCTAGCCAACTGTGTCTCCTGGTTAGGCCTTCATTGGCTGGACTGAAGGCATCTGCTATTGAAATGAATTCGGGCAGATCTTTGGAGTGGATTAGGTGGATCAGGTGGATTAGCCAATCACATTTTGATTTGTAATGGGTGGGACATCTTTTATATATTCCCACCACTTCTGAGCCTTGGCATTCATCGCTATTGGGCACAGTATTCCCGTGCTAGCTAGCAGCAGAGAGGATACTATGACAACAGTTCACACTCATTGTCATAATGGGCGACTGCAGAGGGAGACCGCAAAGCAATGCACCACGGGATATTTAGTTGCCTGTGAGCACTGGTCTGAAGTCAGTTTTGCAATTTTCTTCCTAATGGTTAAAAGGTTAGGATTTGGGTAGTTAGCTGGTCCTGTGCCAGTGCTTACAGGCAACTTCTCCCTTGAGCTCAATACATGATGAGTCCCAATCTCCTTTCGAAATTCCAGTCCTCCAAGCGCATAATTTGTGAGTCCAGGAGCTATATATGAAAATTTCCGTTATGGTGTGCATATAACCGAGGTGTTTTTAAGCAAATCTGATCAGACGTTCATTTTCTTCTCTGGAGAGAAAAAAAACTTTCTTTTTAGTGCGGATGTAAGCGAAATAATTGAGGCTATAGCTTGCTAGATAGAAATATAGCCCGGTCAGCCAGTTTGCTGTCCAAACTGCCATCTTGCTGGCTAACTATCGAGTTAAAAGTGTTATGGCTTGGGCCTACCAGCTTATCATAGCCGAGCGAATGGGCTGGTTACTCTTTTGAATTGTTTGATGCTGTGCACGACAGCTGTCATACATCATGTTTGTGTGCCAGTGTGACAAAGTGCGCTATACTTCAGCGCCATGCAGTGTGCAGGTATTCAAGTCGCTGTGTTTTCAGAACCACCAGCACATCACGTCCTTTGATGTGTCGCTGTTGGAGATAGGATGGTGGTGTTAGGCTACTGTGCTCAAACAGTGCGATTGTTCTATTGCTGAGCGCATTGTTTTATGGCGTGTGTCGGTGCCGGCGGTGTCTCTGTGTGTGCAGCCCTGAAGCACGGCGTGGGCCTGGATTTATTAGGCTCATTCATGTCATGTTTTTCTGAAGTCATCAAATAGCATTGCTTCTGCTATACTAGAGCTAGAAAGGTGGGACTAGTAGATGTAATGTTGGGGTGCATCATGCAAGTGATGTTATGTATTATTTTTATGAAATGTTTTGCAGGGTTTTTCGTCCCACTGAAAGGCTAGGTCCAATAGTCACGGTTCGGCACTATTCACCAGTCAATCGTACATGTATCTCCCATGCATTGAACACAAGGGCATAACTTTATATTCTCATGGACTGTCATTTAGTGTCAGTTCATTTGTTGCCTTGACTTCTCTATCCCTGCCTATAGAAATCTGTGTATTTCTGTCCAAAGTGGGTTGGTTTAAGATTCCACGTACCATACCTGATGTTTTTATGGGCAGACTCAATACCTCATCTAATCTAATTGATTCTATATTCAACAACGTGGTTCTGTGTGGCTCAGTAGGGAGAGCATGGCGCTGACAACGCTTGGGTTTTGGGTTTGATTCCCATCGGGACCACATATACTGAAAAATGTATGCATTCCCTACTGAAAGTCGCTTTGGATAAAAGCCTCTGCTAAATGGCATATGTTATTGTGACACTGGGAGAGGTGGAGGGAGGAGTAGAGAGGGCTGCACTTCCCTTTTGGCTGCTCTCAGGTGTTCCTGTTCCCTCCCACAGCCTGGAGAGGACTACAGGGCCTTGGACAGCAGAGGCCTCACTTACAGGCAGGCTCACCTGAGACTAATGAGCAATCAACTCAGCTGTGAGCCATTGCCTTCATTAGGCCATTATAAAAGCACAGCCTGCCATGCCTGATGGGAGCGTTTTTGGGACATGGAGGCGGAAGTGCAGGTTTGGTTACGGTTTCCCTCAATTGCATGATTTTGTATTTTGACTGCTTTATTTTCCTGTTTTGTTTGAATTATTTTGTAAAAAGAGAATAAATTGGCCACTGGCCTATCAAACGGTAATTATTTTGGTTGGTCTTTCATCCACTCACCACCTGGCATGGTGGACACCCCTGCCACCTTGCTACAGTTATATTATATTATATTAACAACCAAATTTGGCATTTCTTCGGGGGCTGAGCTGGTATATACGTGATGCTCAGTATTATACAAATTTGAGTGCTTGGTGCTTGGTGCTTGGTGCTGTGCTGCATTGTCTACATGCATACACACAATAAATTCCTATTTCTGACAGAATTCCTGATGTCTGTCATTTACTAAAATTTCCAAGGAAACCTCCACCCCCCAACTAACTGAGTAATCATGCAACCAAGAGCAATACGTGCTCCAAATCAATAAGCAACATAATTATTTCAATAATTTCCCAATTGAAAGAGAGAGGGAGCGAGAGACCTTCACATTTATTTTCCACTGCAAGCACAGGGTTTTTGAGTCCTGTTGTCATTTTCACACCATTAGCAAAGTTTACTATCGTCTTCCACACTAGCGATGCAGCATCGCAAATGAAGTGCTAATTTTGCAACAGCAGACATTAATTATGCCGCATGCTATCCTAATTAGTGATCTCAGATGGGTGAAGTCATGAACGTGTGTGAAAGCACGCAAAGTTAATTAACAAGTATACACACCACGAGACAAATCTCGCTAAGGGGTAACCCGACTTCGCCTGCCTCCTGAATCAAGCTCTACCCAATATCACAAAAATAAAAAGATTGAAAAAAAATAAAAATAAACCACAGAAGTTTATCACGAAAAGAAGAAGGTGGTAAAAAGGAAGAAGAAATACTTGCCAATCTGGACAAGAAATACAAAGGGTGACACACGAGTGGTTATCACCAAGATTTGAGCGGGCTACCTCGGAGTTCACCAAAGTCACGTTAAACTCCATCACGGCGGAGCAGAGGGATTACGGCAACATGGATTGAGTTCTCTCACCTCTTATCTGTGCCTGCTTTGTAGTAAGGGGCAGAGGCACACCCAACTGAACTCAAAAATCCCATCGCGCCAACAAGAGAACTCCCCCAAAAACAATCACTGCTGTCAGAACACCAATCTCTTCCCCACTGACCCAGAATGCACCAGGCACCATCTTTCATAAGGTGCCGTGCCTCCGTGACCAATTCCTTTGGCAAGTCGACGGCCCATCGTTTAAGCGGACTTGTCACGCTTTGTTATAAATCTAAAAGGCGTGTCGTTTTCTGCCCGGGTCACCTGAAGTGGAATAACAGATGGCTGGGATTCTTTTTTATCTCACTGTAAGAATGCGAGGTGCCACGAGCGATAAGTGAATATTTACGTCCAAATACGACACACTTTTCTTTAATCTCTGACAGACTGCCTGGTGGGCACAAGGGAGGCGTTATGAGACAGGTGTGGTGGGGGCAGAGGGGGAAGAGCGAATAGAGATACAGAGGCAATGTTAAATACGCGAGTAGATGGATGTTCGCAGGCTCACAATCCCTACCCAGAGAATTCCAGGGTTTTTTCATGAACTCAATGCAGGTTACCGTGATGCAAGGCAACCTTGGTGGCGGTCTCCAAGGCGGCACCACTTGACAGGTTGGTCACGTGGTCCTGAATGTACTGTATGGTACTCCGACAGACATGATCACCTCTGGACCGGTGGGATCTGGGTCAATGAACACATCAGCAGTAAACAGCCTGTCTCAGCAAATATACCTGCGCATGGATAATCTCCCCCATCATACCAAATCCACTATCCCTCGCATCAGCAACCCACTCACTGCTAATATTGTTCAGGTCAAGCCTATTATAACTGAATCTCCACAGAGAAAATATTTAAAATGATTTCTGGATTTTAGTCCATTATGGTAGGTTTTTAAAAGGGTTGTGTCTTGAGCTTCACCATACTACAAATTGTGCCGCAATATATAGTAAACAAAACATTTCTACCACCCCCAAAACAGTGGAAAAAATGTATAATAATTTTTATGAAGACCCACAGCCACACAATACAAAATCCTGTTAATAAGGTAACATTTGGCCTGTTCCTTAAGCCTTCAGGGTGTTTTCTCACAGTAATCTTGCTTGCAACTACATAAAATCTCCTCCCACTCCTCCCCACCCAAGTCTTGTTTTAATAACCAACATCACAGTCATAGTTTCCCATATGTGCCCAATTTAAACCAATTATTCCCAGCGTCTTGCTTACAACAGCAGAGGTACTGCGAGTCAATGAAAATCCGCTACTGTAAATGAATAAAATCATAAAACACTGTTCTCTCATATTGGCTTTTTTTTTTTTTACTCATTTACTTTTTAAAATATTGTTTTAACACACCTCCCACACAGCCGCGTAGCTGCATGGTCTGTGGCTGTCTTCAGAGCTCTGACGGCACTTTTGCAGCGGTCGCCTGCGCTTTGCTGCCACGTTGAACGAGGAAAAGAAAAATAATCGCCTTGAGATCACGCCAGTTTCAAAGCCCATGTCAACATCTGTTCTAACAGGACTCCCCCGCCCCCCGGCAGTCAGAACAACTTACAAAAATGAATGTAGCAGTAAGGCGGTACAAGGACAAATGTAACACTTCTCTACAGAAGCTGACCTTTAATGAGTGACATCCACGGGTCACGGTGACTCGCGAGTGGAGGAATGCCCGCGGATGCACATTCTCACAGAGGCGTGTCCGCTGGTCCAGAGCTGAGGAGCGAGTCCTGACGGAGCCTTTTTATCTCGGACCGGGAACGTAGAGCAGAGCTCCCGGGAGTATCCGCTCACACTCTGGGGTTACGGTCGGTCTCTGCGCACTATCAGAGCCATTGTGCTTTCCCTCCTCTGGGATTGTCCCTAATGGCTCAGACACGTCCGGGAGACGGGCCTCGCTTTTTATCATTCCACAGAAATATGGCAGCGAGAGAGAGAGCTATGAATGAAGAATATTTCTTTTGCAGCGCGGGGTGAATTCAGACCCTCAGGATGTTCCCGACTTCCCGTGGAGAAAATATGCAGGATATGTAAAGTGAACAAAACTAGTTTCCAGGGCAAAGTTAAAGCTACCAGCCCACATGGCAGGTACATTGGTAAAATCGGTCTCTAGATGGTTTCCCGGGAAAAGACAGACGCCTGGAAATCTGGGAACAGGTGTTGAGGCGAGGACAGCCCCCCTGCGTGCAGAGCTGGCACTGATCCTTACTGAACCTGCTCCCTAGAGCATGCCTGAGTGAAGAGCCAGCGAGGAGGGGAACAGGTGTCCCAGAAGAGCCCTGATGAGCGCCATCATCAGGCTAATGACAGGAGGGAAACTTCCAAATGCAATTATTTACATTTTAATACCCTACATTTTGCTATGATTTTCACTGATTGCTCTTGCTTGGTGCTGAATATTATCTATAGCACACAGGTAGCTGCCAAAATAAGGGAAACACTTGAGTAAATGAAGGGTTCTGGCAACTCGGTTTACGGTGAAGAATTTCTATCCTGATGGCAGTGGTCTCTTCTAGGATGACAGTGCCCCATCCACAGGGCACGAGTGGTCACCGAAATGTTTGATGAGCAGCATGTAAACCATATGCCATGTTTGTCTCAGTCCCCAGATCCAGTAGTTCCAGACACTTGTAGAATCTATACCAAGGTGAAATGAAGCTGTTCTGGCAGCTCGTAGTGGCCCACTGCCCTATTACCACACTTTATGTTGGTGTTTCCTTTATTTTGGCAGCTACCTGTATGTGTGTGCGTGTACGTGTGAAATTCTATTATTATTACTACGTTGCCACATTTCATGTCAAAGCCATGCTCTGTGTTCATATAAAAAGTGACAGACTGAGATTTTGTAGAGTTCAGCTTAGAGGAGGTTCATTAAGCCCCAGAACTATAGGGAAGAGGACATTCATGGGAACATAAACTCAAAAAGGGGGGAAATGTGGAGGGGTGCAATTAATCAAGCAGAAACCTAGTCATAGAATTTTCACCCTTAACATGTGATTCCGCCTATGATTCTATGATTCAAAAGGATGACACAAAATCCTTGCAATTTTAATAGCAATAGGTGTGAGACCAATTCCTTCAACAGAATTCCAAATGATGTTGAGCTACAATCTTCAGCTGGTAGCATGTAATGTACTGTATGTTCATGTGTATACTCCAGCAAGCTAGGTAATGTACGTTCTCTCTATCTGTATTCGTGCCTTGGCTACTAAAAGCTGTGCATCTCCCAAAGCTCCATTCTACAGTGCTGTGGCGTAGGACCACATCCATGCAGGACATACAGCAACCACTGCCGCATAACACTTCCACACTTTTAGTGCGCATACTGTGTCGTCAACCCCCGGATACGCTGAGAAGTTGCTACCGCACTCATTTTCTTTTCCCTGTTTTTTCACCCAACTGGGGTAAAATGGCTAAACTGTCACTTTCCACTCCATCTACTATTTTATTTTACGTAACACTGTCTGCGGGAGTGGAAAAGTTGACGTGTGGCTAGCGCTCTCTGTCTGGCTGTCTCCGCGCGCGTGCTTAGGGGGGCCCGCGCCGTGCTCTGCAGCAGTAGCTCTCTCCAGGGCTGCTCTGCCTCACGCGGCTTTCTCCGGCGATCCTACACGATCCTGCAGAGCCGACTGCAATCGCAGCCGCAGGGACAAAAGGCCAGAACATCCCACAGTGGTATCAGCCCCACCACTAGTCAAGGGTCAAGTGTACATTCGTAGAGATGCAGCTAATGAACAAAGAGTGTTTTTAACTTCTTTTTTTTAAACTTTCTTTTCACTAACGGTAGCCAATGTAAGCAATTTGTTATTTTACATCATTTACATTTCTCACTGCTTGTTTTTATTTGTGATTTTTATTTGATCTTAGTTGGGGTGAAATAAGGTTTTACTCATCAGTTTTATTGTAGATCTCTCTTTTATTCATGTGCATTGTTTCCCTTGTAAGGCACTTTGTGCACACTAAGTAAAGCGCTTATTATAGCATTAAGTATTATGATTATTATAAATGCAAACACCAATGGCACTTAATAGGGTGCTGGCACACTACCACTTTTGATTAAACGGTTTGCTGTCGCCGCCAGTACAAATTTGTGATCAACTGATCCATGGATTTTGTGACATTTTGTCAATGTCTATTATCAATTGTCTGCTCAATGTCTATTATTGTTTGGGGAAAAACAGTGAATAGTTTGAAAGCAAAAATGAAGTTGCTCCGTACTGCCGTGGTTCTCTTGTGTTTCATCTCTGCAGGAGTGCTGTATTGTAATCCTTTGATTACCCCACCAATCACTCACCAGCGTTATTTCAAAGCTAAAAGAGTTCAAAATAAAACCTTGAAATCAATAACATATTGACTTGGGCATAGATATAAACATGCAATTACAAAATCTGTAAAAGTACACTGGTATTTATTATTATCATAAGTATTGATCCTAAAATACAATAATAAAAAAATAGAATGGATCTTACGATACTGTCTAACATGCTCAAGAAACCACACGCACAGACACACTCAAGTACTGCACTAATATTGTCCTTCTGCATGGCGGCACACAAACAAGCTTCACACATTGCTGAGAAATACCTCTTCTCTCTGAAGTACGCTCTTTATTTCCCTGTTGTTCTGTGAGAAATTAAAAAGTGCAATTGCTCAGAACTCTTGTCAAACCCATCTGAAAGCTTGTTGTTTTCAATCAGGCATCAAGGCCTCAAGGCAACAGAAAGTACAGCAGAATGCATTATGAGACTCCAGCTAAATATCTCCACTCCAGCACAAATAAAAGAAGTTGGATTGGAGGTCTTATATAAATCATTCCAAGCTACAAGGCATTGGCATATGGAAAGCATTGGGATAAAGCAATACTGTTAACTTATCCTCATGAGTGATTGCACAAAGGTCTATCTTTTCTAATCAAGCAGTGTCTATGTAGCTACTGTACTGCAGCAAGTCAAATCAGTTGCCAACCCAGCAATGCTGGTAGTTAACTAGTCAGTGCACACATTATTACAGTAGCAAGAATTGCTAGATGTAGCAAAAATAAAATATGTCTTGTATTTGTTTTATATACATAGCACAGACAAGAATTGGACCCTAGTGTTATGGTGGGTCACAACATTGCTACCATTGGGACAGGGGACGGGGCGATAATTAATTGTGATATCTACAGATGTTAAATGTGTGACATCTGAGCAATTGTGTTAAACCTGCATTGTCTTAAAACAAGTTTAAGGAAAAAGTTGATGGTAGTACTCACATGTTTTCAACAACATCAATTGATTATGAGTTTGGCTGTAACACAAACCAGCATACACGGGGGGTTGCCAAGACCGAGGTTGAGAAACAGTGCTAGACTGTAGAATTCCACAGTTTTCTATTTAAATCTGAACTTTTTAAAAAACTATTTAGGATCATACAGGGCACTGAGATTTCACAAGACCTTGCTTTATATAGATAAGACTAAACTTGAGTTAACTTGCTAAAATAGAAAGACTTTCTTGTGCAATTAACATGACTGACATTTTAACCCAAGTAATCTTGCCACGCTCCGCTAATGATATCTAAATATAACTGTATTAGAGTCACTTAACTTAGCAATGGTGAAGCATTAGCTGTACAGTATCCTCCAATGGTAGCTATGCCCCTTAAATCTCACTGCAGTCTCCCTGGAGATAACATTATTCATTTATTTAAAGCCGTGCTCAGCCTAGAAGGTTCTTCTCCATCGCTGTGCTGTGGCACAGCTCAAACCAATTTCAACCGATGAAACACAGATTATACCCTTCCCCTTGCCTTTCACATTATATCAGAAACCATGCAATGTCAATCCAAGCAAATGTTGACACTCTGAGGACAATTGGTGATGATAAGTGTGACTATGTCCACGTTTGCTATTTCCAATTTTCCTTTCAAACACACCCTTAAAAACTGTCTTTTGTCATGATTGAAGTATGAGATTTTAAGCACATTAGTGTCTGGATCAAATTTCAAAGGTATGGGCCAATGTTTCAGAACATGGTGGGTTTTTGAAACTCGGGAAGAGGGTGTACTGTTTGAACGTTCAGTAAACCGGTGGTCATCAGCGCTTTTGGGTGGTGCCGAGAGCGGGTCAGTTGGTCAACTTGCTACTGTTCAACAGAGCTCTCAAATGGCCCTGGCCCGGGCTGGAAAGGTGTGGGCTCGTCGGAAAGGGGAGGGCCAGGCCTATCTGCCAATACCAGCCTTGGCACCCACCAATCGTCACACTGCTCAGTTTAAAAGATCTCTCATTCACTCAAGTGTTGCCTTTACTTTGGCAGTATACCGCAGTATACCTGTAACCCGGCGACTGGCAGGTGTACGGGGACGCACAGCCAAGTGAGCAGGGAGGGAGGTGTCAATGCAATTCCCCACTAATTACAACGGCCGGAAAAAATATTTTTCACGTTCTTCTAGAAAGAAAGTTTCCTTGTATGCGGTCGCCAATTATGGCTCAACAGACTGAGGTGAGAGTAGTAGCATTAATACCTCTGTCACAGGACGTCTGCGACACGGTCAGTTAATTAGCTCTCTCCGCTCCCCCTGAAAGAGCACGGGGATGTCAACCTCAGACGGGTCACTTATAATTACAGAACCAGCGTGGGATTGAGCATATAGCCGGGCCGAATTAGCTCCGGCATGTCAACGACTAATGCCAGGCACTCCACACCACCTGCGGAACGGTCCACAGTCTGGTTATAGCGCCGTCACTTACGACATACATATAGTTTGTGAGCAATATTATTATTTGGTTCCATAATCACGTATTCAATCATCCGATGCAACCGACTGTGTGCAAGTGGGCTGGGGATAGTACAATGTGACAGCGTGACATAAATCAAAAATGACTTCACGAGACGGCGTTTCCCTTCGTGGCATTGAGACGGTTTCAGTTACATACAAAAGCAAGCGCACAGAGGCAGGCACGTGGGTGGCTCGATGTATTCCTGCGCTCTGCACACTGTCAATATCACTGGGAGTTCCCCGCGAGATGCTTTCTGCATTGAGACGAGGCCAGGATTTTGTGGTGGCAACATAAAGGAGTGACGGACGCAGGATACGCCGCTGGTGAAATGGGTCACGCGGAGACAGCAGCATGCCGGAATCCTTTTCTCCGTCTCTGATTTCACGGTCGTATATATTTTTCCGCATTTTTTCTTCTCTCGAAAAAAACGACATCTTGCCATTCGGGAAGGAATCCATCTGCGACTGAGCCCAGTTCCCAATGCAGAGCGAGAGCCTTCACAAGGGGTTACCCTTTATTTGAAACGGAGCACAGCAGAAGCCATAACATACGACGCAGTAATGGGATTCGGCACAAGGACGTTACGAGGGAAGGAAATCGCACGCAGGCATGCAAGGACACAAGCGCACACGCACACAATTACGCACACCCACACACGCAATTACGCACTCACAGATGCTCTTATGAGCTCACACGTGCATTTATAAACTCACACTTGCACTTACTCACTCAAGCACACAGGAAAAATAGCAGGGATCGCACTCCTTGGGAGTGCATTCCAACTCATATCAACCTGGCGCTGTATTTTACTATAACTGAAAAACACATCCCTTCAATTTTATTTACCACATGCACAACTTTGCGAAAACTCACTTATTTTGGTCGCTCTGAAAGGGTGACCTTGACCTCTGACCTTTTACAAACCTGGCAACTGAATGTACTTTGTAGTATTAAATGTACTTTAACATTAAGAGAGTCGTTCCCTCATATAGTGCAAATACACTGTGATGTCCATTCAGTGAAATCAATTTCAGATGTGTGCACTTGCTTGAGAATCCCCCTTGAAACTCGCAGTCACAGGCATAGCACTCTAAACGGTGTCAAATTCTGGATCGGGGTTGGAGTTTATGCAAATAAACATTAATGCAATATCCATGAAACATTTTTGTTCAAATACTAACTGGCCATAGTCCATACAAATCGAAAAACCATTCGAGGATTCCTATTTAAGGAGTAAACGACTTGCAATTAAAAAATGCATAGAGATTTACAGATGTGTCCTTTCAAAATGAAACTTTCAGCTGTAAAGCAGAAGGTATATGCATAGATAGATTTGACAACTGAAACATACAAATCGCAAATGCCAATGCACAAAAGGTCATACAGAAGTTGTTCTAAACATAGATGATTTCAAGGTCGACATAATTTCAATAGAGGAGAAGGGGGGGGGGGCTGTTCCATCAAGTGAGAGAGGAAATTCATTAGCATCTTCATGCCGCTCCAATGACAATGGAAGTGTGATTTTATCAGCTCTGGGTGTGAAAGTGTGAGTCAGGCTCCAAATGCTTGAGTCTCACACACAACGCATGAGACTTCAGATGAATGTGTTTCTGTGAAAAAGCTGAATTTAAAAAAACTGCAGTATAGGGAAAAAATCATTTTTGTCTGCAACTCAGTATACCAAAAATACTATGGGGATGCGGGCACATATCACTCATTGTACTTTGTATTAGTTAGATGAAGACCTGGGTCAGTTTTAATGTTATTCGTTTTGTATAAATCAGGAAATGATGGGATCTGTTTCTCAGAGAGCCAGAGCACAGTTATTTAAAAACTAGAGGAGCTCTAGAGGACCATTGTCATTATATTCAAGATCAGGGTTATATTTATAACAGGCTCTGCATTTGAGGGAAAATCATTCAGCCACCCCCCCCATAATTGTATAATTTTTGAGTGGCAAAGCCATTGGCTGCCAGCTTCTTCCAAACGACCAAGCAGCAGGGTAGCCCGCCCCCACCCTCCATACACACACACCTTAAACCTATGCCAATGCATTTTAAGTGTGCCAGGTGTGACTGTGAGCTGGTTCCAATTAATAAGAAAGTTGGGGCCCTGCCCTCTTCAGCCCGAACACTTTATTACATTACATTACATTACATTACATTACAGTCATTTAGCAGAAGCTCTTATCCAGAGTGACTTACAACACGAGAACAGAAGTGCATCCACATGAGTTATACGAGAAACAGTGATGTAGATCTGGCCGTTGGCTGACCAGACCAGTGAGTGTACGCGTAATATCGCTAAAGCGCTACTGCAAGATATCTATGTCAGTCCGACACCCACGCCTCAATTTGCAACTACTTAGATACATTTGACAACAAAATACAAAATGGAACAAAAACACTTGAACAGGTAAGTTGCCTAAATTAAAAAGTGCTAGGGAGTTGGAGTAGGAAGGGAGGGAGTTTAATTATCCAAAAAAGCCTGATGATGTCATGACCATTGACATCATCAGTGTTCAATGGACAACGGCAGTGCCAGAACAACCTCTGCAGATAAAACAAAAGCATGAAATAGTGTAAATCCCATCACAAGCCACCTTGTGCTCTCCATGGGCTGGATCTGTCACTCAGAGATTCAAACACACACATCTGTGTACTGTATGTCTGTGCGGTCCCACAACATGCTTTCTGGAGATTCCGGGATTCCATATTGACAAAATGGCCACCCAAAACTAAACATGACAACTGCTCCAGCTTCAAGCAGCAATGTCCAATACCTTACTATCATGCATGCATTTTCATTACATGACAAGTATTTAGCACACACTCTTATCCAGGGTATATCAGATTTTCCCATTCCGCAGCCAATTGTACCCTCTTTCTCACTAAACTAACCCTCCCTTGTACTATGAGCTTGCCGCAGCAACTCTGGGACCGGCAGTAACAAAGACGTTGAACCACCTCCTCTGAGACGGAACTCGTCAAGCCATCGACCGTAACTCACACAGAGCCAGTCATGCACGGGGCGAGCTCATGCCGGCTTCCCTCACCCCTTCCCCTGGGTTGGACAGCCAATCGCCACCCCAAACAGAGCCGGGCAAGCCAGAGCCATGTGCGCCAATTGAACCCCGGCTGCAATGTGCAACCTACGCTCCGGGCAACTGCCTTTACCGGTTGCACCACCCGGGGGCCCCAGCAGTTTACATTTCTTATCATACAATCCATATACAGCTGGATATTTACTGAAAATCAGGTTAAGCACCTGGCTCAAGGGTACAACAGCAGCGCCCCACCTGAGAATTGAAACTGCAACCTTTGCATTACAAGCCCTGTTCCCTAACCATTTTACTACACTGCCGCCCTACATTTGTCCAATGAAACGTGAGGAAGAGGCACGTTGGGTGGCCTGATAAAAGGTGTGACAGGGGGCTAACAAACTGTGTAAACATCATGTTGCAGTGGAGACAGGGAAAACAAAGATCTGAGCTGTTCCCATCCATCTTTTGACCACACTGGCAAAGCCTCATTGCCTGATAGTCTAGAGGTCCTTTCAGCAATGAAAAATACCCTGCACTTATTTAGTTATTTATTTTGTCATTTTTGGTGGAGGTAGAGCCCTCAGAATGGCGAGCTGACCTTGTGTTTCGGCGATCCCTATCTGCCAAACCATACTGATTTATTTCCAACCCACTTCATCTTTGTCATGTGCACATTTCAACACCAGGGGGCACATGGAGTTCATGAGCACCACCCCTTGTACCCGAAATGTGAAATTAAATTACGGCGAAATTTGCGAATGAAAAAGTGTCCTTGTTCCCCAGGAATGCAGGGGGCTGACAGACTACGGCCGTGCCGGGCTCCAAGGAGCCCGCTCAGACGGGTGTCTGGTCACGACATGGAGGGTAAACACAAAAGCGTGGGGCTTGGCTTTCCCCCTACGGGTGGATAATTCTGAATAGGTATGCCGGCTCGCGAAGCCGCCCCGTGACCCCTGGCCATCTCTCAGAATCAGCCTTGTTTTCTTTTCTCTCCGTGTGATTGATCGCCTCGCGCGCTTGCGGCGGCCTCGCTGAGCGGGCGCGTCGAACTCCGACAGACAGGGGTGGAACCGATCCGTCAGCGAGGGGAAGGGAGAGAGAAAGGGAAGTTGAGAAAGAGCAGAGAGAATGGAGAGGCGGGGTGATGGGCAGCTGAGAAAAAAGCAAATAAGAAGAGAAGAAAAACTAGAAGGGAAAACGGCGCCAGACGAGGAGATATCCTCCTTTTGGCCTGGTGTAGAAAGAGCGTTTCTGAGACAGATGACAGAGATGCTATTGGGGAGGTGGGGGCACTGGCGGGTAGGTAGGCATTTGAATGGTGCCTCTTCAGGTTGTGTTGCTCCACACACGGAGATGTTTCAAGGGGGATGTTAAGAGTGATGCCTTCCTCCTCCACTCACACACGGTCCCACGGGGCTCTCCATCACCACCACGCTCATGAAAATGAGCGCTTCTGCACATGACAAATCACTGTAATTGATCGCACGGCCATCCATCACACTTAAGAGTCCTTCATCTGCGGAGCGGCTCACTCAAGCGTGAGCACTTAAGACCAGCATCCTCCTCTCCCCGTGCCCACTTCTCCCTCATCTCTACCTCATCCTCTCCTCCTTCTGTGTACCACTCCAGCTCTCCTCCACTCTGTCCCTCTCCACCCACCTCATCCCGCCAGACTATGCTCCTCTCCTTAAAGTATTCCACTGCAGGGCCACAAAATCATTTGGTGATGCAGGACGCACACACGCACGCACGCACACACACACACACGTCACACGTCACACAGTCCGCAAAGACATGCTGTTCCCCACTGAGTCTTGGACTTGATTGTGATGGATTTCCTCATAAATTCCACAGTTGAACCCAATCAAACGTTTTCGCCGTGCGGTTTTTGATTGGAACGTGGGACAGTTTCGGAGGGACAGGGTTGCGGGGCGGATTACAGAGAGGTTGCACGGTGCCTTGTTCTGCGAGGGCTAAAATATGCAGGTGTTAGTCTCGCAGCACTAATGCATTTATCCCTGCAGGATTTGCTGGATTTGTTCTAAAAGGCGTGCGTTCTGCGGGATGAGGCAGGATTTGAGCTGCAGAGCCCCCCTGTAGAGGGCAAACCCAGCCCCCTCCCCCTCTCTGTTTATCCACACTGTGACTGTGTGCCAGCTCTCACTCCTTGTGCTCCTAAAACACACTCCGCTTCACATCTGCAGCTCTCTCCACTGCAAAACGAATGTGTATCAAACCCAGCCAAGTTCACATGAGAAGATGTGTATATAAATAAACACACACACACACACACAATAACCCTGATATTTACAACACATTTGCATGAGCACATACACACACACACACACATATCCCTGATAAGTGCTATACACTCACACGAGCACACACACACACACACACACACACACGCAGAGAGTACAATCACACAGTCCCCATAAATTACACAGAAAAAATGCCTTTTTTTCCCCTCGTTCTATTCCTTCAGCAAAGCCCTGGAGAAATAAAGCACCTAATTATGCCTTAGTAATATTCATAAGCGATCTGCTATACATTAAATATTGATCTTTCCCTGGGCATTGGCTCCGCGGTCCATTTAGGGCAGGCCAGTGTGGGTCCCTCGACCCCTGGCCACCAGCGTCCACGCCCACTCAAAGGGCACCAATCAGGGGTTTATTTCTCCTAACGAGCTACCAGCTGAGGAAAGCGCTCATAATGGGAGCCGGTGTGATCTGAATAGCCCTTTTCCAAGTGGGGAAAATAAATACGAGTGCAGTGAATACAGCCCCACAAAGGACAGGGCTCCCCGAGGCAGAATTCCTCTGGAGTCTCTCGCCGCACGACTGCCCTGGATGGCCTAATTATACACCATCAATTAAAAGTGTCCCTTCCCATCACACGGCACCCTTCATATGCTAATAAGTCTTCCTCAGAAGGAACAGAAAGTATTTCCTTAATGGCCACAGAGACAGGCTCCAGTGGGGCTGTGAGCTGCAGTGGATTATCTGCATGGTAACACTTACATAAGGTGCAGAAGACTGTTGCCGTTAAACAGCTATATTAAATTATGTATCTGCTAAGCAGGTGCCCTTTTCCCAGGAGACCTCCATAGCTTACATATCTGAGCGCAGTCCGTTTGGGGAACTGGATTTTTATTTTGTATTTTTTTCTTATTCGGGAACATTGCTGCAGGGTGCAATGGGAGTGCCCCTAGCCAGGATTTCAAATCAGGGAGGGGGGAAAAACGAAGGCAGGGTGTTGTTGGTGGATACTTTAGAACCGTTCTGGGATCAGTACACCAAGTATGCAGGTGCTCCCAGGTGACCGTGGCCTGTGAGGCTGAGGTGGAATCAGAGGAATCCGTTTTGGGCAGGCAGACGTCTCTGGGGTTCAGCGGACAGTCAAACTCAACTGTGAGTCACGCAGCACGGGTGGTCACTCCCAACACAATCAGCAGTGCTGAAGCAGACAGCTGTCCATATGGAGGAAAAAAGCAGATCGCCATCTATTCTTAGAGCATTTTGAATTGAAGTCATTGGAAAGAATGGCAGCAGTTATGTGTACTGTATAATTCAAGACAAAAGCCCGCTTTCCCAATTCCCAATTCCCTGTCCTCCATTATTTGATGTTCGCTCAAGCAGTGAGGAATCTAAATTAAATACAGCATATTTCCAATACTGTATGATTCAATCTATTCATGCACCGGTGATTCAGAATTCCCTTGGCAATTGGTTTTGTTTGGACTGCTCTACCATCTAGACAATGGACACTGTTTTTAAGGCATCCTTCATCTGTGAACATGACAGCCCCGTATCTCTCATTGCGTGACAGGCGATACCTACGCGAGCACAATTTTTTCCCCTTGGTGGTTTATATTTTTAGGTTCCATTGTTGTCATGTGTCCTGACAGAGCGGCGTACAGATGCGCACCTGTGTTTTCTTCCCTCGGCGAGATTCACAAAGTGCTCGCGCGGAGATATAGGCCCGGGCCGCTGCGGCGGGAAGGCAGAGGCACGTTTTCAATAAGCGGGTTACAGAGCAAGGCCCTAACTGGTCACCACGGAGAGATTGATGGTCCATATCTCACCTAGATCACAATGAAGATAAATTTAGTTGGCGGGTCGGGTTGATACAGAGCAGAGAGGAGCAATCTCCTCCCCCGGCGGATACATCTTCCTTTATCACTTCGCGAATCGCCGTGGCCGGTCGGGTGTTTGTGTAGGTGCGAGAGAGGTGTGCCTGTGTGTGGGCCGCAATGTTATTGCGAAGGAATGTGTGTGTGTGTGCGTGTGACAGAAAGACAGAGAGAGTCTGTGAAAGTGTGTGTGTGTGTGTGTGTGTGTGTGTGGGCGAGAGAGGGAGAGAAAGAGATACAGGGAGAGAGAGAAAAGAGAGAGTGGGAGAGAGACCTTTGATGCCCCTTTATTAAAACACTAAAGGAGACAAACAAAACATTAGATATAACACATCATGACATTTACACTCAAACGGACAGAGAGAGAGAGAGAGAGAGAGAGAGAGAGAGAGAGCGAGAGAGGGTCGTGTGGTCTAGTGGTTACAACGTTCGACATTGGCCACTGTGACCGGGGTTCGATTCCAGTGCCACCGGGGGCTGTCCGCCCCAGGGAGGGGGGAAGGAAGCCGACAGGAAGTTCACTGCGCACAGGAGTGGCTCTGTAGTATGGAGTTATGGTCGACAGCCTGGTGAGTGCCATCTCGGAGGAGACGATACTTCGCCTTTGTCACCACCGGTTACAGGGCTACGGCAGCAAACTCACAATACGAGGGGGGGATTGACATGAAAAAGAGGGTGTAATTGACTAGTAAATTCTGGGAAAATCTTAAACAAATTTTAAAAAAAACTTAAAAAATTGATTTTTGCCTACCATGGCTAGAAGAAGAGACTCATTGACTTTGAAAAAGGGGTGATTGTTGGGGCACATTTGGTAGGAGCTTCAGTGACAAAGGCTGCATTTGTTGACGCCCTATTAAGACACTTTGGTGTTTCCTTCATTTTGGCAGTTATATTTATATTTTTATATACATATCTGCAGAGATAGCAGTGCTTATCATTCTGTCCTGACAAAATGATTTGATATCTATTCTGGAAGATTCCTAGGACAGTACTTGCATTATGATGGATGTGGTCATTTCTAAGATATGACTATGACACTGTAAAGCTGCGATAGATTGACACCTCTCTGGGGTTACAACCCTTGAGCGCGTACCAGGCGCAAGCAGCACTGCCCACGTCACCACCTGCTGAGAGTGCACTCCGGCTGTGTCAAACAGGAAATGACCAGTCCTCACTGGGGAAAGACTGTGGTCATTTTTGATGAGGGACTGTCTGTCTAGGGAGGACTGGCGCCTTTCACAGAGAGATTTACTACAGCCCAGATATCACTGCTTTTAAAATCGAATCTAGTCTGCACAATTTGCTTGCTCCATGAATTTCATTAAAATGCCATACATCACAAATTCATTGTATTTCCCACTTGCAGTCACCCATTTATTAACTTAACACTTGAACTCCTCACTGCTGCCTCAACAATAACTAATACTGATAGTGCCACTGCACATCTACTGCCTACATCATTACACACCCGTGTCCGACAGGGAAACGCACCCAGCGGAATATTTCCAGAATTTCATCAAAGATTGTTGGGGGAATAGTTCATCTTAAAAATGTTTTTATAAAACCCAGAAATAAACAAGTGTACTATTTTGCCTAACATATTATATGTGTGTGTAATAGAGCGTTAATAACCGCATAATATTTAAAAAAACACTTCTGTAGTCAGTTCATCTGGGGCATTTGATCTCTCTTACTCTCTTACACCTCATCGATCTCCATCCCGAATACCATTGTTCAGCTGAAAGGTTTCAGCATACCTGCTAAATGCTACATTTCCTCAGCCTCTTGTGCAAAAAACAAACCACTCTCTCTCTCAAGAGCCTATGCCAGTGAAGCACCATAAACAACCCAACTGAAAAGAAAAAAAACAGACATTCAATTCATAGTTTGGGCCACAAGATTTGGCACTCATTTATTCATTCAAATTTCATCAAAAAGTACATTTTTTTATGTGGCTGATTGTTGAATAGCTTAAAATAGCTATACATAAAAAATTTGAGCAATTACTTTAATTGTCAAACGTAACTCATTGCCAACACAAGGAATATGGATCACAGTATTTTTTCCCCCCAGAATTCTGCAGAATTTGCTAAAAATTACCCTCTCTGGACTTAAATAGGATCCCGGTCATCCCTTCTTCCCACTATATTAAACTATCTTTTTGTGCAATAGCTAAGCAGCTACTTGTATGTAAGCACAGATAAACATGTGTATTGCTATACATTATGAATGGTTACCTACTGTACCTACACTGTACCTGAATAATGCCAGTATCTTCGTTTGTACAGTTGCTGTAACAGTGTTTAACACACTTTGTAAAAACTGCACTATTAAACACTGCTGGACAACTTACAAAGCATGTAGTTAATAACAGTACAATTTAAACCAGGAATGTTTAAAGTGAGACAAGCATGGCCCTGTCCTTCCTCTTCTTCTACTTTTTCTTCTTCTAAAAAAAAAGCCTCACTACCACTTGTTGAGTGGAAGTTCAATTATTGGCGTCCTATCATGTCGGATTTTAAACCAGATGATGAAATGGCATGTACCATATAGTAGATGTGAAATTACGAAATTCATTCTGGACGAATATGTGTTTTAATAGGCCACAGTCAGAAGATGAGATCATTAAATTTAACAGGTCTTCAAGATAGACCAAATTAGACCAAGTGCCTTTTTCTCACCCTTCTTTCCACAATATTGGAAAGACGGGCCCTAGCCATCTCACGCAAAGGTTATCTCTGGACTGGCTGAGGATGCAATGGGTAAAGGTCACCTGAGGTGAAAGAAAGAAAGCAATTTAAGTCAAAGTTAAAATGACAAATGTTGATTGAATCCAAGCCATCGTATATTCCTGGTGTGTCCTGATATGGCTGGGGTTTGCTTTCACACAGGAGAAATGAAGGCATTTGTAGCAAAATTGGACAGTTGTTCAACGTTGCATTTGAGAATGAAAGCAATATGTACGTACAGGATATATACTTATATCCAATTGTTTTTCTTTTCCATTTTCAAGGCTGGTTTCAAAAATGGAATTTGGAAAGTGTGTGAAATAGACTTTCACAGTTTCCCAGACGCTGCTCTGTTTAGCCGTTCGACAGAAGCCCATGTTTCATCACTGCCGAGTATTATTAAAACTGATCTCGTTGTTTTGCATATGCTGACAGTGGATGAACAGAAAGCAATCTGTCACTACAGAGGTGGCCGTTGGCATCATACTGCTATCAGAGGCCATTCCAAATATAACGGAATAACAATACATGTTTAATGTCAGAGCAGGAAATATCTATTGCCACCTTTTGCATGTATTACTGCGGGGTATTTGTAATAGAATAAGGGCCATTGACTGCTGATTGATACCCAAGGTTTCTTATCTCCCCTCTGCTCTTATTGTACTAATTTACCGTGTATTCTTCAAGGGGACACATGCGTATGACTAAGTGCACACAAGTACCTCTCACATAATCCGTCGTTGATTTATCGTGCTACACTAAGGCTCGCTTAACGCATGGCATCCTGCACTGCTGAAGGCGGGGCTCGTGTTCCTTTGTTTGCTCATGAGCGTCTAAGTGCACAGGTGGTGGACACAAATGTGGAAACCCCAATATGATATGCCTACGATGTCCTGCTCTGTATAGCTCGACGGACCGTTCTTGATGAAACTGCCTGCTCACGCCCTAGATTGAAGTTTGCAGTCAATTTATTTAGAGCTGCTCGCCTGTTTAGCTTTGCCACTCGAATGTATGGACATAATGATCCGGGAGTTCTGATCTGACCACAGTTGCCCTTTGTTGAGGTCTTCCCCTCAGAGTTCCCTGCCGACATCGCCTTCGACACTGTTCCTCATAAAACATCAGCAAGTTGAGCAGTCTTCATCACTGAAGCTCCTGCCAGATGTGCCCCAACAATCACCCCCCTTTCAAAGTCAGATGTTGTCTTTAGCCATGCTAGCTATAATTACAGGCAACCAGGCCTGTCCAGCATTATTTTATGTGACCCTGAGAATGCTGGGATAATTAGTTAATTAACTGAGGAAACAAACTGCTTGAAAGCACCTGCTTTCATTATACTTTGTCCCTCATTTACCCACCTTTTTGACCACTAGCTGTATATCTGTGCTGTACACATAACTATACTGTATATAAGAAACCTGTTGTTACCTGAACATTAATTGCTCTGTATTGTAATTAGCTTACGCTGCTTCCCTAATGCTGAATATCTCTCCACATGAATGCGCTTCAAATGGATTATATTCATTACGATTCATTATGTTGTTCATCCAGCCAACATTCCAGAGTGTGACAGTTTAGGGCCTAACATGTCTCTCTCACACACACTCACCCACACACACGTTTCAGATGTTCTTTTTGGCACATGTTGTGAGGCAATGATGCAGCACACATGCAGCTCCTTTCCAAGTGGGCACAAAGGGCGTGAACTCACCTGCAGCAGGTGTGGAGAGGGAGCTGAGGCGATTGCAGTCAGGAGGTAGAAATGAGAAACAAAAATGACGGTCTTGAGTGCTGGTCTCAGTTTGATTTTTGTTTCCTATTCTTTTGTATTCTCGCCAGAGTTGGACCCCGATTTAAGCTTCAAAGACACTGTGAGCATTTGTCCAAACCTGTTTGTCCAAATAAACAAACTGCTCCACTAAAAAACTGCTCCACTTGGCTGTGGCCTGAAGACTGGGCTGGTGAGGGCCTAAGTACAGTTTCCTACAGCTCAGGTGAGTTCACCTTGCTGCCTTGCCCTTGTGTTGTTTCTTATTTTAATAACATGCACGCTACACACCGAATGTGCTAGACCTTACTCTAATGGTTACAGACCTGTAATGTACACATTTTGCACACATGCCAATCAAGTTGTGGCTGGATGACTGACAGCCAAATTGGGGAGTATTACTGTGTGGCATGAAAACAAACTAACCATCTATTTTTGCATTCAGACTGGGGAAAACACATTTTTTTATGCAGCATATTGATGGTTACTGTTTAGCATAATCACCAGAGTGTAATTGCCTGTCCTTTTTCACAAAAGTAAATGAATTCTCAGAACAAGAAAAATTGTCAGGGCAGATAAGATCTAATGCAGCGAAGAACATGACTGACTGCAGAAATTGCCATTTAATGCAATCTGGCTCTGTGTTTCAGCAGGAAGATAAAGCCTAATCAGACAGCAGTAATTCACAAATACTGGATTTGACCCTTAACCTATATCTGTGGTTGCAACTGGGGCATTAAACATAAATCAATTCAGCTAAGTTTAGCTCTTTTAACATTTATCTTTTATTCCTTCTTCTTGATGTATACAACACATTGAACCTCTGAACATGTAACATTCTTAATCAAGAGGAACACAGAGCAATAAAGAGTTTCCCATTTGGCCACGTTAAGATTTAAGGTTCCTAAGAGGAATTTCTAAGAAGAAGAGGAAGTGGAAGAGAACATGTTTTACTGTATTTTAACATATCATGCAATCTACACATCACTATGTAAATGGCTTGGCTTTCCCTTTTTGAATAGCCAAACAGTTAATACGCTAGGTTCACTAACATTAACATTAGCATTAGTTGGAGAGACCGCACATATAGACAAAGGCTAAGATGAGTCAAATCTGCCTTTTCAAATTTAGGACAATCAACGGGCGGTCAACTGTGATTTACTCATATTAAGAACCAGACATTACTATTCACTGCTCAGTCAAACAGAAAGGGGGGGAAGGGGGAGTAATTATGAAAATGAACAATTAAACAGTCACACAACTTTTCTATCAGCTCAGTAAACTGACCATGGACCACTACTCACGCACATGATCTTTACTAGTTTTCTGACTTTTCATATTTTATTTCAATAACTGTACTTCAACTGCAGTTTTTAGAATGATAATACATAATATAATAAATATGTAACGATGCATATATGGCAAAGAGTCGATGTGACAATCTGCTCAGTCAATTACGCCTGCGCACGAGAGTCTCTAGACAGCCGCAGCGTGGAGCCTTGGCCAGAGTTGAGACACAAAACTTTAATTCTTCCGCAGCCAGGCTGAGTGAGCCAGAGGCTTAAACATCAGGCTTAAATATTTCAACAGACTTTGTGAGGGGGAAAAAAAAGTGCTGAAGAAGTTCCTGTGCAAATTTATTCCGGGCTGCAACTTTTCTCTACTTATAGCAATTAAAGCGAGTGCATGTCACTACAGCTGAGTGTGAATCCAGTGACTGTCATGCCCATCAGTAATGCTCACATTCAGCGGAAAGAACGAGTGTCTGCCGGCCACTAAAACCAAAAAAGGTACGTGCATACATTAATCTTGCGGTTAAGAAAATAAAGCAAACATTATTCAAGACCATAATCACATTTATAAGCAGTTATAAAATAAAAATAGGATGTGTTCTGAAAGGCATTCGCAGTTGTCCTTGAATCTGCCGTTAGCTGTTAAATTAGCATTTCAAGTTTGATTGGACCTAGAAATTAATGTAACATTTCTGCAAGTAAGTCAGTGAATGACAGTATTTGAAAAGGAATCTCTGGAAAATGCATAGTGAATGTACTTATTAATATATTCATATATTGTAATATATAATATATGTCATTATTATCGCATGCTAAAAAGGGAAAATTACATGATTTTATACTAAGACAAATTCAGAGAGATTTTGTTTAAGAAGTACTATATATTTTTTTTTCATAAAATAATTTTGAAGGGTACTGAATATACTGCATATATATATATATAACTCTGACCAGGTAAAAGACTTGCAGAATCTGTATGTTTCAATATCTTAAATGGAGTCATTTGCTGGAGTATACTGTTGATACTATATGGTACATAAATCCTGAATGCTACAGCATCAACCCTTGATATTACATTTTGTTTCACCATAGGGAATCATGGAGCTGGATGCCAGCATTACTCCACATGAATACACATTGTATATTCATATTTGTTCATCTGAAAAAAGACACTGATAAAAGATAACTGCTTGAAGTCCTAGCACAGTGAAGAAGGTGGTGAGGAAGATGGCGACAATGATGTGTGGCCATATTTTTGAAAGCTGGAGATATTACAGTGAGATGGAGGAGCCTAACTAATTTCTGCGTCATACAGTAGGACACTTATCCAGAAAGGATTTGAAGGACATGCTTTTTTTAGTGCTCTTTTCAAAATACGCTCCATTTCTGAAAACAGTCAGGGGTTGTTTTTAGCAGGGGTGGCCAAGGAGGGTCGTGTCTGCTCTTAGCTATTTAATTACATACCTGTTTTTGCATTGCCTTTCCTAAGCAACTACACACTGTATAAAAAAATGTTATCCACGCAATCACTAACATCTTTAAAAGAGCACCATGTCCTATGAAAGTATTCGGTACCTTTCTTTGAGGCAAGAGACCGATGAGCTTGCTGTATTCAGGAGATAATGGCGCCCGTGTCTCCACAATGCCATTAGAAAAGTGCTAAAAAGCCTCCTGTTTGGGCTGGTGATGTTGACTGGGCTGTAACACAGTGATCCATCCTGCGCAGCAGCACCAAGGACAGCGTTCATTCCACCTGAGCTACAGCGCCTCGGAGAGCTCCAACCTGCCGGTAAGGTCAGGGACGATCGAGAGGAGCTCCACGTGGCTGCTTGTTAGAAGGGAATGAAAGATCCTCCCTGACCAAGCCGCTCCCTCCCCCTCTCCCTGTCCTCCCTGCCCCCATCCCCAATCTCTTTCTGGACCACTATACAGTACTTTGAGGTAAATTAAAGGGGGGTGGCAATAGGTGATGTGGATTTGTGCTATTGCATTTGCTTCATAAACTTGTAATGCATATGCAACTGTATGTGTAAAGGTTTGTCTATATATGTCGAGTCTATGTTGTGTGTAACAGAGCTGCTGGCAAAGCAAATTTCAGAGGAATCTGACAGTAAAGTGGTATTGTATCGTGGGGGCGGCGGATGGCGTAGCGGTCTAACACTGGTGTTTGCTGCCTGTCAGGGACGCGGTTCGAAACCCGAGCGTCTCTACCAGACCGGCCCTGGTCGTCAGCCCCGATCGTAGGTGGCATTTGGCTGTCCGCCTCCGGGGGAGGGGGAAGGGTGAGCCGGCACGAGTCCGTCGAGGAGAAGGTTAAAGGCGTCCGTGGAAGAATTTCCGTCTTGGAAGAGGCGAGAACAATTGGCCAGGAATGTGTGTCTCGTGGCGGACTCGTGGGGGTGGGGAATTGAAATAAATAGAGGCTATAATTTTGGGAGAAAACGGGAAAAAATGTGAAATAAATGTATTAAAAAAATGTGATATTGTATCGTATTACGGCATGCCAAACATGCTATAGTAGTTCAAAGTACTTACAGTGTACATGTATAGATATATTTCAGATAGCTGAGGCAATACTGTTGCAATGATTGATGTGTAGATGTGCTATGATGGGTCTTAAAATCCCTCTCTTCTAAATCCTCATTAATCTTTTTCTTTCCACTTTGGATTTTGTAGGAACATAAATCACAATTACCTTTTGTTTAACATAGTATATCTGAATATTCAGGATGCTCATATTCCATCAATAAATGATCTACATTTACTACTGAGTGTTTTGGCTGTTATATTGGCTGAGTAACAGTCATGGTCTTTGGCTCCTTTGGAAGGTGACAGGTGATGTCACTTTGGCTTGGAATTGTGAAACCTGGCAACCCTGCAAGTGAGTGATGCACCTCAGCCTGGAGTCTACCTCGTCCTTCCACGCGCCACGCGTGTCTCGCTGGGCACGGCCCCCCGCACTCCCGTGCCCAAGGTCTATCTGTCAGATGTGCTTCTTTATGCATTATCACAGGAATGATGTAAGTGGAGCTTTATCATTATCGTTCTCATTCATCTAATCTCTCACTTTTTTTGTTGATGGATATCAGTGTCTTCTGTTGTGGGAAGCGTGGCATTAGACTCATGCCCAGTAGAACTGTCTCAGGCTCAGAGTGACTACCGTCAAACACCCCCAGTTCCAGGCACAAAATTTCTCTCAGCACACTGTGTCCAAAAAGATAGATGCTGCAGTAACTAGGTAACAGCAATCAAACAGTAACTATTATATAACATATCTTCCCATATGCCTCTGAAAATCTCAGGGTGTGAAAAACCGTAAAAAGATTTATTTCAAAACCAAGATAGAGAGAGGCGGTTTCAATCTACTGGATGGAGAAAGCCTCTCTGCACAGCAGAGCAGCAGAATCGGAACGATTCCTGGCAGGAGCAACGTCCACACTGAGTTCCTGTGGTAAGATCAGTATCGGAACAAGGCTGAGAGACTGATAGTGTGGCGTGTCTGCCGGGATCCAACCTGGTGCCCAGTGAGCAGAAAAGAAGCGAGTGTCACCCAAACCCTTCCACACTCTCGCCGGGCATAATTCAGCTCTTGCAAAAACTGTTTCCTTACCTGTCACAGTCAACTCCGTGGTTCTCCGCACTACAAAGTTCCCAAACATTAATTCACACGTGTAATTTCCAATGTCGTCCTCACGCACTTCCCGGATGGAGAGAGTATCCTTTCTCCGTACGACACTTTGTCTCCACTGTTTTGGCTTGCACTCCTGAAATAAATTAACATAAAAATAAATAAATTAGAAATGCAATATTGTAGCATTCTGTTCAAATGGTAATTTAACGAACAAAACATTTAATGGGAATTCTATCCTATTCTAGCACAGTGATTAGTAATTGCTTATGCCTAATTACACTTTTTTTTTTGTTTACATCTAAGCACGCAGAAAAATCACATGGAGAAAACACAATCATCCAATTTGGTTCGGCCATGTGCACGCAAACACACAAAGCCACTTTTATAATGATTTGATGTTCATTCTTTGAAATACATCAAAACATCCTTTTGATTTATTTAGTGAAGTTAAAATCACTATCAAGGCAATCAACTTGGAAGGGAGACCGTAGAAACATGAGAAGAACAGAGATTAGATTTAGATGTCCCTCCACAGGCACTCGGCCCTGGCAGAAAGACTGAGCCTCTCTGGTGTTCGGGCCACCTGTGCCTCCAGCTACAGAATTCAATCAGTCGTGCTCCAGAGAGGCCCAAACGACTCTGGGAGCCGGTGCCAGTGCCCCCTTCATTATCTATCCCTTTCATTCATTTCACAAAGAAATGGGAGGACAACTGCGACCGCCTCGTCCACTGGGGGACTGTTTGATGAGCCCGGCCCGGGCCTGGCCCCCTCCATGGGGGGGGGGAGGTGTCACAGGGTCTCAGCGCTGCCCCGTGTGGCCTAAAGGTGGAAGGGTTCATGTGAATCCAAGGTAACTTTGGGGCTTTTGGGTTTTGGATCTCAAAGCCGCTGCCAATCTTCCTGAGAGCTAGCGGAACAATATGAGGACAACCTGCCTCTTTTTCTTTGGAAACTATGGGAGACAGAAATGAGTTTTTGATCTTCTGATTCTCTACACTCGGCACATGTGCCTTAAATAATCTTGTCTTGTCATAAGAAAAATGAGAGTTCTCTCATGTATCTGAAATCCCTGTTCTATGGCTCCACTAGTCTGAAGCTGGCGCATTGCAGACAGGCGTTATATAACCTGAGAACAGTGCCACAAGCTCAGGTACAGCGAGTAGATGTTCATTTATAATGAACTGAATGCCACTTACATATGCCATATTGTACCAACATTTAATCCTGGTGCATCGTGCGATAGCTCAAGAACTCAACACTGCTAACAAATTTGACACATGAACAAAATGATGACACAAATGATGAATTAAAACAGTTTTGATTTTGGGGGAACTGAGAGAAGAAGCCAGGGGAAAAGGGGGGGAGGTAGGGGGGTGGGGGCAGCTTGTCACTATGCGGAACATCACAAGGTGTCAAAGCAGGTGACAGATGTGGCTCAGAGTGACGGAGACGCTCTTTGGGAGGTGGCGGATGGTTCTCACCTTGTACCACATTAACCCCGGCTCTTTCCCCGGCTGCATGTAGTCCTCGATGTCCGGGCACGCGATGTCTTTGCTTTTGCTCAACTCCGCCTTCTCGAAGTACCTCATTTTGGAGTTGTAGCAGAGGTCCGTGTCGTTCTCCGCCACCAATAGAGACATGGACACCTTCATGCAGTACGTGGAATTCCTGAAAAATCGATAGATCCCATTGAATTAGTCATGGCTTTACATCGATAAAGACCAAACATGGCTGAACAGCGATGATTCACAAATCCTGTTATGCAATTCAAATACGCGTATTCCATACATGAAAGTGCGGCCTGAAGCTTGTGGGTAGAAAAAGCATTGTGATATGTGTTCAGTGAAGATGTTGCTGGTTTCATGACCAGATAGCTATGGGTTCAACCCATAGGTTGGACTTTGCTTTTGTTCCCTTCATAAAGGTTATACATTTCACCTATCCAGCACACACTTAGCTGTAAGCATAGGCGATGAATAATACATTAGCCCTAGATAAGAGAACCTACAGACCAGATTACAACGTTTATTTATATTTCCCAGAATCCCCCCACTACATTTCCTTTGCAGTCAGCGAGACTGACCTAGCCGACCAGCAGAAGAAAGAAATGAGAAGACGATGATCATCTGCCAATAAAAGGACCATTAAAATGTATCTTGTCTCTAGTGTTGATGAAAAGAACAGAAAAAACAAAGCTTTTAGTGGAAATGCCTGCAGGTTAATTAGGAACATCTCTGCTGTGATGTAATGAGAAGAGACCGCCCGGCCACTGTGGATAAACATTTGCCCGGCCCGTGGCCTATAATGCATGGTGGTTTTAAATGAATAAACATGGTCCACTGAGAAGGCCTGGCGGTAACACACAGCCTGACCCCCCCCACACACACACATCCCCCACCTTCCTGTCTCTCCCAGTCACCCTCAATAACATGTCCCTGACACATGGGAGAAAAAAAAAAAACAAAAAACAACGCCACTGACGCTCAGCGCGGATGCGAAAACACAGGCGCACACAATGACCTAGACTGCACCTTGGCGGGAATTCGTCGTTTCGTGTAATTCTTTTTCCCAAAGACTTGTCGAGCAGTTTGCTCTGGATGGACCAAATTGCCGCATTTGCAAGTCGTGGGCACCCGATCTGTTTTTCACTTTAGCCATAATAATGTGTTCAGCAGGTTTTTTTACCATGCTCCTGAATGCAATTACAGACACAACTGAGCTTATTGAGAAACGCTGGCCTGAATACTAATGTAAGAAAAGAACAAAATTATGCACCCCGCACATTACTGCACAGCGGAATACTGCCGAGTCAACCCTTTGGGCCTGATGAAATGACAGCGAGTAAAAGGGATAGCTGGCTTGAACCCTGGCTGTACTGCACAAAGCCTACAGATACAAGCTGTGCAATGGGCGGATCAGAAGTGAAATGGCCAGCAGATTATCGGGAGTCGGGAGCTTCATTACACTTTATTTGCTGAGCAGATGCTCTTGCTTGTGTTGAATTACGGTGAATTACAACCATCTATTCAGGTTAAGGGTACGGCGGCAGCGTCCCTACTTATCTAACTTCTCAACGCCTTACCGTCACGAGTCCATCTCTCCAAACTTTCCGCTCTTCTGCTGTTACAAAGATTACACGATGCAGGGGTGGCCCTATGTGTGTGTGTGTGTGTGTGTGTGTGTTTGTTTGTGTGTGTGTGTTTGTCATTTCCTCAGTACTGCAACTGTAAATCAATACAAGAGGGATCACATTTCACCCTCTTTGTTGAGCCTTCTCAGAGATATTTTGAGTGGAATACTAAAACTCTTATGAAATAAATCCCTCTGCGTATTACACAATGCTTGACTCATGAACGAAAGAATGGAGAGGACGGCTTTGACAAACAATCCTCTCTTACACCCGGACATAATGCCTGTTCTTAACCAAAGGCTGGCTGAGGTCCGGACCACTGACAACCCACAGGGAGCTACACTGTGTAGGGTCCTTCACAAAGGAAAGTTGGACCAAAATGCTTGGCAGAAAAAGACTAAAAGTATAACAAAACCATCCACAACCTCCTAAGTATAAGGTAGGAGGTAACGCAGAGCGGCGATAATAGGACCAGAGTGATTGATTCAGCTCTTTATTGTCTGTAGGTTATGGAACATTGATGCTGTACTGCTGGTCAGAACCAAAATAATATATAGTATATATTGAAGGGTGTAACCACAGAGGACTGTCAATCTAGCTTTTTGACAGTGTCATATCCATATCGTAGAGATGACCACATCCATCACGCTGCAGGTAGTGCTCCAGAGAAAGCAAATCATTTTGTCAGTACAGAACGACAAGTACTGCTATTTCTACAGATATACAGAGTGTGTGTGTGTGTGTGTCTGTGCATATATATATATACATATATATACATATACATACATACATACATACATACATACATACATACATACATAGGTCACCAAAATAAAGGAAACACCAGCATAAAATGACTTAATACTTAATAGGGCATTGGGCCACCAGAAAAGCTTTGGCAAAGATTCTACAATTGAACTGTATTGGAGGGATACAACATCATTCCTCCATGAGAAATTCTATAATTTGGTGTTTTGTTGATGGTGGTGTAAAATACTGATCTCCCATAAGAGTCTCAAGTCATCCTGGAAGAGACCACTCCCATCAGGATAGAAATGCTTCACCATAGGATGCAGGTGATCACTCAGAATGGCTTTGTATTTATTGGCGTTTACCTTGCCCTCTGAAGGAGTTGAGTCGACCTAAAGCCAGCCATGATAATCCACCCTACACCACACCAGAGCCACCAATATCTCTCATTTACTCAAGTGTTTCCTTTACTCTCTCAGTTACCTGTATATATATATATATATGTGTATATATATATACAAAACAAATGTGAAAGGATGAAAGGATAACACCTCAGCAGCTGGCAATGATTTAATCTTCTGTAAGAATCAATAAAAACAGAATTTTTTGACTTGGGTATGTTTTATTAACACTTCCAATATCACACCTTTGATGGAAGCAGTTGAAACATGCTATCAGGGACAAAACTACCAATTACAGAAGTTTCTAAGTCAACTTCAGATCTACAACAGGGGGAGGTAAGTGTATGATCAGAACCCTAGCTTCGGGCCTCAGTCCAGAAGCAGTAGAACATTATCAGTGAAAATCAATAGACAGTGTTTACCGACTGTGTGGGCCTCTATATGGAGTGGGTGCATACAGGCAGGAATTATCAATATCAATTAACTGCACTCCATTCTAGAGGTGGATACGAACCCGAATACCCTATTCGGAAATGCACAGATAATGAGTTGTATACAGATATGTTTTATAATTGGAGTTTGATTTGTGTAAATTCAGGATAAAACAAATATTTCATTAAATCCTGGTTAAATTAAGTAGTCAACATTTTTATACAAATAAGTCACGTTCAAGTTTATTCCAACAAGAATAATTAATACAAGGGAGGTATAGCTAACATTAGCTAACGTTACCGGTTATTGCGGAAAGCTCTCATAATTACTCATAACACCACACACTCCATGCCCAAATTCAATATTGACATAATATTCATGTAAATATCAGTTAATCTGATCTGTGCAGATCAGGCGGTTTAATGCTCAGGAAAAAGCACCGAACTGAACAGTTTTCTAGGCTTTAATGTACTTTTCTCACAGCTAGTCCGCTACACCATTGACAGGGCTATTTACATTAAAAGTGTAGCCTATACCTTGAAATGATTCAGTTGAATTTAACTCAATTAAGCCGCTTATTGTCATTTACATTCTCTAAAGTGTGAAGAAAGAGGAAGAGAGAGAGATTAAGAGGAAGCTTTGTTATTACTTGCCAATGGATTATTCAGTTAATTGGCAGGCTTGTTAATTAAGCAAAATAAATGAAAACCAATGGTTGGTTTAAAGGTAAGATTTCAGCCTCCTCTATTCCCTGCTCACCAGCCGACACCAGTAAGTATGAGGATCAGGAATTACATTTCTATTTATGCTTGCATGGTTCAGACAGAGACTATTACAAAATGCAGCTGTATATGTATGGCTACTCATTTAAAACCTTATAGTTATTTGTCGTCTTTAAAAAGAAAAACATATGTTTTTATACCTCAAGATTAATGTTATCAGTGTCAGTGTTATCTGATGCTTTGAAAGCACAACAATTGTAATGGCAGTAAAAATTATGCTATAAAACTCGTATTTCCTTCCCTTTTACACAACTTCCGGGTTAAGCCACACCCACTTCCGGGTTGCATTTGAATACAGACATACACAGATACAGACAGACACGCCCCAATGCCACTCTATACATTCTTCATGTACATATTTATTAACTTATTAATGCACTTACTTAACAGCCTTCCTTGTTTAGAGCGACTTTAACAGGTTACATCTTTATGCACATCCATTAACATAGCTTGATACTTTACTGAAGCCATTCGGTTTAAGGCCACCTGCCTGTAATTACATTGTACATCTCAGTCACAATCAAGACTGACCCAGCGACACAGTCCTTGTAGTAAGGAGGATTGTTTTTTACATCCTCGATCGTGAATTATGCTGGACAGCAAGCAGAAAACCATGGGTATAGCAAAAGCTTATGTAATCATTAATCAATAAGGTGTCTCAAATGGCTAAGCTTCCATGCAAATTTGCTCAGTCCAGGTGAGGGATAGCTTTACACTGAATTACGCAATAACAAGCAAACAAAATGAAAATGGAGTTATATAATACCAATTATGCACAAGGAATCCCGTAAGATTGACAGCTTTGTGTGCTGTTACCCAACACGCGCTAACAGGCAAAGCATGCAGTCAGGTGTTTGGTTTTCTCAATCGGTGATGCAAATTTAACATGATGTGGATATCATCCCAGATAACTTCTACCAGATGGACACCTGAGCAAATTAGATCCCCTGAGTACCAGGCCTGTTAAATATTCTGGGCAGCACTGATAGAGGTGCCCCACAGGATTGTGGGAATGTGTCAGCTGTGCTTGAGTAATTGATGGACAGTGTCAAACTCTGTCCTAAGGTGTCTTTCATATCATACTTTTTATCAGAACTGAACATGGCAGAATGGGGGGGGAGGGGAGGAGGTTAGTCAAGTCCTGCTTTCAGAATGGTATGATGCGTAAATGATATTTACTTGAGTATAATGGAAAATATAAAAGCACATATGATTATTTATTTATTTAAAATAACAGGCTAAAACAAATTGAGTAAATCTATGGACTGGGGACATTCAATGATGTACATCATTTTTATTTGATACTTCATATGTTTTTATTTTTGTGATGGTAGATGGTGGATTTTCTCTCACACACCTGAAATACCTAATTGTTAGACAGTGCCTCATTGGAATTCAATGAATTACGGTAAAACGGGCTGAAATTCTGCTGATGCGGATACTGCTGAGGACTGTTCGCCTTCAAGGCCGCGAGCAGACAAGCAAGTGAGGAATTCTCGTGTAGTAGGATGCGCCTTCTAACACCCGGGCAAGTTCGCCACTGACACCAGGGAAGCAATGACAGGCGCTTGTCAGGTTGGTCCTGCAAAATTAATAACATTGTGAGGGTATGCGCCTTACTCAGCTGTAGAGGAAGAGTGGTGTGATATCATGGCAATGTCATAATTCAAATAAGGAAGGATTTTAAAATGGGGGGGAAAGTCCTTACTTGACAGTTTGCGGAGTAAGGCTGGAGGGCTATAACAGAATATCCGTTCATTATGGGAGATGTGCAGCTGCACACAGACGTATTATTAAGAGGGATTGAGAAACGGGCAGAAGGCTAAACACACACAGAGGTTGATCATCGTGTGCTGCAATGCATCAAATCTCACCAAGGTCACAAAGCTAAATCCCCGTAATAATTTCATACCAAATGCATCGCTTTCCCATCCATATTGTGTATTAATGCAGAGCTATAGCGAAGATAGACATGCCTCAACTGGCCTCCAGGCACTAAAACAACTGTTTAACCTTTCCAAAATAACATACTGTACATAAACCTGTCATAAACAGCAAACACATTTTATTTTACGGATATTGAAGGGACAGTAAACCATACCATATATATATATATATGTGTGTGTGTGTGTGTGTGTGTGTGTGTGTTGTTTATGCACAAACTATCACAATTTCTACTCCAATTATTTCTGTCGGGACAGGAGGGAGAAAATGTATTCACTTTTTCATGTTAATAAACCTTTCCCCACATTCTTGCTGTCAAAAGTGACCTTGTATGACCATTTAGGAAATGCCTCCTGCAGCAAATTAAAGTACTTTCAATAGCTGCAGTATGCCAGAATGCCATTTGTTTTTAGACATAAGCTTTGAGATATATTTTATTTGTTAAATGGCAAGTACATGTAACAGCAAGTAAACAATACTGTGAGCAGCGTTATGTCAAAGGTTGTGACAAAGTTTTTAGTCATATTTATTATTTTTGTTGAACATATGAATGACATGCAGTCTGCAGGACCACAAACAACAGAGAACCTTTGCAACTTCAGAATGTTACATAATCAATGAAGCATCTGTCTGCTGTATACCTAAAGTCAGACATAAAAAAACATCACAATTATATATCTCATTTAAAAATAATACAATTAGCTATCTATATATCCATACTATATATACACTGTATATATACAGTATATATATATATATATATATATATATATATATATATATATATACATAAAATAAAGATTCTAGTGGCTCTGTTATGGTATGGCATGCATTTTATTGGCATGGTTTAGGTTCACTCAACCCCTTAGAGGGCAAGGCAAATGTCAATAAATATAAAGCCATTTGGAGTGATCACCTTCATCCTACGGTGAAGCATTTCTATCCTGATGGGAGTGGTCTCCTCCAGATGAGAATGATGACATCGTACCCACAGGGCACGAGTGGACACAGAATGGTTTAATGAGCATGAAAACAATGTAAACCTTATGCCGTGGCTATCTGAGTCACCAGATCTCAACCCAATTGGCCACTCATGGGAGATTCTGGAGCGGTGCCTGAGACAGTTGTCCACCACAATCAACAAAACACCAAATAATGGAATGTCTCCTGGAAGAATGGTGTTGCATTCCTCCAATACAGTTCCAGACGCTTGTAGAATCTAAGTAACTAAGTCACTGTATGTTGGTGTTTCCTTTATTTTGACAGTTGCCTGTATACATTTTATAATGATGGTATAGTCATTTTGTTTTTTCATGCAGTTAGCCTACATCCCAAAATCTACAGCCTACGATTCTGGATTTGAGTTAAGACTATGTTGTTCATTTTATGAAAGGTAATAAATCACTTTTATTGGCGATACTACTTTGTGAGTTTCTTGTCCATAAATATTACAGTTGATTTCAACAGGTGTTTTTTTTTTGATGAACTCATTCCAGAAATTATAATTAAACTTTTATCTTTAGTAATCATTTTAATCTGTTTAATATTATAATGTGATATGTCTATGGTAAATGGGGGATTATTTTGATTGATATTCAGTGCAATACTTCATAATAATTATCTCTTTGGAATTTGAATCTTCACTAAATTTACCCTGTGTTTGTATCCTGACAAGCTTCTAAGTGTTAACGACTAGATTTATCTGGCAACAAGCAAAAGCTGGGATACAGAGGAGAGCCATATACAGTGCTAATGAGTATGAGTACAAGTAATACATACTTTAGACTCAATAGACCCTGAGTGATTAGGGTCAGGTAAATTCCTCAGCATTTTCAAACTTTAGGTTGGAACAAACTGACCACGTGAGCTAAAAGAAAGAAACGTGATGAAAAGCCATAAGGCTTCATCGCAAAACAATGTCAGCTACTCTCAAAACCTGCACGAGGCCCAAACCATGACATTATTTTATTAGCAGGGCGACATACATAGCATAGCTTCTTACACGTCATCTATTTATATAGCTGGGTACTAACTTAAGGAAGAGTACCTTACTCAAGGGTACAGAATCAGTACACCATCTGGGAATTAATCCATTAAAACTAGAGTGACCAGACCAGCTCCTCAACCATATGACATGTTATTTTTCCGTTTGTATCTGGGCTTCCTGCGTTCTCAAATACACAGAAGAAATAATGTGATAGGAAAAAGAGTTTCTAAGAACTGCAAGATATCCTGGAACTTAAAACAATCAAATAAATAAATTGAAACCCTGGACAGGCTAACCTAAAAGCCACGAGGAAAAGCCTGCGGTATATCACTTGGATTGTGCTGCAGCTGATATTAATATCTTCTTTCTCTTCCAAATGCATATTTCATGAACCCACAATGCTGGGTATTGCTAGGGAGCGATGGTAACGGTGGGGGTTATGTTATATAAGGAAAAGGGAACAGCCAATCACATGGCTCAATATACTGCATTAGGAAGAGCATGGCATGCCATGCTGAATAAGGAGGAACACCAATCAAAAGAGGGAACTGAGGATAGATAGCCAATCATACCACTCTTTATACTGCACTACAAGATTAGAAGGGTACTGTCAATCAAAAATCTGGAGGAAAATTATGAACCCACAGCCAATCACAGGACTCATGAGCATATGGAAATATTGATATCTGTTTTTGTATGGTAACTTAAGTTTAATATTTTTTTCGCTTCCCTTTCTGTTTTTTTCTGCAGCTATACCTAATAACAATGGCAGAGGCAGCGATCTGTCAAGTAAATAAAGAAGAGCGAATTGCAGAATGCAATGGATTAAATAAAGCAAAATAAATACAAGAAAGATTAGTCTTAAGAAATATGAAGTTCTGTTTTCATTTATTTTTAAGGCTGTTGGTAAGAGTGTACAGGAATGCCAGGAGAGCTTATTAAATGTAAAGATCAGAAGAGAACGATGTATTATAAATCATTACAAACTCCCCACTCCCCTCAGACGTTGCTTTCATTTGAGTAGCTACTTGAGCAGATATAAAATGTGTATTTATTTAAAAAAATCTATAATAAAACAAATGAATTACTTTTCCCAAAAAATTGGCCTCTGGAGTTACTGCTATACCACCCACACCTGCTCACCAGAAGCACTACAACTGAAGCACATGCACTTGCTTGTGAGCCAGTGACTATTTTACATCCTACAGTACAATTCACACAGCACTACGGGAGAGAGCTAGCACCAATTGGAGGACAGGCATATCGCACATTGATGACACCAGTTAGCCTCTGGTCACCTGGTGTAACCAGGAACCCTGGCTGCCATAAACCCGCCTTATCCCCTGGGGTGATGAGGCAAATAGTGCCCAACTGTTGTGGACTCCCACTCATAGTAACGACTAGTAACATTTGGTAGTTACAAGAGGGAAAATCCCAGGATTCCAATAAGCTTCTCTTTGGTTCGTCCAGCCCCTCCAGGGAAAATTAGTAAATTATTTGTCCGTAGGTTTAGTCTCGTTACAAAAGGCCCACTTCTCCAGGCCTTCAGTTTATTCGCGGAGGATTAAAAATCCTGTCAAAGTGTGTTAAAAACAAATATTAGGCAGCGGCGGATAGCATAGTGGTCTAACACACCCGTATCGTGGCTGTTCCAATACGAGTGTGCGCTGCCTATCAAGGGCGCGGTTTGAAACCCATCTCTGCCAAACCAGCCCTGGACATTAGCCCCGATCGGGGCGGCGTTTGGCTGTCCGCCCCAGGGGGAGGGTGAGCCGACTCGAGTCCGCTGTGAAGCACGTAAGGGTGTCTCACATGGTTCCGTCTCGAAGGAAGTGGAGTTTCCTGCCCTCTGAGAATTAGCTTGCCTCATAGAGACAATCGGCAAACTTGTGTGGGGAGGGAAAATTTAAATAAATAGAGGGTATAATTGGCCACTAAATTGGGAGAAAAACAGGAAAAAATCTGACATAAAATTTTTAGAAAAACAAATTAAAAGTAAAAATTACTGATCCTCCCTGATTCAGAAATGTCCACGGCGGATTGTGGCAGTGTGTTCAGCACTAACTCGCTGTCGGCTGGTAAATCGGACACAAAAATGTCTGCTTAGGAATTCAAAAAGCCCCTCCCTCATAAGTTTCCGCTCCTGTCCCGCCACAACTCGGATGCAGATTAACCTCAATCAGTCTTTTGTGCTGAGTACATTATTAATAACACAAACGAAGGTCAAGACGAGCAGTGGACCGAGTGGAGGCCTACCTGAGCCCAATTCATAACTCGCCTGTCAGCAAGCGAGGCCAGGCGATTAACGGCTAGCTCCCCAACCTGACTACAGATGAAACATCCCACCACTTAAGGATAAGTTTAAAACCACGGCCATCACCATTTACTCTCTCCTTTTCTCTCTCCGTCTCTCCAGTCTGTCGGGGCTGCTTTCAAACACCTCGGCCAAATCAACACATGGCCTGAATTCAGCACATATGGAGACAGATAGAGGAATGACACAATGAGGAAAACAAAAGGCATTGTGGGAGATTTAAACTATGGGTGTGAGCATTCAAACATTAACATTTTGAAACAAAAGGGGATTGGGATCCTTGATAAGAACAAAATCCATAACTGAAAAACAATGTTTTCTGGCACAGAATTAAAATCAATCATACAATTAAACCAATAACAAACGGAACAATGCTGTATTACGAGATATGCATCACAAAAGCGTATGATGTGCTCTAGGGAAATGACTGTTTTAAAGCGGAACTGCAACATTTTCAGAAGTTCTGTGATTTCTCTGAAGAAAATATGTATTCCAAGTGAAAACCAAAGTTAAAAAAACAGTTACATTTGTTTAAAATTGCCTGTAATGGGACATGGGTGCAGCCATATTGTTTAACGCAGAGTAATGACGTCAGGAGAATTATTGGGCTCCCTGTGTTAACATGACTGATGCAGACATGACTGAACCGGCTGAAAAACGACAATGTGGAGGACATCACTGCATTGCCCCTGGGTGTGAAAACATCTTTTACAACAGCAGAGATTTTCACTTTCACAAACTGCCCAAAAACAGCAATGATATCCTGAAACAATGGCAATGTTCAGGGATGTGAAGTCACACCACTAAGCATGCCCAGTTGGAGGTCCAACTTGTTGAAGCAATGGGTAGCTTTGTGCGGTGGGTAAGATGATGCTGGATAATATACGTACTCTCGACTGCAGACCTGGAACCAGGACCTAGGTTCTCAAACCTCTCATTACCTATGTTCCCAGCAGAATGAGGACTGACTGTATCAGCTTGGCTCCACAATATACTCTACCTGGTGCAGGGGGGCGGGGGAGTTACAAGCAGACCAGGGCATGTTTAATGGACTCCGGGCTGACATTGCATCAGTTCCAAAGCTGTTGGGAAGTTGGAAGTGTTACATGAGGCGTTTGTTGATATTTTGTAGTTATCAACGAAGCTATGCAAATATTTCATGTGTCCAAATGGCTCTTTGTTTCGTTTTCTAGTCGAACATTCATAATATTATACACCCTAGCAATATAAGTGCATGAAAGCAGAAGCTATTGATAGCCAGGCCACATAATTCAAAGAAACGGGCAGCTGTTGACTCAAGCAAGGAATAATACAATATATTTCATATTTGTGAACAGGTTGAAAGCTGGTTCTCCATCTATGAATGTACATTGTTTTCTCTTGCATGGTACACAACAACTCATATCTATAAAGATATTCAGATTTGTGTGATGCATCACAGCATTGACAATAGAATGGAAAACAAACCTAATCTTGCCAGCCAACACCTGACATGGAAAACTTCAATCAGTGGAGATAGGACTGGGGTGGAAATGCAGGACAACCTTCAGCGTTCGTATGAGGAGTCCAGTGGAGATGATATGTACTCTATCAAGAGTTGAATGCACTCCATCTGAATTGATTTAATATCAACCACTTTGCTGTGGAATTATTAAAAAAAGGTTGCCTGTCAAACTTAAGACAAATGTGTCCCGATAAAACGGTAATAAAAAGACAAGCAAAGACATGCACCCTCGAGTAGCAGGCTCTGTGTCGGCTAATGCATCCCTCCAGAAGATCTCACCCCGCTTTACTGGGTCATGCAGTACATGGCCAGGAGGGCCAGTTAATGAGAGGCTGAAACTTGTGCTCGTTTTTCTTCTTGCCTCTGACATCTTCTCACAGCTGTTCAGGGCGGTGAAGGTACCACTGAGGCCGTGGACGCCGTGGCAACAGGAGACGACGAGCCGCTCTGCTTTGATGGACCACCGAAGGGAGCGGACGACCGGCGGCGAGCCCGCCTCCACCGCCATCGCCGCACATCCAGGGCACCGGCTGGAACACCTGTCCTTCACACCATCTCTCCACCTGAGTACACTGGGGTGCGTTCCCTCCCACAGCCTCCACAGCAACACTGCCTACACAGACGAATGTGTCGCCACAAGCGAACATTGTCACGGATCTCTTAGCGTACTTGTACCTAATGTACCTACAACATTACATATATTGTATTAGTATTATTATTAGTGTTGTTGTTATTATTATTATTATTATTATTATTCTGGTATAATTATTATATCTTTTTTAGCAAATACCATAATTAACTTGCCAAACTATGTTTGTAAAGAAAAGAAACAAAGCCTTTTTTAACAGTGCGTCTAACTGAATGTTGCCTGAATCTGGGCCTTGGCCCTGTTTTGTTTGTCCACAGAGATTCTTCCCCACAACATTATTCCGTCTGTAGCTTCTCCAGCACTCAGAAGTCTCTCACAGCTGGAGCTCTGGCTCATCCCAGACCTCTGTTTGGTATCCTCACCTCAACTCAGGCAGGCCCTGCCCTGCCTGGTCTCCACAGAGAGAAGCTGGAGGACTCCTGGAGTCGCGTGCGCTCTGCGTTCAATGCTAATTAGCACTAATCGAGGGATTAATTTCCCTCTGCTCATCTCAGCACTTCTTCAGGACACACAGTTTCACCTCGACTGCCCTCCCTCTGTCCCCTCGCTTTCTTCCTGATCCATGGGGTTTCACTCAATCACCTTCAGGGAGAGTGTGTGTGGGGGGGGGGTTGGTGGGTCCGTGAACCTTCTCTCCTTCCGTAGTGTTACTGTCGGCAACAATGGAAATTCTGATGTGATGGTGTGATGGATGTGATGGTGGGATCCATTACCGACCACAGTGAGACAGAACCTCAGTTTAAAGTCTCATATGAAAGACAGTCTTTCTACAGTACAGTGTAAAATACATCAGGGTTTCTTCTTGGTCCAGAGGGAAGACCACCCATCCCCCTACTGAGGTACAAACACCACTTCCTTTTCCCAAGGTCTCCCATCCAAGGATTAACCAAGGCCAACCCTGCTTAGCTTCAGCCATCAAGTAGGAGAAACACAAATGCACGCATTCATGCACAAAACATTATCAATGCATGAGGAAGTCACCCATAAGGCCAGTGTTCAGGGTTCATGGTCAGGTGACACGTGTACAATATTCAGATGTGACCTTTAAGGTAATCTCGGCATTGGAATCAACCAAGCGGAGCGGGGTGGAAGAGATGGGTCTACCACTGCACACAGGGTGTTGAGGGATTTGAGAAGCACCTGGCTAACTGGGGTATTCAGCCCTTAAATTTCCCAGTAGCCCCTGGGACCAGCTCTGATTTAATCAAAAGGAATCCAGAGGAGAGGAGTCTGAGCAGCAGCAGAATGGAGGAATATCTTTTGGATGGGTCAGAACTTTCAGAACACTTTTTTTGAAGTGTTCACCGTAAAGTGTACTGCTCTCAGAGATTTATTATTATTATTTATTTTTCATGAAGTTTCCGCACGACCACATTTACATGTATAAACAAAAGCACCAGATTTAACTGCTAGGAAAAGAGTGCTAAAGGTTAAACGTTACTGCTGAATTATTCAACAGTTGCAATGGGGTATGGATAATGCATAATCGGTATGTGGTTATTATTTCCATAACGTTATAGCGTCTGAAAAAACTGCTGACATTTTACTCCGGTAGCGGACCTTAATACTTAATAACGTGTACATAGCTCAACAAAAGGGACATCTTCAGGGGAGTTTGTTGATTCATTGATTCAGAACACTTTGCATTGTTGCTGACAGAATCACTCTTCAGCGATTATGGGATTTAACTAGAAAAAAATTATAGAAAAATAACTCCTTGGAGAACAAAAAAAAGTATAGGCCTATACATTTTTACATTTTCCGATATAATTTCTCCCTTCAGACAGTGTTGACACCATCAGTGGAGAGAAGTGAATGACAGAATACAAATACAAACACTCTCCTGGTCCCATAGACGCTGTACTCAAACCAGGTGTTGTACTCAAAGTTGGTGAGGCCTGTGAGAAGCCCGGGAGAGCCCCATGCCCTGTTTGGTGTCAGAGTGCTCGTGCTTTTAGCCCTGTAGCCCTCCTGCATCCTGGATGTGTAAATATGTCCACACCGGTGGGTTGGGGGGGCGGACCATGGTGCTGTAACAGGGCTGGAGGGAACAGGACCACCAACCTGGGTGCCTATCATTGTAATGACACACGCTAAACCCTATTATCGCCCCCCGGGTGGCTCAACTGGTAAAATCACTTTCCCGGAGTGCAGGTTACCCACTCCAGCCGGGGTTTGTTTCCCGGCACTGGCCAGGAATCCCGCTTGGGGGCACCAATTGGAGGGAGGAGGGTACAGGTACAGGTACAGAAAGCTGCCCCGGGTATATCGGATTCACGGTCGACGGTTCAGCAGGGTCCGTCTCGAAGGAGGCGATTTGCTGTCCCAGGGGTAGAGGCTGGTCCCGTAGTTGCAGGCAGTGGGCTTGTGGGGAGGGTAATTCAATCAATAGAGGGAACAATTGGCCACCAAGTTGGGAGAAAAACAGGGGGTAAAAATTCATAAACAAAACTTAAACAAAAATAAAAAATAAACCCTGTTATTGCCTTTAGAGATTAGCCTCTGAGCTGACACTGCTCGCAGCTCCTTCAGGTTGAGAGGGACTGCTCTCACTTCTATAAGCAGGCACTTCATCATCAGTACTTTGGAAAAGTAACATCATTCCCTAATGAGTTTAAGTAGCAGCCTGATTTCATCACTCGCAGCCTACGGGCTCTCCCTCATCTTTGAGTCTTGTGCTCCATTGGGGCGATGGCAGAACAGAGGAGGCAGAGGGTGTGCTGTGTGTGTGTGTGTGTGTGTGTGTGTGTGTTTGTGAGTAAGTGAGTGAATAACTGACTGAATCGTATGGGTTATGTTTTAACATTGATCAATTTGAGGAGTTTGTTTCAATCCACAGTTATGGAAACTTTCGTGTCCTAGGTGAATATGATATAACTTTATGAATACTGTATATTCCAGTTGTCACCATTATCAAATTCCATGTATGGTGCATTGTCATTTCAAGTTTATTTGACAGGGACAATATCCAGCAAAACATGAATCATTCACCTTCAGTATTGTATCAGGATATAGATACATATCTCATTTCCATCTGCAGTCTCTGGGTGCAGAATGTCTAAAATAAATCACATATAAGTACATTCACACACAGGTGCATTTCTTCACACACATGAAAAAAGCACATTGGTTTTTACAAGCACATCAGTGTGCTTGTAAAACTCACTTCATATATCACTGTGAGTAAGATGTGCTGCTGTGATACCCCAACACTGTAAACACTGAAATCATTGGTGCAGCTCAGTTATATCCCAATGAAGACCATGTACCCAATCTGCAGACCTGCGGGTCTCTGTTTCGCTCAGCTCTGAGTTTCCGGTTCAGTGCATCCGTGGAACCGCACTGCGCGGTCAGAACCAAATAATCTCCCGGGACTGGCAGCTGCAAACAAACAAATCAATAAATGAAGGAACTCTCCTTTATGTGGTGAATCCAGCTGGGGCACCCAGGGTCTGGACCTTATCTCCTCATCACGCCAATGTGGCTGGGAGTCCCAAGAGGTGGTGTAAAACTGGCAATAAAGTCCCCTGGGGGAGGGGGGTATACCCAGTGGGGTATTCTCCCGCATCATCGCTCAACTCCCCGGTTAATCGGGCGCCTGCGATCTACCTCCGTCCAGCTGCAGAACCTTCTAGTGTGCGCCCTGTTGAATCCGGAACGGTCGGCTGGGTCCTTCCAGCAGCGCTGGACCAGAGCAGAGCCGCGGAACAACAATGCTCAACTGCTTCACTGTCAGTCCGCCGAGAGATTACCAGCACGACAAGGAGCTCAGCGTGGTCTCCAGTATTTACACACTGAATATATAGAGCACTATGTGCTCTATATGGGGCGGGGGGGTAGTAAAATAGAAACTGGCACAGAACACTGTAGACATGCACCGCAGCGGTAATGTCATATTTTGTCCTGTTTCTAAAAAAATAAAAAATAAAAGATAAAAGACAAAAATGATTTTAAAATCTGCTCTCTTTTGACACAAAGGAAAATTCTGTCAATCAGAAGCGGCGCGCTCCGCTGCTCGTTTCAAACACTGCGCATGCTGACAGGAAGTAAGGATAAAGTTTCAAGGACTGGTGAAAGTCTCGGAAAAGTTTCTGTGGCGGGTATACTGAGGGTGTGAGACTGTGGGGTGGCTGTCAGGACCTTGATGCTCTGCTTTCAAATCCTGCCACCTGGACCTGCTTGGGCAGCGTGAGGGAAGGGAGGCAGAGGCGGAGAGAGAGGGGGAGAGAGAGAGAGAGAGAGAGAGAGAGAGAGAGAGAGAGAGAGAGAGAGAGAGAGAGAGAGAGAGAGAGAGAGAGAGAGAGAGAGAGAGAGAGAGAGAGAGAGAGAGAGAGAGAGAGAGAGAGAGAGAGAGAGAGAGAGAGAGAGAGAGAGAGAGAGAGAGAGAGAGAGAGAAACCAGAAAGCTATACAAAATATATGTCCTCATTAAAATCTGGTATGAAAATCTTTGATGTCATCTCACCTATTGCACTATATGGAAGTAAAGTGTCTTCAGCAAGACTACACAAAGAAAATACAAAGAAAAACACCAACCAATGCGTGCAGGGCAGAATTAGGCTGATTTCCATAAGTAATAAATGTCCAAAAAAAAGAGAGAGAGAGAGCAAGAGAGAGAGAGAGAGAAGAGAGAGAGAGAAAGAGAGAGGAGAGAGAGAAACCAGAAAGCTCTACAAAATAGATATCCTCATTAAAATCTGGTCTGAAAAGAGAGGAAGAAATGCTGTTGTTCCAGGGTCAGGGTGTGTTGTCTGAACGTGTTCATCTTTACACATGGGCACACCTGTGTAATCTCCCTAGACTGCACGGGATGCACACACACGCTCACACTCACTGCACCTCTGCACAGGCACACAGACCGATTCATGCACTTCACCCTACGAGCAGCCCCGGAAAGCTCTCTGCCCGATTTACAGGTATGGCATTATCCACAAGCCATGTATGTTTTGAAAGATAAGTGACACAATGTCCCATCGTGTGAATGCCTGGCACATAAATAGATGCTCTAGGCCCCTATAATGTTTCCCTTTAGGTCAAGAGAGAAAGAGAGAGACTGCCTTGTCATCGCAAATACATTTTGTATAATTTCCAACTCTGACTCTATGCATTTAAGAGATGAGTTCTGATAACGGTCCTATGATGGAACACCACCCAGGCCCGGACTGTCAGGATAGATTTGCGATATTAATACCAACATCCAGGCACTATTAGACCACTGATTAAAAGCTGGCTGGGCACACAGATGGACAACTTAACATTCTAAAATGAAGGAAATGTAAGTTTAGAAACTAAGAATGAACTTATATCAATGAATCATTTAATCAATGAACTCATAGCAACTCCTAAGAAGGAAGTGAAATTCTGCTGGCAGAAGGTGAGGAAAGAGTCATTGTGTACCATGCAGCAGATTTGAATCCCCCCACTCACTCCACCTGCTCCTAAAAGGAGAGGTCTCCCTATTGTGCAGAGAGCATAATCCAGATTCAATATGTTATCCAATGCGGGCTTTGTGTAGGTTTGAAATGAAAGGTGGAAACAAATGAGACACATCCGGCGATCATTCGGCAGGAGAACGAAGCGTAGAGGCAGCTGTAGCTGTAGCTGTGCCCGGAGGCTGTGTGGATCAGGGAGACTTGAGCATCACAGAAAATGCTGCATTGTGGGTTTTTTTGGCACCGCTGGTATGGCGTGGCGAGGGTTCGCTAAAACAAGAAATATATCTGGTGCCAACTGATAACTCATGTCAGTTCATACCTGGAGGAGCCGTTTTATGAATATATTCTACCTTCAGTATGTATCGAGTCTCTTCATGAGTAGCAAAACTGTTGGTCTCGTGTGTGACAGTGTTGCTCCATCACGTACAAGAAGCACATACGGGTAGCGGCAAAAATAAAGGTGTCGGGGGGGTTTGCGCTCAAACGTGCATGGTAAATTATAGGGGCCTCATACAGCCGTATGCTAACGCTAACCCTCACGTGGATTATCTCGATGTATAAACCTACGAGTCATATGCATTTCCCCTTCAAACCCTCTGACCACTGATTAACAGTGATGGATTTTCTCAGTGCATTTTTTAAATCTTCCACTGAAGTCAAGATTCTCCGTGGCTGCTTTATATTCGACGCATGTAGAACACTTGTGTAGCAAATCAGAGAGAGAGAGAGAGAGAGAGAGAGAGAGAGAGGGAGACTTGGCACGTACAGCTGCATTTCTGAATTTCAACGTGATCAATACTGTTTCGGAATGATTTCTTCCATGAAAAGCAAATCAATAATGTGGGTTTACTAAAAAAATCCTTGATCAACATTACGCTTGTCCTGAGTTAAAAATATCCCTCAGGAACAAGACGCCCCCTGGAGAAAAAGCATGTGAAATATTTAGTCAAACTAAATTGGCTTGTGAATGAAAAAGTGAAAGCGCAAGATGCTTCACAGATTTTCCATGAGGCTTGTTCGGGCCTGCAGAAGGCCTTTTTTGTTCTCTGGGAAAAAATAAAACTGTCCTTTTGTAATGTAGCAGACTAATGAAGCATTTATGAAAAGATGTACCTTACCAAAAAGGTTAATATGTTATTACCATATAATTATGCACACCCTGCTTTAAACAAAATACGCTGAGACAGATTTTTTCTCCATCCTTTTCATCTCAGAGTTGCACACTCAAGTGGCAATAATGCAGTGTGACAAGTGAGTGAAAGTTCATCGGTTTGAAAGCACTACAGACACAATACTCTTCAAAAGGAGAGAAAAAGCAAAGTGACGAGGGAAACAAAACAAATCCCAATCCAGAACTAACTTTATTCTGCAAACTTCCTCTTTAGCCATAGTCTCCTGCTCAAGTTCTCACACTTTTTGGGGTGTTTTTGTGCATGTGTCCAAAAACAAAAAGTGTTGGGAAAACTCACGATTTGATATAAGGAACCACAGTGCCTTTGCCAACATTCTAATATTGAAAGCTCAAGCTTGCATGAAAATACTATGTGTGTTGCCCAAAATATAATGATGAAATGTACTACTACCCTGCCTGTCTCACTGGATTGTGTGTGTTTGAGTGTTTTCTTTTTTGTTGCTATAAATATATGATAAAGGGAATCATTAATAATTCATACTTATACCAGCTAATGGCTGTGGCCTCTAGGTTAATGGCTATACAGTACATACTTGAACTATCAATGCTTCATTCTACAGATCAATACAATGCTGTCCTCATTGGACAATGAATCAGTATAACTGCTGTTGGATCTGATCTTAAAGTAACACGTAAAAATGTGCAGGACAGTACAGTGGGCAAACCAGCTGCTAAATTGTTTGCTCATTTAGGGGTTTAATCGCTTAAAAGATGTTATACTGTGGCCTAAAATTACAATGACTTTTGTACAAACATAATCATAGGATATTTAACAATATGGACACACCAAATCTATGCCCATTTTGGAAGTTCTGAGGTTCACACAGTTCCTCGCCAATATCTATATGTTCATAAGCTCAGTTTGGAGTCCCAGACTCAATCTGGAACATGTGAGAAAGGATGCATCTTATTGGTCAGAAAGGGCAAAACAATGTATATTTTCATAGAATGGTCCTTTAAATCCATGTTGTTTCCCAGAAATGATGCATCCAGTATTACATTTACAGCGCTACCCTGTCCATTTCATTTGGATATTGAAGATTAAATGATACTACCATGCATAATGCTTAGAAGTAAGACAGACTTGTTTCAGTGGCCTTCAACAGGGGTGACCTTGATGCCAATGTGAATATAAATCACAGAATTACAAAAGAATGGCAAACATAAAATAAAAGTGTTTAAGCAACATAAAGGGCTAACACATTGCTTGTGCTGTCAGAAAACATCAAATTCACAGACTAACACTTCCAAGAGGGCAGGATCATATGTGCATTGCATTTAGTAAAGAGCAAACAAAGACAGCTCCAACAAAAACGTCCTGTCAGCTCTGATGGAAACTTAAATATGTGCACTGTAGTCCTTTGTTATGCTTCCAAAGTTATAATGTGGTCTATTAGTTTGAAAGGAGAGTCCATATTCATTAATAATAAATTATAATAAATAGTTTTCTTTGTTTCACATGTTACACTTGGGAGAGTAATGACCTTGGTAATTCATAATGACCTTGAGAATTCCAGCCAAGTCAAAAGACCAGCTCTGTGACTGAATATGCTTTACATGGTTGCTAGGAAAGCTATGGTGTTCAAAACCCCTGTTCACTGTTCCTAAGCTATCTTTTTGTACACTTACCTAGATTGATAGACAAACTGCATTTCTAGTAAATATGCTTCAAGAATAATAAAGAATAAGTAATAAGTACGCAAAACAAATATAACATTTAAATATTCAAGATTATGTGATTATTCTACCCAAATCAAATTATATGCTTATACATGAATCTGACAAATGGATGTTGAATGCATATTTAATGCGTTTGGATTGCACCGGATTGCAACAGCTGTGATAACAATGTCTCTGAAGTAGAATATAAAGAGCCGTATTTGTGTATTTGGCAATTAATTTTTCTGCTCTATTGAAGTCCCAATTAAAGTGACTTAAATCGTCTCACGAAAGCTCCAATATAAACCTGAGGTCATTCATCAGTTGATATAGTTGATATAGCTGGCAGCATGTGGGATATCAGGCCTGAGAAATTTTTAGAATTATTTAGAGACAGAGTTTGCTCCTGGCAAAGCTGGTGAGAGAAAGGAAAACAGAAGGCTTGGATGTAAACAAAAACTGCGATTGCCTCAATATTCCATCAATAACTGACAAGCGTATTGTTGCCTTTGAAAAACATGACCTCTTTACAGTAAGGGTTGAACGCCGAACCAAATGTTTTGCAGGGCAGACACAATAGAATTATTCCATTCAATTGCAGTAGAATAAGCACTGCCCATAATTAGGCTAAATAGTTGTGACTAGCAAAAAAAGGAACACACTCATCCAAATCAAATCTCCTTCTCTCTCTCTCTATACTTCAGGCCTGATTACACAATAACGGAGGGCTGAGTGATTGCGTTCCTCCGGCTAGAGGAGCGTTTCTGGTGAGTGTAGTATTCACTGTGAAATCCACTGCAAGCTGGAGCTGGTGGAGCTGCAGCAGGACAGGGTACATTAATTTGACCGCGCTCAGCCTCAATGGGAGAACGGTCACGATGCGGTCCTGTCTGTATCGGAGGACCATTAAGACCCAATGCCGGATTGCACAGAAGAATCACAGTCACTTACCATTGCGTAATGCGTTTGGGGCCATTCGCGAGTAGGATACAGTAACGCACCAAACACATGGCCAATAGGATTTTGCAATTCGAGTATGCCGGGATCAGCACTGCGCCAAGAATTGACTAATCCTTGGAAGTCCGGTGCGTGACGGCCTACCGATTCCTTGGTGAATGCTCACTCAGTCAGGTTATGCCCAACTGACAACGGAAAGGTTTAAGAAGAAGCAGTCAAGGACAAATTGCTTTCATCACTGGTGGATTCAAATCCAACAATGTACAGGGGTTCAATGTGTTAAATGTGTGTGGAATTGTACCAAATGCATATTCATGGATAGATGAAAATGTTTATACACAAAAGATTAGCATTCATCAAGAACATTTATTTATACTGTATGCGTGCATTTCTAGATTATAAATATTGACAAGTTTCAGTTGTACTAGATCTGTGTGGATGTGGAATTATGCAGTGAAATACCCCCAAACAGCCATGTGTTAACATACAGCCGTTAGTTAGCATAACTCACCAATAGTAATAATTCATGAAATATGTCTACAATGAATTATAATGGCCCAGCAGCAAAAAGGGAAGGAGGGAATTTATCTGAATTAAAAATGGAAATAATGTCTGAGATTCATGGAATGCTTGATCAGCTTCAGTGTCCTGTGTTGTGGGACAAGTAAGAGGCTTGGCAGAATTTAGAACAGTTGGCAAATCGCAAGATGGACAGAGACTCAACAAAGAAAATAAATAGTTCGATTTTTTAAACATTTTATTAAATGAAAAATTCACTCACAAAGAATGAAAATGCTAATTGGGCTGGACAGGGTGTAACCCCCCCCCTCCATCCAGAAGTAGGTATGGACATGAGCAGACACTGCACAGACACTGACTGGCCTGTCTGCATCAGACAGCGAATGTCTACTATGATCGTATCATACCCTCATTAGCCATAGCCTAAAGACAAAACCAGCAGTATTTTATTCCACCTCAGTAGACTGGAACATGTTATTTATATCAAATATATAAACTATGATCACGGCCATTATTTATGGTTTTAAATACATGCTGCATATATTCCATATATATTAATTGAACTGCATTATATATTCTGATAAATGTATTCATACACCCGGCTGATGTAACTGGAGGCCGGGAGAGCACACAGACATGAGACAATCTTGCTACCGAATATCAAACAGCTTGAAATGTTCTGTATGCTTTTTCTGGCCATTTTTTGGAAGCATCCTGTTGGGTGGACTAAAAATGTTACACAGTAAGAACCTGCTGAGCATTGATCTAGCTATCTCAAACACTACAGACAATTCTTTCAGATCAAAATTGGGCCCCCTACTTCCTCCCTACATGAACTGTCATTTAAGGAATGAGAAGAGTGGATAAGCTTGAACAAAAAAAAAAGAAACATCCCTCTTCCCTAGCCATCCCAGTGCCTGCATCTTTCCACTGCTAGCTCGCAGGACTGCTGTCTGACCTAACACTCACCATGGAACACATGACCTTTCTGATAATGAAACCCTGGCCTCCACACCAGTTTGCACGCTGGGAAATAAGAGGTCAAAAGTATGTCTGGAGGGCAAAGAGAGAGTGAGAGAGAATGGTGCTGCCCAAACTGTTGTCCCAATCTCTCTGTGCTGTGAGTTAATGATCTTACCCCCCAATTCTCAAAATACACACACAAACTGTACACAAGATGTACACACAGAGAGAGAGCACACAGTGAATGGAGGTGAGACTTGAGAGCTATGGGTTTGCCAATGCCATTTAATACCTTACTGTTCCCCCAAGACAAATTAATAATTCATTTTGTATGTTAGGTAAACTAGACCTCCTCACATCGCGCAGATGTTCTGTGGATGTTTATCCACCTCTCTACTGGCTGGAGGTTCGAGGACTCATTACTCAGAAGCCGTAGATGCCTTTAAACCCCTGTGATTTATGTGTAGGGGTTTCAGGTAAGTACACTCTCTCACCATCGCAATGTGAATCTGCTTGGACAGTATCCAGAGAGAGGGGAATCCTACAGCACCTCCAGAGAACCCACTATCAACAGGCACGAAACCAGCAGCAGCAGCAGAACGGGAGCTAAATGTTAGTTTCAGATTCGTTTACAGATTAACTCCGCGAGTGGCCTAAATTCAGTCTAAATCCCAACTTTGACCCACGCTTCAATGCAAGAGCTCGTGTTTTTCTGCACAAACACAGTTGGACGAGATCAGAGATCTCCGAAAAACAAACGGGGCAAACTGCGGTCATGCAAAAAGCAACGGATTACTTGCATTAATTTGCGATTCAAAGTTAAAGGCAAATGATTGGCTGAATCCAGGCTGGGGCATGCGCACATTTATACTCACAAACACGTCAATCACACAAAGAGGCTCGGAGGTCCCATGCTGCCTTACCGTAACACGCAGGAGTAGTGTCCCACGTCCTGCAGCTCCGCGGGCCGGAACCATATGGCGTCCTCCTCTTTGCTTGTCCTGACCCCGTCGAACGAGATGGGCTCCTCGAAGTCCCCGTGCCCGGCGCTCTTGTACCACATGAGACTGAGCCCCGCGCTCTGGGCGAGGCTGTAGTTCGCTCGGATGTATCCGTAAAATAAAGCGCACTTAATCCGCACCGGTTCCCCCAGAAGCACTTTGTATTTCAAGTAGTCCACCGACCAATCCGTGCAGCCATCCACTGGGAAGAGAGCGGGAAACAGAGAGAGAGGGGTGTTACCGGGCGTGTAATAACACTGTAATTAAGCCTCTGAAAGACTATTAAGGCTTAATAGGCTATGACACGACCCCTTTACCATGATGAAATGTGCATTATCTTTGATTGTCAAATGTGAATCATTAAGTTTGTAACTGCGACCTTGTTACCATGGACACCGCATAAGTTATCCATCACTCCTTAGCAATTATGTATAAATATATGTGTATATATATATATATATATATATATATATATATATATATATATATATATATATACATAATGAACGTTGTGGCATCCTTCAAGAGCAATTTCATATTCACCAAACTAAAAAAACAACAACTTTAAACTACATTGTAATATACTGATAAAGAAATGCAGATTTGCTAAAAGCCTTTTTAATTCAAAAGGTAGTCACAACCTATCATCTTAAACATCTTGGCTTTTTATATTATTTCTTTCCTACACAGTTTGTTAAACATGTTAAATATACCTTTGATGCATATTCACTCCTAATACCATCATATAAATGCAAACCATTCTCCCGTTTAATATCTCATATAATATCTATCTTGCCATTTTTCTCACTTAGCTTGTAACACCATTCCCTTGACTCCGTTTCCCAAAGTGCATTGCAGTTCTACCTACTGGGTTAGCTAATCAGACTAGCCAATCATGCCTGGCTATTCCCCCAGCACTGAAATATGAGAAATGAGGATGCAATATACAAAATGGTGACTGCACTGCAAACAAGAAACTACTGTTTTCAGCTTTTCTATAGGCAAAACATGAAATGAATGATATGAAAAGAAATAGCCTTCCCTAAGTTTTAGAGCCAAATATAGAAGCGAGTCAAAAAACAACAGCAAAGCATAAGAATCAGAGGTACACATGTGTCATCTCACAGCTGCAGAGATCAACCTGGAATCTGTATAGCTCTGTAAAAATATTATTTTGGTATTTCTACGTAAAATATATATTCAATTCTTTGTGCCTTTACAGATTAAATGTTGACTTTTTTTTTCTAAATCTACACTACTGGTCAAAAGTTTTAGAACACCCCCATTTTCCAATTTTTACTGAAATGTAAGCAGTTCAAGTCCAGTGAATAACCTGAAATGGTACAAAGGTAAGCGGTAAACTGCCAGAGGTTACCAAAAACTGAAAAATAATGTCAATTTTTGGCAGTGAGTAGTTTCCTACACCATCAAAAGGCTCTTGGAAACTGGAGGAAACTCTGACAGGAAGAGGTCTAGGTCTGGCAGACCCAAAGCCACAACAAAATCAGAAGACAAGTTTCTGAGAGTCAACAGCTTGTGGGATAGGCGGCTCACAGGACAACAGCTTGCACAGAGTGACTGTTAACTTACGTTAACCCATTACTTGTTCCCTGAAAAGGACCTTTTTTTATAACTCTGAAATGTACATTATCTTTCAGTTTTTGGTAACCTAAACTTTTTTTATTTTTTTATTTTTTTTATTTTTTACCTCTGGCAGTTAGAATTTGTAAGTGTTCTAAAACTTTTGACCAGTAGTGTATAACCACCTGATTTTAGATTTTGGTGGCTATAACTCAAATTGAATATGTGAAATCCCTGAAATAGAGTTCCAGACACTTGTAGAATCTATGCCAACGGTGCACTGAAGCTGTTCTGGTGGCTCATGGTGGCCCAGTACCCTATTAAAACACTTTATGATGGGGTTTCCTTTATTTTGGTTATCTGTATGTGTGTGTCTACATATAAGGGTATATAATGTTCATTATATTAGTTACAGATATAACACGTGGTAGATGTATCAATAATTGTGACAACTACATGTAAAATGAAAAAAGAAATCTGTTTCTGTCAGAAAAATGAATTAATGCTTAAATCTGAACCCCTCTTTCATGTGTCTGTCGATACAGCTTTGCCGCTCAAGGCCTCCTGTATAACAATGGAAAAAAACTACAATAAAGTCAGCGCCATCAATTCAGCAAAGATCCATCAATGTGCTGCTCCCATCAGTGAGGCCGACATTTCAACCCGTCATGTCAGTGCTACGACCATGAAAAATCAGTCATGACCGCTGCCGATTAATGAAACAATTAAACACAACACACAAGCCCCACAGCGTGACATTAAGGCTAATCAGATACCGTGTACAATGTAGCTTATTTCCGTTGCCCCACTATAAATCCTGTCCCAACTAGGCATACCCAAATTTGCTTTATTTTCCACAGATCCCACGCCCAATGCCATTACTGCAAAAAACGAGCTGGAATAGCATTAACTGCATTAAATGAAAGCCAAGCCCACAGTAAACTGGATGACTGACTACGTGCCCATCTGTGCAATAGCACCAGCTGTGAGACAGAGGCACAACTGCCTGATCCAGCCAGGGTCCGAGCCACGCAATCCAGGACGGGGAAGAACCACAGGGCCCGGTGACTGACCTGTGTGTCCCAGAGAGAGAGAGAGGTCTGCTCGACTCATCAGGTCCTGTGGAGAAACCGCTGTAGAGGTTCTCGGGGACAGAGTCGTTGGACCATGCTGAGGTTCCGAGGGAAAGCGACAGTGACAAGAGGCCCTGCTGTGCAGAGATATTCCCCTGCCTGTCACGAGTCACTGGAGCCGCGATACAGAACTGCGAGCACTGTCGCATTGATAAAGCAGGCAGTGATCACAAATGCTTAGCACCAAATCTCAAATTCACATGTGATTTCATGATGGGGACTGCGATCCTGCATCTTGGCACTGCTCCTTTATTAAAAGTTATGTATTCATTTATCCATTTCTGCCATGGCTTGTTGATTCAGTAACGTGGCTTTTGGCATGCAGGGCCTACTGAGTTGGAAGTGGAGCAACTTATTCAACTTATTAATACTTATTTTGTTTAAATTAAGGTTTTTTTGTTTCCAACCAGGAAAGTTTAATTCAACTCGAAATCCTTTCACAGGAAAATTCAAGCTGGTTTAGCTTCGGTGCCTCATGCAGACTTGACTTGAGGTTCCCGTTTGATTCACACACCGCAAGCCTTCAATCGCATGATGTTCACGGGCAGCTATTTTCTGTAAAACAGCAGGTGTGATGGGAATTACAGACACCCGCTCCTGTTCTCTTGCTTTTTCTGTGTATTATTGGTGCTTTCACCGATGAAGTGCCGTAGAAATGGACCATGATGAAAGAGAGCTGTGCTATCCATGGAAGACACTGAACCTTTGGGAAATGTTCACGAGTGCCATCTGGAGAGGAGAAGCCGACTGAAGCAAAGGAAAATAAGCCGCTCCACAGAATATCACCTCCAAAGTTTGGTTGCCGTTTTGAGCAGTTTGTTCTCACGCTGCAGAGATTTTCAGCTGGACCAACACAAACGCAAACAAGTTCAGTCCTAAGCGGACCAAGACCGCCACCTCTCTAGTGGTCTCTGTTATTTCAGATTTTCAATGACATGTTTGTTCTGGGATGGGATGTGGGCAGAGTTAAGTAACTACACAGCAATCGCACGTACAATCCCTAAACCCTACCACCTGTGCAGCCTCTTCATGTTCCCCAAATTCCCCTGCTGACCAACTTTAAAGCACATTTTGGGAAAGAGCTCTCGCACTTAATTAAAATTAAACAGGTTCCAAATATTGGACAGAGCTGGTTTTATTCAATGGCGAGGCTTAAAATTGGCTGTTCATATAAGGGCGCATAAAATGTATTAAAGGGTTGAGTACTTTATGGTCATGGAGTAAGTGATATTGGTCCTTCAGTTTAGTGTGTGATGTGACCCATGTTCTGGTATGGAATGCTAACTGTGCCCGTGCCAGCAGGGGCCCAGTAGGCCAGTGCATGACTGGCTGTAGAGTTTCCAGGGGGGGGAGGTTCTAATCACCTCACTGTGACTCCTCCTCCTGGTTAACCGGGTGCCCGCAGTCTGGCTGTACCAGCCACGCATGAAGCATACTCCTTCAATGCAATAACTGCACGGCTCAGCTGGTGGGACTGCACACTCTCAGAAAAACCATAGGTACCATGTTGTACCTATTAAAGTACAGATACTTGTCACTGTGGCAGTGCCCCTGTAGGGTACTGAATTGTACGTTTAGTCAGAAGAACATAATTGTACCCTTGCGAGAAAACAAATGTTGCTTGCGGTACAAGCCTCATTTTTCATTCCAATATTGCTGCCAGTGTGAATAAGTATTCATTACCCTACTTTGGTACATATCTGTACCTTTCCTCAATGTGTACCTTTTTCACTGGGAAAATGTACAATATCGTATCATGGAGGATCTTATGTGTACCTTTGAAGGCACAAGGAACACATTTGTACCCTGAGGAACAAAAGTGTAGCCTAATTGTCCCTTTATTTTTGAGAGTGCAGAGTAATAAGAAGTGACAGCTGGCAGAATGTGCTTTAGGGGAGTGTGTGTGCTTGTATTGTGCCCTCCCAAACTGATGGAGGTTTCGGTGATGGAATGGGCCTATGAATACAATTGGGAGAAAAAAATTGGGGGATAAAGATTGGTTCAATTCATTTCACGTTACAGTTGCATTATCGCTGGGTTAAAGAGCAGATTGATTAACAGTAGACGTAGCTAAGCCAGGTTCTCTAGACCCAGTCTCACACTACACAACTTTCTACGCTATGATTCAGGCCCTCTGAATGTCTCAAATGATAGGTCCTCCTCTTAACTCCCCTCTCTATCTCTATCTCTCACTCTCACTCACACTCTCTATCACTCAATTTAATTCAAATTTCTCTAATGGCGTGACAAGATGACTCATACTGCCAGAGCACAAATTTACAATCACAGATTTAATACATTGACAGATTTACATGTTCAGATATAAAACACAGAAAGATCTACATTTTCAGACATAACACAATAGAACATTAATGTACTCATTACAAGCTATGAGCAATCATTCCTCGTTCCTCCCTTTGTGGCAGGTGGCTACATATTGTGCTGCCAATTTCACACATTCCCTCTTTCCCCCTAATGGGTATGGAAGCAGTTGGTGGTGATTGAGATTTTGAAATTTGGGGCAGATGTTTGTCAGGTAATATTATGATCTAATTTATTTGTATTTCTCACAGTTGGTTAAAAGCTCTGTCTCCGCTACTCCCTCACAGCAGGGAGAGCACACGCTCACTCCATCTCTCTTAGACAAGGTTTTTTTTCAATTACTTTTAACTTGGGTAAGGGAGGGATCTGGGATGGGACAGGACAGGGGTGGGAGGGAGGGATCTGGGCCCATCCCAGGATAGGGGTGGGAGGGAGGGATCTGGGATGGGACAGTACAGGGGTGGGAGGGAGGGATCTGGGATGGGACAGGACAGGGGTGGGAGGGAGGGATCTGGGATGGGAAAGGACAGGGATGGGAGGGAGGGATCTGGGATGGGACAGGACAGGGGTGGTAGGACGCGGCAGAGGAGTGTAAGGGTGGTACATGTTAGAGTTTGTGTTCATGTTCATGGAAAGTTTTTTTTGTGTGCAACAAAGGAACATCAAAAAGGGCACTCTCTCTCTCTCTCTCTCTCTCTATCTCTCCCCCCCCCCCCCATTTCCCTCACAACGTACGTCAGTTTCTCTCTCCCCTCATTACCCCTCTCACTGCGTTATTCCCATTAAAACAGCTGGCCGGCACAGCTGCCAAGCACTCCACAGGCCAATCCCGACTGCGTATCCCCTACATATTTTATTTACCAAAGAAACAACTCGGCAGCTAATTAACGGCAGGGAAGCATGCCGTGCGGTTCGCCCCGTGCCGTTCAATTTGTTTCCACTGCAGCCGCATTAATCTCCCTTTCCTTCACTTCCTCTCGTCTGAAATTCCAGTGAATCACCTGGCGTGAATGAACACGGGCAGCTTAACTTAAGCCTTAAGGTCTGCACATAAATCAGAAAAACAAAAGCAGGTAAACTTCACGCCACGCTGTGCTTTTTTTCACCGAATGAGTGCATATGTATTGAACTAACACTTTAGGATACTGTGAAACAAACGCTTAATAAATTATTAATAAGAGCATTATGCATAATCTATAACATGTGGTTGACGGTTAGTGATTACGTGTTATTGAGGATGAGGTCAGTGATTTTTCAATATGCACTGTTGAGAGGGTATGCATTGCATAGCAACAGCTCTGATTGTTACCATTTGTTTCATTTATCCCCTCTGGAAACCCTGGCCTCTTTCCTCATGACTTTTATTTTGAAAAATATATTTTCTTTCTTGAAAAATCATGTTTACGTTGAATAACCATCAACAATGGTAAATGGTGTATAACACCTGTATTAAGCATTAATAACTGCATTGTATTATAAAGTGTTAACTACAGAGCATATGGATACACAACTGGATCCATTGGACTTTGTGTAGGAGGTGTTATTATCAGCCTTACATTTAGAATGGTAATATTTACAACAAAGTGAATCGCAAAGCATGCTTGTCAAGATATTGTCCATTGTAAATGTCATTTTTATTATAAGTTCTTGTTTATTTGACAGGCGCTCTAAATCAGAGTGAACTACACGGCTGTTCTGGAGAAATAAATTAAAAACATAATTCACTGCTAGTTCACAGCTCCCTTATTTCACCACTACTTGTGATAACATGTAGTGACCATAGGACACCCATACCGACATTGTAACACATTATCCATTATTTTTTGAATTATTATAAATTATTATTATGACAGCAGAGCATCTTATAAAGTGGTATCCTCAGGATTGACTCAATGTAGTAAGGCAGCACTGGTCACTGTACATGGCCATATTGTAATGAATTTGTGTGAGGTACTGTAGGTAGTGTCTCCCTGATACCTTTGATTAAACAAACTTTAAATCACCAACCTAGAGAAGCTGCAATTTAATTTTTCACTCTTATTCGTATCTTCTTGTTAATTTCCTTCTCTTATATATTCGTTTAAAAAAAAAGAGGACTTCACACAGCGCCGAAGCAATTATTCCCTTTATCCGTTGCCATGGTGACAGAGGGGTTAACCCTGCTAATCAAGCACTGACTAATTAAGCACCATTTTGTGTACAGTAATAACTACACGCTGTGTGGCAATCTGTAACTAAAGCCAGCACTCGCGAGGATTGCTTGGTGTAATTATCACCCTTAATTATCTGTACAGTCTCTCTCACTCTCTCCATTTCTCTCTCTTTCTCTCTCTTCCAGGGGAAGCACATCTCCCCAGCCTTCCATGTACCCATCCAGTCAAATCACAACAAACACAGACTGTGGGGTATATGTGACTCCGGACCGATGGTACCGTATGGCATGCTTTACCGTGATGGACGGACGAACTGTCTGGCTGAGCAAACGATTTAAAAAAACGAGAAATAACTATTAAGGTTAAATAAGTACATTACCAGAATTTAGCAGATGCAAATTAGACAGCTTAAATTTCTTTACATACAACCCATTTATACAGCTGGACTGAAGCAATTCAGCAAGAGTACCTTGCAGTGTCCCACCTGGGAATCGAACCTGCAACCTTTGCTTTACAAGCCCAACCATTGTACTACACTGCCACCCATTAGTACAAAATAAATACACACATACTGTAACTTTCTAAATTACGCAGACATATTGACTCTGCTTGACGGCTGGTGAACTCAACAGTGGAAAGATCTTCACTCGCCTGGTATGCAAGAAACTAGAAACTTGCATAAATCGTGTGAAGGTGATCAATTAATCAAAAATACCATGGCTGCTGTAGTTCCTGGTTATAACCTCTGCCAGTGCTTCCCCACACAACTACTCTCCAGATTAATTATATTCACATTTTAAATTACAATTCATGGAAGGAATGTTGAGTTTGCATATCCAGAGAGAGAGAGAGAGAGAGAGAGAGTGAGAGAGAGTGAGAGTGAAAGAGAGAGAGCAAGAGACATAGAGGAGCGTGGGGTGTCTCTGTGCTGGAATGCCCCCCCAACTGAGAGGATGAATTATTCCAATTACACACAACCAGCTGTGGGGCCCGGAACACGGATGGCACCCTGACACCCAACATCTGATGGCCTTTTCCCCACCACCACCACCCACCCGATCACAGAACTGATTAGCCCACAAATCCAGCTCCCTCTGTCTCCATGCCTTCAGTCTCCCCTCGCCTTCCTCCAGCGTTCCCCTTACCCTTCGGCACACACACATCGCACAGCCTCGTAACATGCAATACCAGACCCATCACTGACATTTGCTTTAAGCACTTTTGCCATTTGTTAATCTTAGCCATCGCTGAGTTTGTGTTCAAAAACCAGACATCTTAATTTTGTGAATACTGAAAAGACATCAGGATGGATAACATTCTAGGGCTGTATTTATTTTTAGCAATATATAAGTGACCATTTTCAAATATAATATTTGAATTGGATGTAATACAGCATGGCTTTATCCCCATTAATTCAGAAATCCAGTCAGAAACCATCATTTCAGAATTCACCCATTAGACCTGTGAGCACATTAAATAATAACAAAGAAACATAACGAGGAAGCAGTGGCCTTATTTGAAGAGTAGATAGATTATTTCATACATCATGATTGTCAATTATTTATTTTGTAAACCAATATAATGCATTGTTTAAGACAGATTTGCTTCAATAAAGTGCTATATTGGTTTCCAATCTGAACTGATTTGGCGAAAACCACACATTGTAAAGGTCTGAGCAAAATGGTCCTTTCTCTGTAGCCAGCCTAATGGTGGTGGGTAGTTATACCACATCGCATTTACGTAGAGATGAAAATTGACAGCCCGGAATTAATTGGTTCACCTGCCCCCTCTTTTCCATTTAGCTGCTCAGATTCCGTCACACAGCCAAAGCGGCGCGAGGGAGAGGCTTCAAATTCAACCGTTACCGCGGTGACAGTCGGGCTCCGGCGGTCTCCACTGGAACAAAAGCGCGTTTTATGAGTGGATGCAGAAAACAAGAGCCACAGAGTGCCTTAATCTCCTGCTCTGCTGAACTAAAGAAAGGCAAGGTTTACGCATTCTAGCCACAGCTAGGATGCCTCGGTAAAACGACGGTGTTTATTGAGCTTTGGCTCGGAGGCAAAAAGTACAAATAAAAACGTAGAAATGAAAGTACCTGTAAGAGGGCAAATAATGCCCTCTGGGGAGGATGTGGAAAATGTTGGCTATTTAATTCATTGGTTGAAAGTGTGAACACACACACACACACACACACACACACAGGCATTCACTGGGATATTTGTCACAGTTAAAGAGATATGCAACCATTAGCGTGTCTTTGTATAATGCCTAAGAGGGCCTTTATTCATTGTAGGCACGTTGATAAAGGTTCACAGTGTGTTTGCGATGCAAAATTATGTACTTTCTGGGAGAAAACAAACAGCATTATTAAAACAGGAAAAAAATATATTATCTGCGAATGGGTTCTGAAGTACATATTTAGTTGCTGGAGAAGGCCTCACCAGCATAGGCGCCTGAGCAAAGCTATGGTATGGATATAAACGGAACTGTAATGGAAGTGTGCATGTGGCAGAGATCTGAAATACTTCCGCATAAGACGGATGACGTTGAAATGCGACGTGAGAAAACGGCGCCGAAGAAATAAGTCATAACGGATCAATCCGTTTCCCTGGAGGGAGGGGGTGCTAAGCTAGGACGGAGCTCCGAATTCTAATTTCAATCAACAAAACACTCGAGTCAGCTTGTACCTCGGAGCTCCGAACCGAGTTACCGGTCATTCACGTAATGCGATCTGACACGCCAGCTCCAGACTTTACCTGAGCAGTCTTGGCCCGCCACCGTTCCCGAGGGCGCGGGAGCGACGCGGCGCTGCGCGGCCCACCTGTGACCGAGCCGCTGGCTGTGTGTGAAATACGCAGAGCCTCGCAGGGTTATGCCTCTGCTGGCGCGAGTGAGGGCTACGGCCCTTTATCAGGCTGATTCGCGGTGGAGGAAGAGCGCATGGCTTCTGCCTGTCCGGAGGCAGCACACAGTGATGCATCTCAGAACAGACAGAACACACCCCAGGGACAAATTCCATAATAAGGCTGCTCTCTTTGTACCAAGCTTTAGCAATGTAATAAATATTTCCCCTGGAGCAACAGTTATTTCACAAAGATTCTCATACAAAAAAACTCTCTCTCTCTCTCACACACACACTCCCTTTCCCTGCCAATCCATCTCTCTCTCTTTCTCTCACACTCACTCACTCACTCCCTGTCCCTGCTAGTGTCACTCCCTCCCCCTCTCTCGAATTCAAATTCAAATTCAAGATTTTCTTGGCAGGAAATACATTAGTGCATATTGCCAAAGCGTACAGAAATACATTTAAACATTAACAGAGTAAATGCTACACACAGTAAACCATGCTATACAACAAGGATAGCTGTTGCAACAACAACAATAATAATAATGAATAACAAATAAATAAAATATAAAAACAGTATTTTGGTGGTCAGTGTCTCTCAATTTATGGCAAGCTGAAAAGCTCTCTCTCTCTCCGTCTTTCTCACTCCCTGTCCTTGCAACTCTCTCGCTCTTGTTCACTCTCCCTTTCTCCCTTTCTCACTCCCTACACCCACACACAACATTAAGTAAAACCAACATTAAAGAGAGATCGGCTTTTGTGTTGCCACCTCTTTTGTCTACAAACCACTCGGATTGCTTTAACAGGCATAAATGATGGGTTCAACTCCGGTACACACAGAAAAGCAAGCCTACACATTTTAAAAACTGCTGACAGGTAGACATCTTAAGTGATTTCATTACATTCACCAGTATTTTACTCTTCCATGCCTCTCAACAGGAAGCACTGTGTGGGAGTGGCCCAAACTACATTTTTAGGAAAAGCTTGTTTCCTCTGAGTGGTGTAGCGCTCTAGAAACCGGGGCTTGTTGCAAGCTGCAGGTTAAATTCCCATGTGGGACACTAGCTTTGTACCCTTGAGCAGGTTACATAATCTGAGCTGCTTCAGGAAATGGCCATCTGTAGAGTGGAGAATAAAAACTATGTAAGACATACGGGCGTCTGTCTAGAGGAGAAATGAAGACTATAAGGCACACATCGGTGTGCCCTGGAGGAACAGGAGTCAAAAGAGCTGGGTAAATCCTGGAGCTGTTACGTGCTCTTCCCCATGGACACATACTTACACTTCTCTCTCTCCCTTTCTCTCTTCTCTCTCTCTCTCTCTCTTTCTGCTGTGGGGCCTTCATTAACACTGCTCTAATTAAGAAGTTTGGTAGTGGTGGCCTGCTTTGTTTTTTTGTTCGTTTTTTACCCATCTGGGGTTGTGTGAGGGGGAATGAAGGGTAAAGGAAACTGCACATTTTCATTCTAACACACTAAACCCCCCTGTATGTCTCTTTTTCGGTCTTTCTTTCATTCTCTTTGTCTTTCTCTCATGCAGATATATGGGCCAGTGACCCTGCGGAAAACCTGCCGGCTCATCATCATACTCGCCACGTCTTCACAAACGAAGCAGAATTATTGTTGTAGGGTTTACCTTTATTACGGACGGAGGGGTTTGCTTGCTTTGTTGCGCTTCAGCGTCAACCTCTCTTTCGCTCTCTCTTTCTTTCTCCTCCTCTCTCTCGCTCTCTCTGTCACACAAACCCTCTCTTCTTTTCCACCTTGTAAAATGCTGCCACCGCAGACTGGATCTTAATCAGGGGAGAAACACCCTGTCTAGGGGGAAGGTGGCCTTTTTTTTTTACTGAGAACCGGGGGAGACTTCAGCCTCTCTGCCGATTGGTCAACACTGTCACAACCTGCCAGAGACCTGAGCCAATCATCAATGCAGATCCACAGAACAAGGTTCCGTGAAGTCTGAGTAGACAGTATGCGGCCCATCTGCTTGCCGTCTTAAAAGGGGTGATGGGAATTATTTTCTGTTCAGCTGTAAGGGGTCAGCAGTTGAGCATTCTGATTGGTCGTAGCATTCCTACTGGTCAGACTACAGTTAGACCAGGTGCATCTAGGCTGTGCTCCTCCTCTGAGCTTCTCAGTCTCTTGAACCATGGAGAGAAAGCTCAGTTTGCTTTTGCTCCTTAGTTTCAGTGTATGGCATTTTTTGGTCTGTGTAATGAAGGTTGGGGTGACAGGCAGGTTTATTAATCCTTGTTTCTACTTTCTGCTTTGTGCCTTTTGTTCAGTTCCCAAGTTTTCCTTTCGTTCACTTATCTTGGCTTAAATGGGAAAATGATCTTTTTGCATATGTGCTTATTTGACTGTAGAAATTAGATCCACTAGGTGACGGCAGATAGCGTAGCGGTCTAGTGCACCACACTTCAGCTGGTGCGGTGTGGTGTGCTCTGCCTGTCAGGGACGCAGTTCGAAACCCGCGTCTCTATCAGACCGGCCCTCGTCGTCAGCCCCGATCGGAGGCAGCATTTGGCTGTCCGCCTCCGGGGGAGGGGGGAGGGTAAGCCGGCACGAGTCCGTCGAGGAGCAGGAAAAAGGCGTCCGTGGTAGAGTTCTGTCTCAGAAGAGGCGGTTCTATTGGCCCGGAAAGAGTGTCTCGACCCGGAGGACGGGCGGCAGACTCGTGGGGGAGGGTGAATTGAATTAAATAGAGGCTATAATTGGCAACCAAATTGGGAAATTTGAAATAAAAATAAAAAAGAAAGAAAGAAATTAGATCCACTTACAGACTGACAGATTGCTTTAATTATAATAAATAAGTTAAATAATTAAAAACGGGAACATCTGGAAGAAGTTTGTCAAATTGCAAGATGGAGGTCAGAATCCACTTCAAATAAAACAAGTGAATTCATCCCATTTTGACATATGTGACAATCTGATGACTTTAATAATCTTCATATCAGCATAATATTAAATATCTAAACTGGCTTGCACTTGTAAAACAAAAAATATATATCTTCACCTTTAAGGAAAGAAAACAAACTAAAGTGCCACACCCAATCTGAATGTTTTTGGGGTTCCCCACGGCCCATCTTTAACCTGGTATTCACAATCAACTTATGCCTGCAACAGATCAGCAGTAAAACAGCTTGCTCTTACGAGACTGAGAATCAAGATGCTACAAATAGACTCTGTGGGAAAATTAAATCGTCTTTGGCACGAGGCACAAGTGCTCCATAAACTGGGGACATTTTATCATTTATAGACATAGCCGCACAATGCATTCAGAATCAGCCCGACACAAGTCTGACTTCTGGGGATTTTACAGCCTTCAATTAATTTGACGGGTGTCAATAACCACCATTTTCCCCAGATGACTCCGGGTCCCCATGTTGGGTTATTGGGCTGAAACACTCTTTGCCCCTCCTCACAGATAAATTGGGTCGTTGGGATCAGACTCGCTCCTTTTCTTCCCCCACTCTCCCTATGCTCATAACGTTCCTTCTTCATTCCCCGATCATCTCCTTCCTCTCTGCACTCAAGCAGGACCACCTGTCATTTGCATGCAAATGTGACACAATTATTGTTATTCTCTCATCTGGATAAACACAGCAGACACTCCCCTGGGCCTGTGCCTCCCTCCCATATCAGACTCCCCAGTGTTTTAGCGTTTGATTTTCCTGTCGCGGTGCTTCCCTCCTCCAATGAGGCGAGCCTCTGCTCCAATGAGGCGATGGTCTGTGTGGGTGTGGCCCGAAGGGTGGGGCCTGTGAAGGGACCATGCTATTGGAGCACTGGACAGGGGGTGTCCAATTAGACAAGTGGAACTTGTGAGACGTGGGGGAAGTGGAGAGGAATATACTGATCTTTTGATTAAATGTTTTTTAAGAACCTGGAGGTGACGTTAATTGGTCATCATTATCAACATCATCAGCCTCACCATCATCCTCACCATCATGGAATTTGGTTGAATATTTTCACGTTAAAGGGTGGGTGACAACCACAAAAACAAAAACAAAAACAAAAACAAAAACAAAAACAAAAACAGAACAACAAAAAAAAAAAACAGCATGCATTTGACACAACAGTCTATCATAAATTATATGGAAAATAACTTTTACTGACAGTGGGCACTTGTACGCAAGTGTGTAATCTACCCCGAGAACCGATGGCAAATGTATTGTCTAATGCAGGGTAACGGATAACGCTGTTGATTCACTGGATGTATTAGTACAACGTGTAAATAAATCAGTGCTCCTCATCGGAGAAACGTGGTAGATGTGTTATTTCTGACCCACTTAGCATGAAGTGGATGTTTCCAAAGCTGAAATACAATCCCCTGTAGACACTGAGTAATCAGCTTTATTGCTTTATTTTACGCGCGCTGTGAAACATTTACCTTCAGCACAGAAAGCGTGAAGTAATGGCTGAACAGTGAAGCCACAACGACTCGCATTGATGGCTGCATATGTCAACTAAACTGAGGGCATATTTTGAGAAACTATATTTCTGAGACGTCAGGCTCAATATCTCAGCTCTGACCTTTCTTGAGATATTTAAAAGGACATTGGGGAGAAGGATGGACACAGAGAGATTTTGAGAGAGATAAGGCGACAGAGAGGGAAAGAGAAAGAGAGAGAGACAGATAGAGCGAGAGAGAAAATGAAAGAGAAAGAGTGGCAGCAATGTACACATCTGAAACCCCTAACCCCACGATACTGATATCTGTACTCATCATTGGCCTCCTCTCCCCCTTCATTCTTTACTTCCTCCTCTTCACTCAAAATGGCTCCTGTGATGGAGGAGGCCATACCAGGAACCAGGGAGAGTGTTTAGGTGTGTCAATACACACACACACACACACACACACACACACACACATATATATATATATATATATATATATACAGATAGTGGCTAAAGGGAGGGGGTGTGGCGAGCAAACATTCTTTATTCTTGAATGGTTTATAGCTAGTTGGGTCTCAATAGCATAGCTAGGCTATCAAAAAAAAAAGTTGCGCCCCTGTATATAACTTACAAAGTAATAACAAGGTAAATCCTCTAAGATCTCTTTCTACACTCCTACACATCTGCCGGCACATGTAATCTCAATGGACACTTGAACACATTTTCTACAAATACACTGATCACCACCATAATGCTATCCTCGCGTGTATATATCTGCATCCGCACGTTGGTGTGCATTTATTTGACTGTTTAGTTTTTGCAAACATAGCGAGTAAGGCTATCAGAAGGAATTAAAACAGGGAAACAGAAAATGGGGAGAAGCTCTGTGAGGAAGAGGCTATTAAGAGCAAACAGCCGGGATGCACAATAGCCCATTTGCATATTAGCGTTCCAATTATAGTCGGTTGCACAACATGTTTTATTGAATGCTGATGATTTCACCAAGTTGCTATTAATCACCACGGCAATCAGGCTGTCATTTGTCTTAGACGCAGCTTCCATGCGCTGGCCACAGAGTGGACTTGGGGGGCTCGGAAGCAATGGCACAGAACCACGGAAATGCCGATGACAGTAAGAGGCCGTTACTGCCGGACGATGAAGTAAAACCACCTGTACAACACAGATCGGGGCGCGGATGAAACGCAGTTCAATTACGGCGCAGCAGAGAAAGAACGCAGTTAAGTTAATTACTGTGACAGTAATCTGCTTGCGAGAGCCAACAAGAGCACTCAGGACACACAAGTTCCAGTGGAGTGGCTCTCCATTGTTACAAAACAGACAGATACCTGCCAACTACAACCAAAAGGGGATTACGTGACTGACACCGCAAACAGCGGCATCTGCGGGATCGTCTCTAGACGAATGTTTAATTGTCTAAAAAGCAGTGGTGCCTGGTGAGTTGGTAATAGAGGAGGCTGAAATCGTACCTTCAAGCCAACGATTGGTCTCAATCAGTCTTTTTTGTATTTGTGCTAGACCCAGAGGAACAACAAATGTTGTCGCAAAGTACCGCCGGGTCACGTCACGACGACTTTATTTTCAGGAATAACTATCTACAGACAGCTAACTAACAGGGACTATGGAGAAACCTGGCTGTGAGGTAAGGCCTTGAATTTTAGAATTCTAAATATATAGCTTATATAGCATATACAGTACATTGTTCACTTGAACTTCTAATTTATTTTCAGATATAAAATGAAAATTACATAAAAGGACACAGTATTTATATTGACTAATCTGGTATCAGCAAGCAGCCAGTATAAAAACGCAGTTCTGAATTTGAGAAATTCAGTAGGGTATAGAATGGATCGTGAATACCGTTTTACCTTCAGACGCTCTGCGGTCATCACCCTCACAACTCATTTTACAGGGGGGAAAAAAGAGCTGCATTATAGCGACTGATGTTGCACTGCAACTATTTCCTTAGTAAATCTGGCCCTCAATTCCTGATTCTGATTCTAATCTACAGGTAACTGCAAAAATGAAGGAAGCACCAAAATAAAGTGTCTCAATAGGGTGTTGGGCCATCACGAGCCGCCAGAACAGCTTTAATGCGCCAAAGTGTCTGAAGTGTCAAAGTGTCTGAAACAACATCATTCTTCCAACATCACAAATTCCATAATTTTATGTTTTGTTGATGTTGGTGGGAAACACTGTCTCAGGCACCGCTCTAGAATCTCCCATAAGTATACAATTGGGTTGAGATCTACTGACTGAGATGGCCATGGCATATAGTTTACATAATTTTCATGCCCATCAAACCACTCGTGTCTCGTGTCCTGTGGATGGGGCATTATCCTGGAAGAAACCACATCCATCAGGATATAAATGCTTCACCACAGGATGAAGGTGATCACTCAGAATGGCTTTGTATATATTGGTGTGTACCTTGCCCTTAAAGGAGTTGAGTGGGCCTAAACCATGGCAATAAAATGCACCCCACACCATAACAGAGCCACCACAACCCTTAATTTATTAAAGTATTTCATATATTTTTTACCTGTAATTCCATTGTGCTTACACACATCACTTGCTGAGTAACCCATACACTGACAAATCCACTATAACGGAACACTTAATCTATGAAATAAGTATGCTGTTATAAAAAAATGAATGACTATTATTTAGTGGAGATTAGTGTTCACCATTGCACACTAAATTCCTTTGCTGATTCTGATTCTAATTTATGTTATTCAACCAACCTAGAGCTAATTTTACTTTCCGTTTTCAGCTAAAATATATAGCAGGGTTGTGGGTACTTTTAAGGAAATTTTGTTTAAGATTTTTCTCCCATTTTCTCCCAATTTGGTATCCAATTACACCCGCTATTTTTCATGTCAATCCCCTCCTCGTACTATGAGTTCGCTGCCGTGGCCCTGTGACCGGCGGTGACGAAGGCAAAGCATCGTCTCTTTCGAGACGGCGAGCCTTCGACCGTAACTCCAGCACCCCAGAGCCACTCCTGTGCACAGCGAACATCCTGTTGGCTTCCCTCCCCCCTCCCTGGGGTGGACAGCCAATTGCCACCTGGGGTGGCACTCCCGGCCAAAGCCGACTCTGGCGCGACGGGGAATCAAACCCCGGTCGCCGTGGCCAGCATCGAACGTTGTAACCCAGGAGCGACTTCCCCTGTGACATCATCGCACCATTGTCCTTATATCAGCTGACAGCTTGTCCATTATGGGGCCGGCTCATCTCAGCTGATTTAAACCTTGATTTAAAGTCCTTTATTCCCTGAAATGAGAGGATCCTCTGAACTAATACCTTCATAACTCATCCATGTAAGTCAGAGGATATTCCACTTTAGAGCCGGAGCACAGTGCTCCAGAAATAATAATGAAAAAGGTGTATATGCACCGTGTCAGCAAATTAAAGCTTTAATGCAATTGGAGTTTACAATAAATCCACCTGGTAAAAAAAATTATAAAAATTAAAAAGTAAGGGGGGAAAAAAGGAAAGAAAATGAAAATTGCAATCTTGGCAATAGTCACCAACATTTGCATAGGCATTATTAATTTTCTGGGCTGACGACTGGAGGAGGTGCTGAAAGGACCAGTGAGGGAGAAATTAGCTGCCCACACTTTAAACAGTGAGAAGTAAGAGGTAAAATCATCAGATTTTTGCTGCTAGCAAAAAAAAAAAAGAATAGAAAAAAATGAGTGAAGGAATTCAGTTCTAGGAACATAGTCACCATCTTGTAGAAGTTATTGCAATGCAGTGCACTCATTTCGGCTCCCTGCACAAGAAACATTTAAATGTGTGCACAGACTGATTGCTGTCATTTCGAGATCTGCCAAAAAGCCTGATGGCTGCGTCTGGAAACCAACAGGAAACCTTCGCCCAAAAACCATTATTAATGTCTCCAGCATTTACAGAGTCCCCATTTGAAATTTTTGCATGTCTGTGTGGGAGTGTGGTTCTGGGGAGTGGGGTCAGGCTGGTTTGGAGGGAGGGGGGGGGGGGAGCTCAGCTGAAACCAAAAAAAGAAATCCAGAGAACGGAATAAATGCATTTGCATTCAACAGCTGTCCAGGGGAGCTGAAAAAGGCGGTTTTAATGACATAGTCGCTCTCAAAGGGAAATAAAAGACACTGCAAACAAAAGAATAAGGCCACTATCTAAAGCTGATGACTCAATATTTGGCAGCAAAATTACAAACGAGCTATTCTTGTGAGACGCGAAAGGAAAGGGATGTACCAGTCTAAGGACTATTTGGACTCTCTTGGCGAACGCGCCCTCAGCATTGTGCACTTGTGCGATGAATCTATGTGCAGAGCCCTACAGTGGCGGGGTTGCCATTACGATCTGTCAGCACACATCTAGCAACGCGAGACAAATGCTTAAACAATGAGCATAAACCACGGCGGTTTCGTGACATACGACTTTTGTGTGGAAGACTGTGTCTTTACAATTTGTCAAACCTATTTCCATGTTCTATATGCATTTTAAAAAGCCACTAATAATGCAGTTGATGTTTCAAGACACAATTAAGAGTATTATTGAATGTTAGTACTGAACTGTCCAATCGCATTTTGTTCTAAATATGCACCGCCCTCCTTTTCTGACCATCCTAACCCATCTAACAGTCAGTTTTATAAAGAACCTGTAGATATATGTGTTATTGCATATTTACATTTTGCATTCTTATCCCGAGCGACTTACACCGTTTACATTTCTTGTCATGCAATCCATTTATACTGCTGGATATTTACAATTCAGGTTATGTGCCTTGCTCAAGGGTACAACTGCAGTGCCTCACCTGGGAATCAAACCTCCAACCTATCGTTTACAAGACCAGTTACCTAATCATTATACGACTACTGCCTCCAGATATACTACATATACGGCATCTGAGCAAACTGATATTTTTTTATGAGTGGTTGGTTGACATGACTGATTGGTTGAATGATAAGTTGATATTAGGTTAGCAAATTATGACAATTTGGTTTCACTTCAAGTACATGTGTCCTAAAACTCTGAGATGTCCAGTCAGTCGTTTTCTAGTATACCGTGTGTACAACTATAAACCAAAATTGATGTCTTAAACATATTAGGATATTTACAATGTTCTTTTAGAGCTTTTTTTAACCAGCAAACGCTGCTTCTCACACAGCAATCAAGGTCAGAGGCAATGTCCTTGACCAATTTTGAGATAGTTAAATGGCTCCTTTTAATAACATCAAATTGACTCTAATTAGCAGAAACTGGTTATAGAAAGTACATTTCCCCTGCTGTGATAGAAAGGATGTCATTCAGACATCAGATTTAGATTTTTCCATTTTCCTTTTCTATCCTGCTCATGAAAAAAAAAACATTTTCAGTACGAGGAGAAAAAGCTTGTCAGGTTATGCCTGGATAGAGAAACTCATGAAGCAGAAATTGACATGGCACATTTTTATTAGGATTTTACTAATAAAAGCATGGAATGCTGGATGTTTGACTCTACAATGGGTCTTTATTTTATTATGAACACAAAAAATGGAAGAGAGAGGGCTATTCTGTGATCTCTGTGAGGTCAGGGAATTTTGTCACAGCAACTCATCGCACCAGGGGGGATATAAAACAGTTCATATATCACAACCCCTACCTGTCCACTTTGGGGAAAAACAAGTTATGTGTGTATTACATGTTGCAGTTGTTGATGCGAATGATCGATCTTACTAATTATGTAACAAAAATCAATGTGTTATCTGCAGCACACAATTTAGACACATTTATTTTTCATTGTTATGTTGTTTGAAAGCCCCTAGACCTCTAGCTGAAAGGACTTGCCTAGACTTCAAAAATACACACTTGAAAATAACAATGGCATACAGCCAGTGCAGAAAGCCATACATTCACATAATATTACACACATGCACACACACACAAAAGCACAGGCATACGCACATGCCCACACACGCACAGACGCACACGCACGCACATGCACGCACGCACACACGCATGCACACACACACACACACACACACACACACAGGAACAAATCCTTACGAACACAAACAGTACACTTCCAATTTCTATTGGGTTTGTCTTTCTGGTTCGCCCACGCATGCTCCCACATGCACTCACACACACATACACACACGCACACACAAACACAGGAACAAACCTATATGACCACACACACACACACACACACACACACAAAATCACACACACACACACACACACACACACACTTCCAATTTCCTCTGTGTTTGTCTCTGGCTCTGACGGTTTGCCAGCACCCAGCCCAGAACACTCTGAGCACGCCCATGACTGCAGTGCCTGCAACACAAAGGCATCCCTTTACTATAAAAACCCCCCAAAGGCTTCACTTCCAGGGTGGCACGCGGCACTTTTCTGTACTCAGACAAGCTCTAGTATCTCTGAGCTGCGTTTGATGCTAGCGGAGCTGTCATACCCTTAATCTCCCTCAATGGAAATATAGCCATTGAAATGTCATCTTGGCATTTTTGGGCATGTTTACACACTCCACGGGATCAATGTCCCCTAATTTGACAAGTCATTATCACAAGCTCGAGGTAATTAATCCAGCGGAAATTGAACAAGAAAAGGAAAAGTTTACTGCTGCCTCGCCACCATACTAATTTAGTTTCTAATTAGCAAACATTTGTTATCTTTTCAATTCCAGAACTGTACCATTCAAGCCATTGAAAACGCATTCCCCCTTGCCGTGTGAACTGAATCGCAGGATGCATTAGCAAAGGGCGGGGGCTGAACACGATCAGACGGGGAAATCTAAACGCGGAAAGTGCAGCGCACGGGATGAAGGTCGTGTCTAGGCGGGGGCATTTCCGGCCCAGGTACAACGTAGTCTGAGTTGGTTCCCCTCCTTTCCCCGCCACCTTCTCCCGTCGCGGATGACAACTCTTTCCGTGCACGACACGTGTGCATCAACGCTAAATGCGGCCGGCACCAACCCTCCACCACAATGCCCCTCCTCCCCCGTAGCACCCACTGAAGGTCATCCGGGATTAGCGTTCCAGGCCGAGGGAGAGAGAGAGGGAGAGAGAGAGAGAGAGAAACGGAGAGAGAGAGAGAGAGAGAGAGAGAGAGAGAGAGAGAGAGAGAGAGAGAGAGAGAGAGAGAGAGAGAGAGAGAGAGAGAGAGAGAGAGAGAGAGAGAGAGAGAGAGAGAGAGAGAGAGAGAGAGAGAGAGAGAGAGAGAGAGAGAGAGAGAGAGAGAGAAAGAGAGAGAGAAGAGAGAAAGAGAGAGAGAGAGAGAGAGAGAGAGAGAGAGAGAGAGAGAGAGAGAGAGAGAGAGAGAGAGAGAGAGAGAGAGAGAGAACAGAGAGGCTGATTATTATACAGAAGGACACCCTCCATTTCAGTTCGCCTCCCGGAGAAAGGAGATCCCTGATAAATGATCCCTTTCTCATGCGTTGAGTGAGGAACTGAGTGGGAGGAGAGCTGTATATATGAATTCTGATCAGATGCAGAATGCCCTGGTCCTCCATGACTCCCGCGCTGTAATAACTCCCCTACAGCGGTAACCATGGTGGGCGGGCGAGTGTAAAGGAGAGCGCTTCTGTCAACGGGAAGTGTGTGTGGGGTGGAGGGTGGGATGGGTAGAAGGTTGAGTTCGGGGAGGGGTTATTGCAGGAGAGGGGTAGGAGGTGTAAGGCAATGCCCAGCATATATTAAAACCCACAATGGGGGGAGGGGCAGAGCTTATAAATGGATTTTGTGTGACATGCGCACATGGCTGTCAGCACAGATATTCATTTTCATACATAAAAAAAAAAAAAATTATAATGAAGAAACTGCAAGGTTTTAAGACCACAGTAAATCTTTTGTGATTATATTTTGGAAGCTTTTGTATCCCGCATGAGTGTGAGTAATCAACGTACTTATTGTTCTCTGTAAAATGGCACAATGTACATGCTTTCAGAGTGGTTTTAGTGGGGTCTGTAGTTACAGATATAATAGATGGAGAGTGATATCACCCTATTCAGTACAATATACGGGGAATTACAGCAAATGGCAGGGTAGAATTCAAAGTATATTGGGTTTTTTTCTTTGGTACTGAAGATCAGATTTTTTGGGGTGTAAATTGAATATAATTTCTACTACTAATGATGTACAGCAAATTTCCTTTTTTAATATCTAATAATAAAGTTAAAGGTCGTGATTAATATTACTCTTTCCTGTACAGATTTTTTTTAATGACTGTGTCTGTACCCTTGAATGTGTAAGGTCAGAGCACAGCCCTGATGTGGAACCTTAGACAAAAACAAAAAAGACGTTTACTCTGCTCATTACCATCAAAATATCAGAAACATTACATAACAGGAGCTTAATGGTTACTGAGTGTACAGAGGCACACTTTCACACCAACAGTGCTGTAAAAATACTGCCACTGAGCTGCCTGCATTGCTCGCTGAAACCCTGTGTGACACCACCGACCAATTCCAGCATCAAGTCGTGTACCTATCGAAGGCAAGTCCTCCTGTCCCAACACCATGTCATATGAGGTTATCAATCCGTGCGTACGCGCCAAAATGGTTAAGGCCTTGCCCCCCAACATTAGCACAACACACGTGGAGAGTAACTGCAGAATGATGGCCCTCACATTTACCTTCTCGCCACAGTGAATAGTCACTCCACGCTATTATCGTTTATTATCAAACAGAGGACATATGCACGGAGCGCACTCCTGAATTCATATTGCTGATTGTCGCTGAGCATTACCCAGAAACCCTACCGCCCCTTAAACAAACTGTGCTGTTAATGGTCTTTTCTTGAGCGGAGCATCGCATTAGCACTCAAAGCTCTCTCTGTCACGAGAGCCCGCAGCTCAGTGTAATATCCACACGTGCCATAAAGCATGGCAGGACGTCTCCTGGCGGGAGCAGATGGTCACGGCTCCGTGCGCCACCCATCCCGCCGCATTCCCGCGGTAAAGGCAGAGGACCTGCGCCGGCGTGGCCCCAACTCCTGGCTCAACACCACGCGGCCCCCAGAGGCACCGAAAAGCACCGGCAGACGCGCTTCAGCCCAGCTAGGTAAAGAGGGGTGGGGGTGGGGTTAATGTTGGGTGTAAACCCCCCAAATTGTTTTAGGACAGTTGTGAAGTGTTAATTTACTGCTCAACAATTAGTTCGCGCAACCTCCCCCCATTCAACAAATTCGTTCGCGGTTGTATTTTCTCAAATTCCCCCCCAAAATGAATTCCTGGCTATGCCACTGGTGAAGAGGAAAGAATTGGTGCTCAACAGCCAATAATATATGGAGTGTGAAGGAGATTTTCACCGCCTTAATCTCCTGGAACTGGAGGCTTCCTTCTGGAAGAATGGTCCAATATCACCCATATGATGAAGTGGTTCTCTGTGGCTCAGCTGGTAGAGCAGTGTTGGCAACGCTTAGGTTGTGGGTTCAATTCTTACTGGGACCACATATACTGAAAAATGTATGCATTCACCAATGTAAGTCTGCTAAATGGCATATATTATTATTATATATTAAGTGGAGGATTGGGGGGCAATCCCTAATTTTTGGGGTTAGTGTTTTTTGAGTTTCCCGGGTAAGGATTCCTCTACCATATTCATGTATCCAGATCTTCATCATCCAGATCTCTCTGGCCTCCATAAGCACAGATGAAGTACACCATTGAAACACCACTGTGTGCCTTTTACAGCACTATTTACTTTACACATTGATCTGATCCTAACAGAGACAGGGAATATAGACCTACAGTTTGAGAGCAGCCAGTGATATTCCCAAATACTTCCTAGCACCCCCCAGCGCGTGTGATTTAGACTCTATTAACGGTATACAGGCTGTTATCGTCACAAAGCACAAGACAAATACAGGCACGTATCGCTGAAACTCTTCGTTGCCTGGTATTCTTATCCCTGTTACCATGGCAGCAGATCATAGCAAAACAGTGATAGACAGGAAGTAAGCCTTCTTTATCAGCAACGAACCTTGTCAAAAAAAATGAAAGGCTCATTTATGTGTATTTGTTTAATTATAACTGAGGATGCAGTTGGTGTCTCTCCAAGCTGAAAATATTTATCATAGCCAAATATGTGTGTGTGTGTGTTTGTGTGTGTGTGTGTGTGTGTGTGTGTGTGTGTGCGTGTGTGTGTGTGCCTGTATTACAGCCCACCTCACTAACATGCAGAGTGGTGAGCACATCTGGACTGAAATGAGGCCACATATTATATCATTTTGAAAGGCAGTGTGGGCTGGAACACATTGTCATGACATAGGTCATATTAGAGTGCTGTGGTGTCTTGAATTCCCTACTTTTTGTTGCTTTTTCAACTCTTATAATCACTTAAAACTTAAGTGTATATCGCATATACTCAGTATTCTGTGCAAGTTCTGGTGATAAGCTGAACAATCAAAAATGCTAAAGAAAAATGTCCTTGCAGCAAAACACATTGCCAGAGAGAATTAGCCGTGACAGTCAGCCTATCCCCACAATCAAAGAGCAAACAGTTCACCATGGAAACCAACGTACACCACTGTCATTACCCTGCCCCCATCTCCTAACAGGAAGTGACCTCATACCACCATAGAGAAGATACATTTAAGCTGCTGACATGTCCAATGTTTCTGCTTTCTCCTGACCCAGTGAGGTGGAATAACACCCCCCTCCCTCAGTGTAACGTCAGCAATCCTACCTCCGGGCACAGAGTGCAATCGCCCTTCCCCCCTCCCGAAATAGTGACAACCCACCTTAGTGGCAGCCTCTCATTTACCCATACGAGGGGTGAAAAGACTGGGCTATTTTCACAATCCACCCACCCAACGGCAATTAAACAACTCCGCCCTCGCATGTGGGGACGCCTAGCACATGCAGTGTCAAGTTCCACCATTAAAAATGTGCTTACTAAAGCAACTTTCATATAAGCCCTGTGACAAGACTTAAATACATACTTAAATACATAAGTTACTACCATCCCTTAAGCATAATGTATATGAAATATATGAAGAGGATAATAAAGTCACTGACTTTATGTTTATATGAATGTATATATAATGTGATGCTATGGCGATTCTGACACATTGATGTTCTAAAGCCATTATCAAATCAAAGGAGGTTAAATATCAAAAGTGGTACATTTTTCCATGAACGAGTTCAATATCTTGTATGCCCTCCATTTTCTCCTAGAAAATTGAGGACACATTCATTTCTCTCTGGCAAGAGAGATGAACATGTTGATTTCACCGTGGCAACAGGAGTCTATATGATCGTTGAACCTCAAGGCACACACTAGCCCAGTGTCCCAGAAGCACTCTCCGAGGTTTATGCCTGATTAATAGTCCTGCATCAACATGCACTATCTTCCAATTCCATGAAATTCTGATGCATTTGACATGCACGCGCTCATGCGTAAATGTTCAGACATGAAGTGATCGAAATAATTTAAGCGTGATACAGTCTGCGTTTTGAGACCTGGACATTAATCTCGAGCTAAAAGCTTTTATCTTTCGTATGAGCCAGAGAATAGAGAACTCTTTGGGGGTAGGCTTTTTCGCACATGATCACAGTTACATGCAATATTCAATCGGCACGGGTAAAAGCATGCCTACACAGAAATTTGCCGCAACGTTGGTCAAGCTTGCACAGAAGTGCAAAAAGATCACGCTGCCAAAAGCCAACAGTTCTACTACATATTTAATCTTTCCTTTTCAATTATGTAACGGGGAAAAAACATCTTGGGAGAGACGGGTGTACATGGTGCTCAAATCAGATGTTCATTAGCTCATATCAGCGGGCGTGGAACATCTGCACTACACCAGATTGGAGAATAACACTCGGGATGTTAAATGCATCTAGCAAATTAAACAAACATGTCCTCGTGTAAATTTAAGTTAGGGCAAAGCTCAAAGCCACAGATGGCACACTTTGCATCGTTTTTTTTTTTTTCTCTCCACAAAACTCAACAACAAACAAACATCAGCATAACGATGGTGGCTGGGTGACCTCACTGTAAGAGAGCCATCCATCGATAGGCATCAGTCATTATCAGGGCTAGCATTTGTGATGAGACAGCGGGTTTATAGTTTGGCAGAGGAAAAAAAAGAGAATGTTCTTTGAACTGAACTAGAGACAAACATCTGATTTTTCTTCTTAGTTTTTTTCTAAATCACATCAACCTTGTAAACCACGTCTGTTTTAGTCAGTCAGAAGCTGCTATGACGACTCATTTTCTTTTAACAAATAACCTGCCTTGTGGCGCTCTTCACCAGATAATTAGCTGACACTCCCCCTTAATTTTAAAATGGCATGTTAATTTAATTGATCTGCGCCAAGTGCAGAACATTATTTATTTTTGTATGTTTTTAAGACGATGTGTACATAAGCGACGGATGCCAAGAGAGCCTTCCAAAAAAACTATTTGAAGGTCTGTCATATTAAACTGTCCCATTTTCAGCGCTTTGGTAAGGTATGTTTATATCTTCCAAAACCCATAGAAACTTCACATGGGCAAATATGCATCAGAACAAAATGCAGACAATTCAACACATACCTGATTTATGTAGAAACCACAGGAGGAAGACACCGGAGACAGATTCCCAATGGACATGAAATAAGAAAAAAGAAAATAACAAATTGTTAATATCCTCATAGGCTTATCTTTCTAGTTTTAATCCAGACACAATTAACAAAAATATATATTTTGTTTTATGATAATGAGGAACTTTGACAGTACACGAAATCACTGGATTCAGATATAATTACCATGAATTGTTTGGTGGTAGGTTTCAGCCAACAGAATTGACATTACCAAGCACTTTCATGAAAATGTTTCTATTTGAAACTGCCCTATTTATTCATAGCCACTGCTATACCAATGTTTACTGTAGCAGCAAGGTAATGAAATGTTTAAATAACGTCTGTTGTTTAAGAACCTGTAATGAGGCTGAACAACCAAATAAGTACAATAAAGCATATCCTGTACCTGTATCTATATTATAGTGACAATTGGAGAATGTGCATTGGGAGATGTAAATCGCACTTGTGTAGTACAAGGTAAAGACAATTGGAACGGAGTAGTATTTAAATAATCAGGAAGGGGGTCATTCCAAATAGCAGAGTACGAAGAACACACATACACTCAGTGGCCACTTTATAAGGTACACCTGTACATCTGCTCATTAATGCAATTATCTAATCAGCCAATCATGTGGCAGCAACTCATGCAGACATGGTCAAGAGGTTTAGTTGTTGTTCAGACCAAAAGTGAATGAGGGGAAGAAATTTGATCTAAGTGACTTTGACCGTGGAATGATTGTTGGTGCCAAATGGGGTGGGGTAAATATCTCAGAAACTGCTGACCTCATGGGATTTTCATGCACAACAGTCTCTAGAGTTTACAGAGAATGGTGCAAAAACAAAAAACATCCAGTGAGTGGCAGTTCTGTGGACGAAAACACCTTGTTAATGAGGAAGTCAAGGAGAATGGCCAGACTGGTTCAAGCTAACTCCAATCTTAAATGTTACAACAGCGACTGAAGTGGATGGGCTACAGCAGCAGAAGATGTGTTTCCACTCCTGTTTTCAACAGGCTTGCATTGTTTGTATTTAAATATAACGAAAAGTATATATAATCTGATTGTAGAATTCAATACCTTGAAATTGAATGCAGTCAATACACTTAGGATGTTTACTAGGAATTAACATAACGATTGAAAAAAAAAAATCTTTGGGGGAAAGGTCCAATCTGTGAATGAAACGCTTGCATTGTTTGTATTTAAATATAACAAAAGGAAGGGGGTACCTTTCCTTTAAAAAAAAAAATTGGGGGAGGTATAATGAAAGGGACAGTCCCCAATGACAGTCCCCCACACTCGTTGCGCCTATGGCTTTCCCCCAACTATATGATAGCATGCTCCATTGCTCCAAAGTGTCCAGTGGCAGTTCCCATTACACAACATATGTTCATGGCTGCCCACTGCACTTCACCCCTACAGCCGATGATGAGGAGTTATGTCCATTGCACCTCACAGATCATAAAAAAAGATCTGTCTGTGGTACCTATGGTTATAACGGAACAGATCATATGCAGCACTTCCAGGTTTCATGACCTTGGAAAGACACCAGAGGTCAAACTGAACGCAAATGCTTCGGCAATATCCCATGCTGTCCTTTCTGCCAAATTTTCAAATTGGCCCAAAAACCACAAATAAAATTACCAGTTATTTATTCTCTGCAGATGTGACCGTTAGAGTGGATAATGAGAGGCCTTTCTTTGCGCATACACCACCCAACTCCTGTGTGTTATTGTTTATATTGTTCATTTATTCATGAAGGTTGAATTCATTTTTACAAAAAAGGCTGAGACAAAACAAAATGAGACCATTTCACTTCCAGGGGAATTCTGTGTCTCTGTCCTGCCCCCCTCCTGCCAACCTTGAGAAAATAAAAAGTATTTTTAAAGCCCTTGGCACAGTTCAGGGAGACCCATCTTAAGTTAAACTGACAGAGGCAGAGGGGAATGGGAAGTGAATCACTCACAGGTAAAGTAAGTCAGAGCATTACAGGAGGCAGTGCCCCGGTAAACCAGGAACACAAAGGACAGCTATTCCAGGATCCTGAGGCACTAAAGACACCGTGGCCCGCAGCACAGAAAACCCTAAAACTGAATGAGCATGATATGACTGCACAATGCATGTTGTGATATGATGAGGTTGAGCCTTCACAGAACCTGAGTCGCCCCCTCACCTTTAAAAGTGCAGGCCTATTTCCTCCACCATTTTCCAAAAGTTCAGTTTGATCACAATGTTCCAGTTTTACCCCATGTGGGCTCAAATAGGTTTTTTTTCTGGATTTGTTTGATTCCCACGGTGGAAAATGTCCACTGTGAAGCATTGAGTGACAACCTGGTTGTAAATGGTGCTACACATTATAAAGACTGAACAATTGTTCTGAATTCAGTTCATGACGATATACCAAAGGGGAATTTAACCCATATCCGCCAAACAATGGGATTTTCAGTAGACCTCACAAACGGTACATTCACTGGTCTACAGGATTTTCTCTAGGCTGGGCAAACCCGACAGCCGCCGATCTACAGAAAATCCTGTGTCAGAAACGGAATTGAATGGAATTGAAATGTGTGTTGAGGTACAACGTCCAAATATTATATCATTATATAACAAACACATGTGGGGTGTAGACTTTGCTAACAAAAAAATGCCTGTTACAAGAGACAAACAAAGTCACTAAAGTGGTAAGTATAAAACAATTTGGTACATTCTTGACATCGCTATCCTAAATGCTTGCATTGTTTACAATAAAGCCCATAATACAAAGATGAAATTGCACGACTTCGGTATGTGAAGTGCATATGTGTCCTGATCCATATTTTGTCCGCTTCCATTACCAGAAGTTCGCCTATGATGATCCCAACAGACACAACTAACAAAAGGCATGCAAAAAATTGAAAGTAATAACAAAATGACGAATGAGATTAACTTGAACAATTTATTTAAATATAACTCAATTAATATCAAATTTCAAAATGGTTACATGCAAATGTAGATGTGACAAATAAAAATTGATCTGTACATAATTGACACACATATTTTGTATATAATAACACTAATTTGTTAAAATGTTTAATTGATATGACATACAACATATCTCCACAAATTATGTATTATTATGAATTATGTACAAATACATATTTTCAAATGTTCATCATTTGTATATGAGGTTTTTCAATTGCAACTTTTTGTGATTGGGCATAACACATCAATTCATACATAAAAATAAATATCATTTCATGCTCTTTCCAATGATACATCATTTGCCTATTGTTTCTCTTATTTCCAATAAGAGGGAAGTGTTAGACTGAAGGTTGGCAGAGTGTGAATGGGTGTTTTGTGGCTAGGCACACAGTGTTTATACAGAATAATGCATTAGGCGGATATGGGTTAAGACTGAAAAACAATAAATATTTTAACTTATAGTTACAATCTAATATGTATGCAGAATAGTGGTTAGGGAGCTTGACCTGAAGCCAGAATGTATATAAAAATAAAAATTAAAAAAATTAAAAAAGTCAATCTGAATGGTTTCAGTATAGCTGTATAAATGGATCATATGACACATGTAAGTGATAACTGTTGCAATGGAAAATGACCTTTGCAAAGCAGAACTTACATTTGATAGTTAGAATTGACATTTTGAATGAGCAGTCAGGTTTCAAGGAAATGTCAAGTACAAAGTGAAAGTGCTCAGTTGGATGAAGCACAAGTACTTCATTTGTGGCCCTTAGGTGGATAATGTATACACATGATTTTTCTATATAAATTATTTCCTGAGATGTGTTTTCTCATGCATCCCTTCTAAGTATCTTTTAACACTAGAATTGCCAGGCTACCAGGCATACAAGAAGATGCCAACCAACACCTTTCGGGTGGTAACATTTAAAGTAGTAACAATTCCATTAAGAACATACCATCTCAGAAATTATGATTTGGGTTTGTTCGGGCAGGTCTTAAGAAACATTATGATACACAAACTTCTTATCCACAAGCATAGTATATTCACGACTTACAGCATACCGCCATGTGTACTCTTCATACTGTATGCTAATTTTTGTGAGAATAAGAAACAACATATTTTGTTGTCAATTTTATCTGAAGATATCTTTGACTAAAAATATGACATGCCAGTAGCTGAACTTTTTCTTGGGAAAAAGGCTCATATAAGTACAAAGGTATAACATGAATTCCATTATAAAATGTAGCCTACATAAACACACATTGAGAATGCAGAATAGCCAACTGTAGACTATGTATTAGTCTATAGTAGGCTATAAATATCCCATGCGCATATGTTTCAGTGCAATGAAAACGGTTCTCCTCTCACATTCTCGGCAAAGAGCCATGGATCGTATGTAAAAAAATATATATAATAAATGTAAAGTCATTTTAAAAAATAAGTGTGTATATAAATCAATATGAATTTCGATATAAAATATTCGTTGATAATACGGGACATATGCGCCTCCGTTCCCTAGTCGCAATCAGCACAGACAGAAATCTTTGTGATGCTCTTGGTGCCTTTCCCACAGACAGGTCCATGGCACTTGACACAGGATTCTTGGGTTTTGTTCCGTGTACACCTGTGACCTGACACGGTCTCGTCTCCTCAGTCGGCGATGTATTAGTCTATAAATAATATCCTGTGAACGTGTGTATATATTCAGTGAAATGAAACATTCTCTCGTTCTCAAAACATAAATGTCTGAATGTAAAGCGAGAATAAATTAAAAGCAATTAAAAAAAATAAACGTATGTATAAGTCAATGTAAGTGTCGATATGAAATATTCCAAGAGTCATTTGTTGATAATACTGAACATGTTGGTTGTGCCCATGGCAATATGCACCTTGGTTGCCTGCTTATTTTCTTCATTTCGATATTGCTGCTCTCCTCCGTTCCCCACCCGTGGTCAGCACAAACAGAAGTCTTTGTGATGCGCTCGGTACCATTTCCAAACTTGCATCCGTTTAGAAACTGTAACTAGATTAATCCCATAATATATTGGCCCGCCCAGTTATATTCAAATAGATCATGGCTAATTATGCCATTGTACTGTATTGTCTCCTCCCCTCACCCATTCTCACCCATTAGACTAATGGTTATGTGAACAATAACACAATAAGTCAGCCATGTGAGCTCTCCGTTTCATCAGTTTCATGTTTGGGGGAACAAGGGTCCTATTTGTCCTAGAGAAGCATCAAACCAAAAAGGCATCTTGGCTTTAAGTGTAGTATTGAATTACAACAGTCCTTCCTTATGTTATATTTAAATGCAAACAATGCAAGCGTGTTGGAAAAAAACTTGAGTTGACGTGACTTTCCCAACGGCAAAGATATTTTAATTTTTTCAATCGTTATGTTATGCCGTTATGGCGATCCTAGTGTTAAACATCCTAGAGTTTAGCAGATACAGTTTCTGTTCAAAGTACTTGCTGGACACCAACCTCCTGCTTCTCTGTTGAACATGAACAATAGTAGTGCATTTGATTAATGAGGCTGAGCCTTGCAGAGAACATGAAGAGTATTAGTAGGCCACCGTGACACAAATCTTTTAATATGAATACTTTCCTGCACAATTTAAAAATGCTACTCCTCCTTTCAAGCTCCATGTTACTTTTGGCAAGTCATAGCATTATATCCAACGTGTTATTCCTGTGCTTAGTAGCCTATTTATTTGTCAAAATTGCACTTTCTGATTTCAGCACTTCTTAACAACGCTTTGATGTCACCGACTTGGTTGGCAACAGCAGCGTTCCGGAAATATGAAAACTGTAAAAGCCTCCATGTTGGCTCTTTCCATGGGCATACTCCACAAGGCTTTACAACTATAGCCACAGGTCAGCACCAGAACTTGTGGATTTGGGTTCTACAGCCAAATTGGCTTGGTTATGGATCTCATGCTGACTTGTGAGATGGAAAAGCCAGTTGGCCTTTAGATTTTTTATTTCTTTCACAAAAACAACAAAAAATGTGTTTGAGTAAATATGACAAGATGGCCCCGTTCCTCTGCATATTTGTGTTTCCTTAGAGACAGACTTTTCATAATTTTTCTTCTTTTTTTTTACTTTCAAATTTTTAAAATCTTTTGGCTCTTTCTTAAATGAGCATTGTTGCAGGCACCAAAGATGTTGGCATTTATTTTGGCCCCATTCCAATTTGCTGCGTACGCTCCCTTGCTTCCTTCACCCATTCAATCAGGAGATTGTTGTCTCAACTAAAAACCAACTATTATTCCATTAAAAAAACCAACTATTATTCCATTAATATTAGCAAAGCACATTACTTCCTACAAATGAATGGTGGAGTACAAGTTGTGTACCAGTTTTGGCCAACGCATAAGAATAATTATATAATGTATTTCATTCTTTGTTTGTAAAAATGTACAAATTAGCTAGCTACCGGTTGAGGAGACAAGGTATCTAGCTAATTTGTACATTTTTACAAGCTAACTGTTTGTTAAAAACAACTAGCATGTTAGTTGCTAGCTTACATGAAAGCAACAGTACTAATCTTATACTATCAGTGCATGAAGGGATCTTAGCTTACATAAACACAGAAACATGGAACTTTCAACTGCAAAGATACCCTGTGCTAAAGCAGAGAATCACATTGGAAGGATGCAACTGATAAACTTTAATCTCTTTTATAATAACATAATTCATCCAAGGGGTCCTGGGGTGGATGGGGGTGGGTGGCCGGTGCATTGCAAGCTTTTATTTGATCTTTTTTTTTTTTGTATTTTTCTTTCCTTTTTTCATTTTCATGTTATGAAATGCCCAAATAGAGCACATAGTTTAAAACTGTAGAAAGGCTTGTCAAGAACGGACTGGTATTGATGATTGGCCATGCACTCAAAACGGCTATGCCAATGAGAATTGGCATTAGGTTTAAATGGGCGCTATCAAATGCAACTATTTTATTTATTTTTGTTCTTTCTTGTAGTAATCTACCTCCTCTCATATTGATTTTAATCCAGCTGCTATGCAAGACTATGCATCTACACATTGTACCTGAAAAACCATATGCCTGTTATTATTATTATTCTTTTTATTTAACCTTTATTTAACCAGAAAAGCCACATTGAGATTAGAAATCTATTTTTCAAGTGCGTCCTGGCCAATGCGTCCTGGCCAAGACACACTTGCCAAATTATCATTTACTGTCAATAAAAAAATTATCTCAAAAAATGATTAATACTGTACTTTGCCTTTAGTGAGTTGTCATTATAGCTAGCAAGAGTGCTAACAAGCTTCGTTGCTTGTTTGTATAGACACAGCATATAATACTATTCACCATAATGTCAGTGCCAACATGTTGTAAGTCGCTCTGGATAAGTGTGTCTGCTAAATGCTTAAAATGTAAAATGTAAAGTAATATGCGACATGGAATGTTTTCATATGCAGATTTTAAGCTGCATTCATAGTTACTCCAACTTCACCGTAAAAATTGTATATGACTTACTGCCGTATCTTGCAGTTTGTTAAAAAAAAGCCTGAGATCAATAAACATAGCTGGATACTAGTCTACAGCATATCATAAATATATAACGCATAGAAACTTGATTCAAATGTTGAAACTCAAATGAAATATGTTCTTGTAACAATATTATCATTCTTTTTTCCAGATTTTTTCCCCATTCTTCTCCCAATTTAGTAGCCAATTCAACCCTCTATTTATTTAGATTTGCCCTCCCCTAACGAGCCCATCTTCCGGATTGAGCTATTATCCCCAAGGCCAGCAATGATCCGCCTCCTCCGAGACGGAACTTCGCCCACCTGCTCTTTACGAACGCCCTTACTGCTCCTCGGCAAGCTCTTGCTGACTTTTCCTCCCCCTACCCCAGGGCGGACAGCCAAATGCCGCCCCCAATCGGGGCTCCCAGCCAGAGTCGGACAGACGCAGTCAGGTTTTGAACCACGACCGCAATAGGTAGCTCACACTGGCAAAGCGTCACTCAATGCGGGTGCGTTAGTCTGCTAATATTATCATTCTTATGCACCTTTTCGGTTTTACACTTTGTGTCTGTTGGTTTAAGTTGGTTTTAGAACACCTTTCATAATAATGTATTTAAACAGGTTCTCCCGAGACTTGCTGATCTGAATTGTTCTGATCTGATGCGATCAGATCAGAGCCCCTCAATAACTGCCAGTAAATCCTACACAATCTATACATTATGCAAGCATACAACTGGTCAGGTGGCATTAATAAAGACAACCTATGCATCTCAGGTTTTACACTGGCATATGTAATTTAAATAGTATTTTACTGATGCTGGAGTCCCTAATTACAATGAAACAGACCTGAATATCAACAAAAGGAAGGATTGGAGATACTGCATATCTAATTTAAATAGTATTGTGTGATGTGTGTGTGAAACAGACCTGAATATCAACAAAAGAAGGAGAGAGAGATGTGTGTAGAGAGAAAAAGAAAGGAGAAAGGAGGAAACCAGCATGAATAAAAGAGAGGAATCTGGGCTTGTATTTCAAGGAAGGAGTAACAGTAAATTAACATAACATATTGCATGACTAAGATTAACAATCTGAATGGTTCAAGCGTGAGGTAAGGTAATAAATAACACAAAATCAAATGGACTCGATCTTATACCTCGCTGGATGAATTATCTCTCACTCCCGCATGTCCAAACCCCAATATCGGGTAATGCAGCCCTGCTGTCAAAGATGCTTAATCTTGCTGTCACGGAAGCAGATATCTTTTAAAGAGAATTTCCATATTTTTTTCCCCTTTCTTCCCATGAAATAACGACTTCATTCATCCCGGACAGCATCCTCTCTGTCCTGTCTTTGCTGTCACTCAGAATGCTTTACCCAAACAAATATCGTTTTTCTCATATCAAAATGCCATAGTATCACAGGAAATACCTGTGTGCCCTTAAAGGAGACGTCTGGCACAAAATTAAAAATGGCATGTTTTACCGTACAGTATGTGCCAAGTATTTCTGCCCTGAATGTTTCAACATGACTAAAGAAATATACAACCCTTTAAAAAAACACCCATGGCATGGATAGCTCTGTGGCCTTTTAAGACACCAAGAATCAGGTGGAAAAAATCATTGTGTTTACCTACCTGTGCTATGTGCAATGTGCACAGCAACAGTTTCAGTGTTAAATTAATTAACATTATGTTTTATGATGAGTCCAGTCATTTACACTATCAGAGTTCAGTCAACACTGAACATTTTTCTGTGTGACTGTATCCAACATGAAGAAGGTGATCCTCCATTGAAATGATTTGTGAGTCATCTATGTGGGGTTTTTTTTACTTCAGTTTTTCTTCAAAGATATAGCACAGGTAAATGTATCTCCCAAAGAGTCCAACACATAGACATAACACAGGCCAGTAAATCATGGGTTTCCCCAAAGTGTTCAACACTGACACTGCATTTACATGTCCATTTTTTTCAGCACCGTGATACATTTCAAAGCTGGAACATTTCCAGTAAATTAAATTCAAATTGGCTGTGCCTGTTTTTGCATACTCAGGACTGTTATTATGAGATCACTTATTTGATGTAGTTCAGGGCAAAAGATTGAAAAAATCTGATGCCTTCATTTCCTGATGCTTCAAACCAAAATGCAGCATTTTAGGCGCATGGAACACCGTTCCATCACACTAGGGTTGTGCCAATATATCAATACATTTGAGTACCATGATGCTTTCTTTGGCGATGCAGTGTATATGCACTGACACTGTATCACAATACAGTTTATTTTTCTCATCTGAACAACAATGCCCTGCTGGGAGTATGTTTGTGAAAAAAAAAAAAAAGTTATATTAAGCAGTACCTGTGGCTGTCTGCTAGCAGGGCTGTGATTGCAAGAATCACGCATATGTTGTGTCAAGGACGCACTAGTCCAGCATAATGTGGGAAGATCCCCCAGTGTATTAATGCTGAAAAATATTTTAATACCTACACGTGAAGTACAACTATGAGCTCTCAAGTGTATATTCTAGGTTGAGTGCACAGGATCAGTCATGTGAATGTGTGAGTGCTCTTGTCTGCTGATGTATGAAGTGACGCTATACTTAATTTGATCTTGTCAGCAGTTAGAAACAAGTTAAAGTGAGAAACAAAGTATGTTAAAGTTGCTGACGAAAAGTTGAAAGTTGCTAAAACGAGCTGATTTCAAACGGAAGCACGAAACATAAGTCTCACATGATGATTTGTCAAAATCATTCGTAATAACAATAAACATTTAATAACACTCTTTAAAAATGTCTTACTTCATTGCAAAACAAACAAGCTGGCAAAAGTAGGGTTACATTTCATGGAATTGGCTAGGTCTCAAATCACGAAATATAAATTGCGAAAGATACAGTGCGCAATCGCAGGCACATTTATGGATGATATGACATAAATGGCACTGGTGAAAGCCATGTCATTGTGGTAATTCTGGAGAAGTCAACAGATATAATGGAAAACGTCTAATCAATTATGTCTAATCATTTCAACCTCATGCTCGAGTAACGTATCTGACATTCAATTCATTCACAGTTCAGTGTTTCTGTGGGTATAAGCATACTACCATTTTGGTGATGATCCTCAATAAAACTCCACACTAAAAATGTGAGCCCGTTTTATTTTATTTTAATTTATTTATTAATGTGATTATTATGTCCGCTTGAAAAGGTGTAGTTTAGGGGACGTACCATTTTGAAATCGGGTATGATGATATGACTCAGGGGGTGCAATTGTTCAGATCCCTTTAACAAAAAATGTAATTACATAAATGATTGCTAATGGTCTAGTCATGTGAGTGAGTGAAATTAAATCAGCTGCTACTGCAAGCACCTAACCAAGTAAAAGTATCATCTGTTCGGTTTCAACAACTTCTATATTTCTGTCGTAACAACAGTTTATGATGTGTTAGTTACAGCTCATATATCTGTAGAAAAAAATATGACAATGCTTTTAGCTCCAGGTAGCTAACAAACTACTTGAAGATAACTTGAGGCGAGTTCATCCCACTTCTGTCGTTTTTCTATAGTGTAGCCAGTTATCTTGCTAGCTCTCTAGTTACAGTTGGCACAGAGGCATAACACAGTAGATGCAGGCAATGCAATGGCATTGGGGCCGGCAGCATGCAGCTGGGCCACACTGTAGTGCTCTTTATCATGATCACAGAGGAGCGCATTTAAATTGCACATAATCAACAAATACCTAAATGTCATCTTCACCATTGGTATATATAGTACCTTACTTGCACATTAATGTTAATCATGGGTTTTATAATGTAAAAATTGGTTTTGTGGTCAGAAGATCAAAAACAATACATTTTAATGAATCCCAAACGATCTCATTATTTTGACAACGGGCAGCTTGTTGCGTGCGTGTGCTAGTCAGATAATCATAGTAGGCTTGGCTATAATGCGACGAGTAGACCAGGTTCAGTACAGGTCTTTAGAGGGACGCATTTTCATGGCTACAGGACAGGTTTCTGTCCACTGGGGGGCCGGGTCGACCGCCTCGCATTGGGGCCCGACGCTGCTTTGTTACGCCACTGAGCTGGCGTGTGGTACACGTGATGCTCATTATAATTAGCCTCCAAAACATTTATATTTTAACAACAATAATTTCATAACGGATTTCAGTTAAAGCAATTATTTGACCCAGATGAATATTTCAGCCTGACTAGCAAAGATGAATCTGACCACAACATATTAATCTAAATGACTAAAATGAATCTAGATAGCTAGCAACCAAATGTGACACTCACTCAGCTTGTTATATAGGCTAGATAGCAAGTACATAGATACAGGTAGCAACAAAAATAAGTGTCAGAATTACAGCATTATGCAAAATCATTAAAATACGAGGTCTACATAATTAGAATATTGTAGGGTAGTTAAAGAAAACATTACATGACTGGTCCCTGGTAGATCAGTGGCAAACTAGCAAGTTAACTAGTCAGAAATGACCTTACTTCCTACCTAGCTGCATCTTAGTGTACCACCTCTTTGCATTTATGTTTTATGTGGATCAGGAGACAATTTTATATATATATATATATATGAAATTAAACTGGAACAAAACTTGCCTTCATATTCCCATTCACTTACAGTGGGTATAAAATGTATCCACCCTTTGGCATTTTTCACATTTTATTTTTTTACTTTGTGGAATTCGAAATGGATTTAATTGGGATTTCTTGCCACTGATCAACACAAACTACTCTATAATGTCAAATGAAAAAACAACAACTCTAAAGCGTTTTCTTAAATAATTATGAATAAAAAGCAGACAAACCAAGGGCTTGAATGTTAAAGATGGGTCTATTCAAACATTTCTTCTTTAATCTTTTTTTTAAGTGTATACAAAGCTGCTGTATACATCATGAATATTAAATGTTGTTGGTTATATGTTTATACCATATTCCATTTCATTTTGCAACATTACATCCAACATCACACATCCATGTATTAGACAATATTATGTGATTTAATATCTTTCATATGCAGTCAATTATTAATTATTTACACAATTATTTTACATTTTATAATACATCATTACATTGATATCCATCTTTTCATCTGACTAGTTCTAGTTTAACCCTATGTTGATTAAGCTACCAATGTTGGCTTCTTTCCCCAATGGCAAACACGACTGTACTGTGTTACTTTCTGTCATGCAGATATTATAATGTCAGTATGCCCTTCATTATGTACCTCTTCCCTTACTCCCACTCTCCTTCCCTCTCTACCGCTGTCTCCCTCTCTCCTAAACTCTCCTTCTATAACCCTCTCTCGCTCTCCTTATCCCTCTGTTATTTTATCTCCCTCTTTCCTAACCTTGTGCTTTCTAACCCTACCATCTTCCCACGCTGTCTCCCTTGTTTCTCAATCCGCTCTCTCCAACACCACCTCCCATCACCTTTCACTTTCCCTCCCTCCCTCCCCCACTCCCTGCCACTTTCTATCTGTATCTTTAGCTTTTTTTATTATCCCTCTTTCAACCTCTCTCCCCTCTCTCTCTCTCTCATTCTCTCCCCCCCCTCCCTTCTCCCTTTACCTTTACCTTTCCCTCCCATTCTCTCTCTCTCTCCCTCTCTTTAACTCCTGTTTTCCCTCTACCCTTTCCTGCCCCCCACCCCCTCTCTACCTCTCCTGTCTCCCTCTCTCTCTCGTTGCTCTATTTGCATATCACTTGCTGATGAGCAGGTTCTCTCTTGGCAGTGTGTGCTGCCCCAGAGTGTTCTTGTCAGGCTTCACAAACACAATACAGAGATGAGAGAGTTCTGTTTCCTAATGGGAAGATCCCCCCTGCCCACCCCCCCACAGGAGTCCTGCTCTCCCCTTCTCTTCCTCTCTCCTGCTCCTGTTTTTTTTTTTTTTTTTAAGCCAGCGAATTAAAACAAGGCCATGGGTCTCCTGGGTCCCCCCTCTTATATAACATTATAAAAAATTCACACTTCACATGTACTTAATGCAGAGCGTAGAGCCTGCCGCAAACATGCGTTGGGGGGGGAAAAATACAAGCGCCAGGGAAGAGAGCGCAGAACGGCTCCCCTTGCGTGGATTATTGACGCTGAATTTTGTTCTCCAAAACAAAACAGGCCGAGAAAATATCTCCAAGCCTGATCACAAACCTTAAGGAGACATATTTGCATTCATAGCAGCAGGATTATAACACAATAATCTGAGAGGAAAGGAGTTTGCAACAGATCAGAGGTTCTAAGTAACGGCACCAATGCCACAATACCTCCACACCAACCACCCTGCAGTCCAAAGGACAGAGGGGTTACAATTCCACATCAGTGAAGCATTCGAGCAGCTTTCTACCACACAACGCACACATGCAAATAGCAGGGGACACGTTTACTGCTTTTATTCAGAGATAATGTGCAAAAGTATTAATAATTCATCCACATAGAGCTTATCTTCCCTGATTGTATGTCACATCTAACATTCCCTTTCAAATGTATTAATATCTGTCTCTCCGTAAACAAACGATTGTAGTGTGGCTTCCAGGGTAGAACTAGAGTACTATGCACATCCCTCTGCCAACACCTCCATCTCATTAATGTTACACTGGCACTCCAAACCAGAACACAAAGGTTTAAAAAAATAAAAAATAAAAAATAAAAAAAACTTACAAAAAACTAAAAACCTCTCTGTAATATTGGCTCTGTTAAGCCAGGTCCTTTGAATTACCACTATGCTTAATTCAGCTGCAAACTCCAGCCATTAACCTGCTCGGCAGGAGATAAAACTTTCACATTTATTTATCAGTTTATTAAATAATTTATTTGTTAGCCGATATAAACAATGTCGGAGGGGAAGGAGCCCTTTGTGCGGGGATATAAAAAGGCAGACTGCCAGTGCTGCCGGGGCAGCCATCTTTCAAAACATATTCCCTGGTGACAAATAAATTGAGGCCTGTGGATTTTCCAAATAAACCGTTCAGCGAGACAACAATACCTTTGTAATAAACGAATGAAGAGGGAAAAGACAAACGGACATCTCTATCCAGGCTGAGATGAGGCATAGACGGAAAGGGCCAGCTTTCTTACAATGCACCACGGGCGTGTTGTTGTTCGACGGTCCATCTTCTTGTTCCTTTCTGTGGGCCAGGCTACTACTGTGAGTGGCAGTAGTGGAGATACATGGAAACCTGACCCCTGGAGAGCTTGCCCATCATGCACTTTGTTTAAAGCTCTGGTAGTATGGGGATAGCATAGCAGTCTAACGCACCACACTTTGGCTGGTCCGATATGGTGTGCGCTGCCTGTCAGGTTCGAAACCCATCTCTAACAGACCGGCCCTGGTCATCAGCCCCGATCGAGGGCGGCATTTGGCTGTCCACCCCAAGGGGAGGGGGAGGGTGAGCCGGCTCGGGTCCGCCGTGAAGCACGTATGGGAGTCTCCAAAATGTGGGTGGGCAAATTCCGTCTTGAAGGAAGCGGAGTTCGCTGCCCTCAGAGAATTCGCTTGCCTCATAGAGATGAGCAGCAGACCCGTGGGGGGGAGGGTAAATAAATAAAAATAAATAGAGGGTGTAATTGGCGACTAAACATCTGAAACAAATTGTAAAAATTACTAAATTAAACAAAAGCTCTGGTAGTAAACCCAAACACCATCTTAAAAAACAAAAAAAACTAACAGAAACGCCACCAATAGCTCATCTGCATCAGCACTCCAATATCCAGTACCAATGTACTCTACACTGCAACAGGTGACATTTATCTGTTAATTGTGAGTATTCTGTCAAGTAGAGCGATGACCTAGAGAGGAGCAGGTTGAATTTGGCAGAGTTTGTTTGATGCACAACTGGAGCTCTTTTTGACATGCTCCATAAGTTAGGAAGTATTTACAGGGGTCGGGTGGCAAGGACCTTGTTCCTGTGTTCCGCGTCTGGGCCGGCAAGGCCCGCTATAAATTACCCAGGGGCCCCCATCGACCCAAGTCTCAAAACAATAAACCCCTAAACTATTTATGAGCCTGGACGGCCGCAGCGGCCAGGCTCAAACCATGAGGAGAAGGGAGCCACAGAGAGGAAGGGTGACATTGATGTGTCAGTCAGGGTAGATTTTCTCCTCTTCTCCACCTCACTGCATCCCTCCCTCTCTCTTTCGCTCTCTCTCTTCTGGGGGCCAAGGTGCATCCATTTTTCATAATCTAGAGGAAGTTCATGGCAGCTAGGGCCAAACTGATGATTTACCCTTAACCTTGAAAAGAATATGTGTGCTCCCTGCAGACTGAAGACCAACAGCTGTAACAAATCAATGGGTCCATGGGTCCAGACAATCAGCCTCCAGAGAGGTATTAAGTGCGGGAAGCTGAACTATTTTGAAGTCTCTCACATATATGAGAGTACAGGAATATACATTTATACGCACAAATATATATATACATATTTTATATGTTATACTTGAGTAAATGAGGGATACTGGTGACTCTGATATGGTGTGAGGTGCATTTCCAACCCTTAGGCAAGGTAAACGCAAATAAATATGAAGCCTATAATATTTCACCTTCATCCTATGATGAAGTATTTCTATCTTGATGGGAGTGGTCTCTTCCAGGATGACAATGCCCCCCATCCACAGGGCACGAGTGGTCACTGAATGGTTTGATGAGCATGAAACCAATGTAATCCATATGCCATGACCATCTGAGTTACCAGATCTCAACCCAATTGAACACTTATGGGAGGATCTGGAGCAGCTCCTAAAACAGTGTTTTCCACCACCATCAACAAAACGCCAAATTATGTAATTTCTTGTGGAAGAATGGTGTTGCATCCCCTCCAATAGAGTTCCAGACACTTGCAGATTCCAGACACTGGCATTGAAGGCACATTGAAGCGGTTTTGGTGGCTCATGGTGGCCCAACGCCCTCGTAGGACACCTGTTGGTGTTTATTTTGTTGGCTTTATTTTGCCAGTTACCTGTACATACATACGTACACACACATATATACAGTACATATAGTATATATGCAGGACTGTTATATTCACTCAAAATCAGTAAATTGGTCACAATACCAGTTAATGACACCTACACAGAATCACAATTATTGAGAATGTGCTGATTGAAGCTAGCTAGCTAGCAAGCAAATAAAAAAAGTTTTAGTATATTTTGTTGTCTTTAATTTTGTCACAATGTAGAGTTATTAGATTATCCATACTACATTAGATCATCCAGGCTCCAAATACTCAGGCATAAAGCATATGGTGTTGCTATCCCCAAGAAAATGATTTTTAATTGCAAATTTAAACCATGTGTTTAAATCCAACTGTTTGTAAATCTAATTAACTGGTCTGTAAATGTTTTTTTTCCTGGCCTTTACCACCCACAATGCACACATAATTTTAAGTAAATCTGGCCCGGAGTCATTTAATTTATTTTCTTTGTTTAGACATTTCTTTGAAAATTCAAAATGCAGTTGAAACAGACATACAGCCACACTTTATTACCCTCCGCCCACTCCTCATATTTCGAACGCAGGCGAGACACTCGAGGGTGACAAAAAAGAAAGCGTTTATTTTGGCGTGCGAGCGTTTGCTCTCCTGCACAGTCTGCCCTGTGCTCGCAGTGTCCGGGGCAACAGTGCTGGTGGACCCACGCAGCCGAATATCATTCACAGTTTCTTCCAGTGGCGTTTTCACTGGTGACTGCATGGATCATGGTAAGTAGGTCACACTCTGGTATGGAGCAGCGCCCGTGTCGCCTGCTTAAACTCAGCCCGGGGAAAGAACTGAACGCTAAGCTAATCTGTGCACACTTGCTCTCTCCGACTCCCTCCCTCCCTCTCTGTCTCTCTCTCCCTCTCTCTCTATCTGCTTAATTTATCTCCCCTGCTCTTTTCATTTCAGGGGGAGTGCAATCACATCTGTGTACCTCTGTTAAACTAGGTGTATGACCCCTTTTTTATGTCCCCTCTCATACACATAACACTACTTCGTTATTCATACAAGAGAGGACATGCATGCCGTTTAACATAATTCAAGGAGAAGACCTTGGCAAACAAATCTTTCGTTTTAGCATTTATATACAATGGCGGATTCTTTTTTATGCATGTATTAGTGTTTTTTTATTATAGCTGTTCAGGTTAAATGTCTTGCTTACTGGCACAATAGCAGCAGACCCCTAGGGATATGAACTCACAACCATGGTCATAAATCTAATACTAATCCTGATCCCGAATGCGCTGAAAACACTGCAGAACAGGCTGAGTCACACTGTATGCGTACAGACGTCTGTGTGTGTGTGCGTGTGTGTGTGTGTGTGTGTGTGTGTGTGTGTGTGTGTGTGTGTGTGTGTGTGTGTGTGTGTGTGTGTGTAGCACCCCTATATTTCATTACATTTTCCTTCACTTGGCTTCTTCATCACACTTGAGAATTCCCAGTCATCTTGTTTGTGGCATAATGCCAATGGCAAGTTGAGGAATATGTCAACGTGAGAGAGCTGGATTAATTAAATGTGTTTTAGACATCTGCTTCCTGTGTCTTTGAGGTGCCATGTTACATAAGATATCCATTGCAATATCTCTCTCCCTCTGTAAAATATGTTTTATTGGCATGAACACACGGCAGCATAGTATTGCCAAAGCAATTGTTTACATTAACTGTAAATCAGCAATAACACAAATATTAATTATCTAAGAGATACTTATATTTACATTGTTCTAATGAAGTAATTGACAGATTAATAAAATAAACTCAAATAAAGATTAGTTATAATTGTTATAAACAACCATTTCTCCCTTTCTCTCTCCAATTCATTAAATTGTCTTTTTTTTCTCACAACAAAAATGTATCATATTTCTGAAGCACATCTATACTGGAAATAACAAACTTAACAACAATTACATTGTCAGCATTAAAGATAATATAAAATCAGTTGCTCACTCACAAGTTTGAAGCATTTTTAGCATTGGCCAAATTGCCACCACATCCACCTTTGGGAGCCATTACTGTCATATGGGCCTTTCTGTCCATATGGGCCTCGCTCTCTCTGTATCTCTCTGTCTGTCTGTCTGTCTGTCCTCTCCCCCTCCTTCTCTCTCCACATATTTCAGCCAATATGGCCAGTTGAACACATTGCTTGGAAAGACTGTGAAAGCTGTCCATTTCACGGCAGTGTGCTTGGACACTTTCCCATTGTCCATTAGAGAATTCAGGAAACCGAATACAAATCTAACTTTTGATTGGACTCAGGCATTTGTTAGAGGGATAACATTTAATTAGAATGCAAACATACACATGCACACACACACATGCATGCATACATAGGTGTGCACACACACACACACACACACACACACACACACACACACACACACACACGCACGCACGCATAAAGCACAAATTCACATACAAACATATAAGGCAACGTTCAATAGTAACAAGATCAAAATACCCCAGAGTGGCAGAGAGTCTATTTCAGAGGATGTTAAGATGTATTTTAATTCATTAGTCTGTATCTCTTCAAATTAGGTTGCACCTATAAGCGTGTAGTTATGGCAAGGTAGGAAATGTGAAAAGAGAGTTAACGGTGTTCTTAATTACACACACTTGTCATGACAGTCGCAAGGCAGCTGCCTGCGAAGGACACATTTAAAGGCAGTATTTGGAGACTTTTGCACACTCCTCCTTTCAGGGTTGTCTCAATCGGAGGTCATAAAAAATGGGTCCTTTTACGGTGCCTAATTTCAACCAAATTTGAAGCCAGCATCCAATGTATCTTTCGCTGGGTAGGACATCCTATTAGTCTTTGTGGAAAGCTCCAACACTTAACTTCAGGTCAAACAATAGCTGCAAGTAATACCGGAGGTGGTTTATAAGTGTAGTGGATCAACCATTTGATGTAGTTATAAATAATAGTAATGATAATAATAATAACAATATGTTTGATTGTGTTTAAACATCTGAGCAATAGACTGGATGTTTTGCAACTCACTGAGCTTTCCATAAGCTCGTTAAGTAGCTAACTAGCTACTAATTGCCATTTTGACAAGTAGCCCACAAACTGTTAAGTCAGGGATTAAGCTGATTAGGAACAGTTTTGTAATAATTTTGTAACTTGTAATTTTGTAACTATTGTAATAAAGTAGCTAGCTATATACAGTAAGCAATAAACGCTAGCCCTCAGCTGTTACTGCTATAAACACTGATCTTATGTGTGTCAAACTACGTCTCAAGCACATTTCTCTTTCTGCAGCAGCAGACAGACACAGCCAACTCTTGTTCCATATTTTCCTACATTTCAGTTAGTCAGTAATAACCTCTTGTTACGAATGTGATTACGATACAACTACAGCAGTATAGGCACGGCTAAATGTAAAATACGACCCATTAGGTTATTTGCTCTCAATATAGGGATGGATAGTTTGTGCAAAAACGTCACAATGTACAAATTTATACCAGGTTATAGATGAGTAGTTATGATTCTCCAGCAAAGAGAGGTTTTTTATTCCCTCTACTCACATTGACCCTCACAGGGAGACAGTGTTCTCAAGAGTAATGAGAAAGCAGCCAAGTTTTTCCCTGTTACCAGCTCTTGTGTGCCTGTTTTAGCAAATTCTACTGTAATTCTGGAAAGGAACATGGAGGTTAATTATTTTGCAAAGTGATGCATGCTGCCGTTCAGGGTGAATTTGACTGAGTGATAGAGGTCAGCTATGTATAAATAGGAAAATGTGGGTGACTGGATTTTTTTTTTAACGCTCGTTTGGGGATGTGGAAAGCAGCAGTTCTGCTGTCCCTTGAATTACAGGATCAAGGACAGAGCAAACCTCACGGTCTCTCTTTCAAATAACAGTGCTAATTAAGGAAACAAGGGGAACAATTGTCTTCATCTTTTCATTTTCCCCCCTGCCTAAATTCAGTCTATAAACATCAGTCTGATGCTACACTCAGTGACATCGTGCACTCATTTGCATGAAGAGGCAACGTTGAGCACAAGACAACATGGTCCAAATGGCGTGGCGAGCAATGTGCCGCTGTATCCATACGTGTCGTCCTAATGACTTGTAGCCCTCACAAGATTGGGGCAAGAAGTTAATTCGCGGCTGAGTGAACCTCCCTTTTTACACAAATTTGTGTTATATTCATTTAACACTTTGCTTGGCCTTCTTACAGGAGTAATTTTACCTGTGTGGGTTTGGAGTATTATGTTTCTGTTTAGGTTGAGGTAAACGCAGGGCAGACCTGCTAATATGTAAGCGCTTTGCACACCAGCTTTCACTTTTGAGGACAAAATGCTCAGGCAACATATCGTACTAAGCAAAGGAGTAACTGAGAAACTGTGCCTTTTAAATAGATAACACGGGGGCGTAGGTACCAGAAAATCGATATCAATATCAAATACAGGAAGAGAGACTTGCACGCCACTTAACATAAGGCAAATATCCGCAAAGGGAGGAAAATATATGCCGAGATGCTTTGAGAAATAACTTTTAACTTTATTGTACAAAAATAGTTCTAAAATGTGCCAGTGCAAGGTGAAAAAAAAAAAAAAAAGAAAAAAGAAAATGTTTCTGTCAGGTATGACCTTTCCAAATAGTTTGAAAAACACATTTTTAAGGACAAAGGAAGCCATTTATTGTTAAACAGCTGATTTTAGGGAAAGCAACATTCTAGCAGCGATCATTGACAATCAACTAAATGTATCAGTTTAACAGTTAAATACAGTTAAATACAGTCAACCAATTCATAAATCAATTACATTAGTCAACCAATCAGTCAATCAATCAATAAATGTAAAATTGTATCAATGTGGGAAACCTCTAGCATCAGTCCCTGTACAACAGAAAAGCCATCAGGATTAGTTAGAGCATATATGTCAGAACAAAGATAATTAGGGTGACAATATCTTTTTTTTTTAAAGGGAGAGATTAATTAGGAGCATGCAGACACGAGGTCACCTGCAATGAAAAAAACCTGATCATCAGCTCCACCTTGTCTCAGCGAAGTCTAATTTTGCATTTCTGTTCTAATGTGCATATAACAATGATGGAATTTTGGCAAGATTACATGTTAATTATTTATCCATTTGGTTTACTGGGACCAAAAAACGCCAACATATTTTTAGATTCCAAGAACTATGAAGAAGAAAGAATAATATTTGTTTCAAGAATTTCACAGGTATTTTAAAATGTATTTTCAGGCTGTAGACAGCATGTGGAAAGAGCCAAATATAAAATGGTGGAAGTGACTACAGCATTCGTTCCTGAAACGAATAACGTTTTACCAAGCCCAGGACACCATTCATTTAGGGGGAGGGGGAGAGAGGCCACCGTCTGACTAACGATACCTTCATCGGCAGTGCTACTCAGAATGGTTTTACAATGTTAGCAGGTCTGTGCAGGGTTAAGAACATCAAAGCTTAAAGCACTCCCCATGAAGGACATGGAGCTGGGACAATGGCCACTGCACAATAAAAGTGCAATTACACTGGCACTTGGACCACCTAATGTGAACTGGAATCACATTCATTCTCCCCCGAAACAAAGTTTGACATTTCTGTGATTAGAATGGCCCGGCCTTTCCCCAATGCACAAAAACGGTTCATGCGTGACACATAACGTGTCATTTAACAAAAGGTTTGCTAAATTAAAGCAACACTAAGAGGATGCATTCAGTCAAACCGCTAGCATGTTAACACTGACACTAATTGAAGGAGGTATTCGTTTTTTTAACAGAAATTTGTAAGTATGTTTTGTTTAATTTAAGTGACCGAAAATCTAATGACGTGCTAAGGGATAGAGAAAACGCTAAATTTGTTTATAATAGCATGCCTCAAAGAACGCTCATAAACACGGCAAAGATTGCCATTCCCCTCACGCCCACCGCCCATTCTCCTGCAGTATTCTCTCCGGGGCCCCTGCCTCTTGGGGTGAGGAGTCTACGCTCTCCAAAACACAACGAACCGCCTCTCTGCCAAAGCCGCAAACAACACAGGAGTTTGTGTTGATTATGTTAATGAGGAATTATCCGAAATTAATTTCAATTAAGATAAAACATTTTTTTTTTTAAACTGGTCCCAAGGTGAAGGACTTCATTATTGCTGCTCCTTGTAAATCTTTAATAATCCTCCCCAAAAAACACACGAGGCCCAGCTAAACAGATTCGCCTTGTCAAAATATGCTGAATAATACACCATGAGGTCATACCCAGGCAGCTCTCCATTTGGTTTATTTGTGTTGTTGTTATTGTATTTTTTCCCCAGCAGGTGAAGAAGTGGATTCAAGAGGAGTTAGCGGAATGATTCGGCTCCCTTAACTGCATTTGCACAAGCGCGGAGCGATAGCGGTAGTCCTGGGCAACCCCTGTGCCCAATTTCCCAGATTGGCAAATCGAGTAAAATTCTCCCTTTCCTGTCGACGTTTCTGATACGTTGCCTGTTTGGTGAGAGTGCTCCACTACCATAATCCAAAGGGCTCTTGTGAGTGGGCCCATTCAGCCGGCCGGTTGTAATGAGCGCGCTCGGTGATATTCCAGGCCCCCACCAGACGCTAATCAGAGGTGGAGATGGAGTGAAAGGGGAGGCGACGGGGGAACGGATGAATGAAGGTGAAGATGAGGGAGTGTGGGCTTGGTGGATTACGGCATAATCACGCTGGGCCACAGATCCCGCTCTGAAAGGCAGACTCGTGCGGTGAGGAGTGGGGCCTCCTGATTCGGGCGGGAGGGATAAGTGGTGTAGGCCATCGTGTGATTTACTCGTGCTGCCGTGGGGTGCCACTGTTCAGACCCTGACAGGTGCCGCGAGATCAGGAGGCTCTTCGGAGAGTCTCTCTCCTCACGGTGACGCCAGGTTCGCACAACTTTTTAGTCTTTTCAGCCTGTTAACATGTTAACATTTTACTTGAATTGGGTCTTATGGAGCACAATGTAGCATGAATATAGCATAGCATAATGCACCATAGCTATTTCCATAATATATATATATATATAATATATGCCATTTAGCAGACGCTTTTATCCAAAGCGACTTACAGTAGTGAATGCATACATTTTTCAGTATATGTGGCCCCAGTGGGGATTGAAGCCACAACCTAAGCATTGCCAACGCTGTGCTCTACCAACTGAGCCACAGAGAACCACCATAAGAATACATTTATTTTATGACCAGCATATATAACTGTTTTTCATAGGATGTCACAGGTGTCAGAAAAATAACTTTACATATAAATAATCTTTTATGCAAGGCACTGAAAGCATACAGCGTTTATCTGTTACACGCTTCCAAACATTGTGGTTCTGTGTGGCTCAGTAGGTAGAGCACGGCTTTGGCAGCGCTTAGGTTGTGGGTTCGATTCCCATTGGGACCGCATATACTGAAAAATGTATGCATTCACTACTGTAAGTCGCTTTGGATAAAAGCGTCTGCTAAATGTATATATATATATATACATTCTGTAATGAATGCTTAAAAACATTCTGTCGTTATAAGCTGGTAATTCAAACGCTTATGACAAGACTTACGGCCATTACTTAGAGCCCATAAAGGTGTCATGATCTCTTCATGAGATTCACTTCTTAGGTTTCTGATGTAATACAGACTGATGTGGAGAACACACAGTGGCCTGTATTACACAGCTAGAGCCAGTCAGAGCCAATCCTTCCACCGCTTTCTCCACAGGAAGTTGCTTTGTCCAGAGCCCGGATTATCAACGCCCCACCGCCAATGGGCAGGTAACTTACCCCAGTCTCGTAACGGTTCAGCGCCACGATCGGCATTTAACGCAAATAACGCCGAAGGCGGCCTTTCCCCGCGCCTAAGGGTCTTGGGGCCAAGACGGCAGCAATAAAGAGGCAGCAGGAGCAAGCGCGATAAGACAAGTGGTCTCCGCCCGCCAGCCCGCCAACCCCCCCCCCCTGCCACCCTGGCCGGTACAAACAAATAAAACCCGCCCAAGACGCTCTGACACTGCGCTATTCTGCATCATAAATAAAGGATGAATAAATGAATACTGGCTTGGTGTTGCTGGCGACCCTGGCTACTGAGCAGACCGAGTAAATGCACTCCTTGTTCCCTTTTTTTATTTCTTTTGCTGGGAGAGCACATTTATTATTGATTCTGACAAGCTGCAGCAATGTATCCAGTGGAATATAGAGTACTAAAAGTTCAATCAAATGCTGATAAGTGCGGAGGGTGGCCGGTATTATTGTGTCTGCCGAGCAGTATTCCAACAGAGCAGCGCACAGATACATGGGGTCTTTATATCCACAGATAACCTGGGACTGCTATAGGAGCGATGGTATCAGTGAGCATTGCTATTAGATCTACGCTACAGCAGTAGCCGTAATGGTCATTGTAGGAAAAGTATTAGCATACCATTCGTAGCACTAGCAGCAGTTGGAATAGGAATAATACTGGTATTAAAGTGATAGTAGCATTATATGCAGTTTTCATCAATATGTTATTCAAATTTTAATAGATGTGCATCTACATTATATAAAAGGGTAGGCAGCATGTGTGTGTGTGTGTGTGTGTGTGTGTGTGTGTGTGTGTGTGTGTGTGTGTGTGTGAGGGTGTGAGTATAAGTTTTGTCTGCGGGTTCTGAGCTTGCACATGACTATGTATGTGATTGGTAGATGAATGAGGGGAAATTGATAAATCCATCATCATATTCATACAAGAATGTAACGTAGAATAAGTCTTCCATGATGTGCATGTATCTGTCTGTGTGCTTGCCTCCCTGTACTGTGTGTGCCTATGTTTTTTCTTCTTTTCTCTGGAAAGCTACATTTTTCATCCCCAGAATAAAAGCCCAGTTATTCTGCGCCTGAATGGACGTACAGTTTGTATGGGACGGAGAAAGCTATAAAAAGAAAGTTGGAAATCCTGCAGGAACAGTGACAGAACTCCATAAGAATGTCTGAAATGCTCTCCCCTTGCCATTCCTCCAAATCGGACTTTGGGACAGAGAACTCCCTTCTAACGTCCCTGACATCTGGACCGGGTAAGGGGGGGAGCTTCATGGGGGAACCCCTTTTCAAAACCATTCTTAAGAACAACAAGGACAGCTGTCTTCCTTTTTTTAGGATATGATCCAGCAGAGAAGAGGGCATTTACATTCCTCAGAGCGGGAGGCATGTTCTGTTGGCACGATTATGGAAATAGAAAGGGCGTCTCCCAAATTTGTAACTGTTACGGCAAGAGTTATTTTTGGAAGGGTGAATTCAAAGTCGAAAGAGAGAGACACACACACACACACACACAGTAGTAGTAGTTACACGAGGCACTTGCAAATGTATTGTTACGCATGCATACTTATATAGAGTGCAAAGTGGTCATAACACATGTGCAATCCTAAACACAAATAGGCTAGTAAGTACTACAAACCAACATGTCTATTCAAAGTCACACTGCATATGTTGGTTTATTAGAGTCACTTAATGTAAAGTATGTCACATTCTGTCTCTAAAGTGTTATTATTTGATGTAACATTTGTTTAGTGTCACTTTGCTTATCCTTGATAGATGCTTGCCTACAATTTCCACTAGATCCACTTTAATTAATGGCTTATGTAATAACCAGAGAGCTGGAGGTACATGTTATTCAAATGCCTTCGTTTGAAGCGTAATTAAATATGTTATACTCCTTAATGCCTTTCTTGCATCGATTCCCTTTGCCGTCTGCGCTGCGGTGAGTGTGTCTCCACATTTCTAGAAAGAACATGAGACTTTTCCCCAACATCGCGAAGGAAACACACAGCATTTAAATACTGAAAATAAGAATGTTAGAATACATAACTGCGAGGCCGTTTGGCACATCCAGCCTCGTCACTTCCTAGTGTAAAGAAGATCCAGTACTGCATCAAGCCCGGACCTGAACATCAGTATACTGGCATCATATCAGGATGAGCAGATACGCTTGGCCAAATATCAGATGTGGAATCAGCCCATAACATCTCTATCAGTGCACCCCTATTTACTATGAACTGTTATGACTGCTAAAATAATTACTCTGATTACGATGACTGTTATCAAAGAGCTGATCGCACAGAGGCCAGCAGATGTAACAGATCGAGCGGTTAGCCTCTCCACCCAGGTGTTCAGAGAGAAACAGCAGCCAGGACATGAAAGGGGAAATAAATCCGATCCCGCTGTAAAGGAGTGCGGTTCCTTATCGCTCCTCTGGTGTTGAGGATCATGCATCTAGCATGCCTTCCACATCAACGGATGATTTTCCTTGTGTTAAAAATACAACAACAAAAACACAATGGTATTCTATTATGGCCAATGGTTCCTTCTACAGCACCTCTGCTGTGGCTGCGTGACTGTCTTGCTTCTGTGTGTTCACCCGGCTTGATTTGCTTTTACATTTTATAGGCAACCTCAAGGGCTAAGCCACATACTGGTGACTGACAAAATAACCGGGGTAATGGGCTTCATTTCAATGTCATTTTTCAGTCGGTGCCATCCGAGTGCACAGTCCCAACACTGCACAGCTGACATATTGAAGCTTTTTGGTATTGGGGGGAGAAAAATACAACCACTTTCCGTCAAAGAGAACCCCGAACACACAGCACTAAATTCCAAAGACATGAATTTAAGCATTGGGAGGTCATTTAATCACCAACCAAATGACTGGAGGAGAGGAGAGGAGAGAGAGAGAGGGAGTGAGAGAGAGCACCTGCAGTCTGCACCAAAGCAATTTACCCAAAACTGTACGCCGCTCCAAAATGAGCGACTGTTGCAATTTCGCCGCTTAAACCCGCACAATGAAAAATGTAACATTACAGACCTGTACACTGTGTGAGCCAAGCTTTCAAACCACACCAGCAACCACCTGCCATTTAACTGAAATAGAATGATAGAGCAAAATAAATTGAATAGCTTAGCCATTTGTACACTTCATATTTACTAGTAGATGGAATAGATAGAATAGATGAGGCCAAAAGTCATTATATAGCACTTTGTGAGATGAAAACTCATTTCGTTGTAGTTTGTATGACAAATTATTTTTTATATTTATGTTTCTGCCATTTTATAACAGACATGATAATGCAGTATGTTTTAATAGAAATTGGTGAGTATGTAACTGTTGTAATGATTGAATAAATGAATGAAATTAATATGAAGCAAACACACAAACAAATATATGTGCACGTACACAATATTATGTGAGTGCACTTTATGTAATGCAGTAATGCTTTCTGTGATTGTATTTTTTTTTAAAACCCATTAATTTTGGAGAGTCTACAGTCACTTGAAATGTTTTCATTATTATTATTATTATCATTATTATTTCTTAGCAATTTCTTTCTGACGATGAAAAAACCCAGTTCAGGTCTCAGTTTAAAGTTCTAAGCCCCGAGCTTAAACTCCACCAATGACACTCCACCAATGGCTCTGCGCAAATTAGCCCCAAATGGAAAGCAGAAGTCCATTCATCTTCACGTGGCGAGCGGTTCCGTTGTTTCACAGGGAGGAGCGGAGCACCTCGCGCACACCTGCCGAGAAACAAAGGAAGCACATCGACGGGCGAACAGCGCGCCGGTGTCTTCTGTCATTATCTTTTGAAATGGCTTTCTGATAGAGAAATGAGCATTAAGTCCCCCGCATCAGGAATGCGATCCGTCATGGAGGCTCAGCCCAAAAAAGCGGCAGCCAAGTCTTCAGGCCTCTGGGGAAGAGTGTCGTGAGGATGCACATATTTACACACTGAACTCACCGTGACAGCACCAGGCTTTCACATGATCTTTCATTTCACATCCAGAGAGTTACATTACATAACGTCTACATGCTGTCAGAGGCCGCATATTATTATTATTATTATTATTATTATTATTATTATTATTATTATTATTATTATTTATTTATTCATGTATATTATTTTAATCATTATTTTAGTAGCATTAGTAGTAGCAGTAGTAGTAATTTAGCAGTGTTATTAGTATAATTAGTAATATAGCAGTCATAATAGCAGTGTTATTAGTAATAGTGTTGGTATTAGTACAATAAACGCATGTCATAATTATAATTAATATTGTGCGTAACTGTTGCATATATACAAATGTATGAATGATATTTATCTTAAACTTATTTGATTTACTATCCAAATGAAGGCTGGGTTATGGTATCATGTCCTTAGGATCAACTTTTAAACTATGGTCCCATGAATCCGTCCACGTGTACACTACGGGAGCTGGGTATCATCACTGACTATGATCTGTTCCAATTACCTAACAATTGTGAACGAAAGCCCCGTGAAAGAACAGGGAGAGCGGTTGCTGAAAAACACATTCCACGCAATGCCCCAAAAAAGGGCCACAGAGGAGCACTGTCAAATCAGCCGAAACACAGACTGCCGTATCTCTCTGCAGTTCCTCGCTCTGAAACCCGCCAAGGGGGGGGCTTTCCTTCCCCGCTCCCTCTCTGTGACGGAGACGTTGTCCCTCAATGATTCGCGGAAGATTCCACATCCAGCTCACAGGCTCGTCCCAATCTTTTGACATTTCTATTCTGCCGGAGCACGCGGCATTATGGGATAGGCTTCTGCAGGTTTTTGCAGTAGTGCGAGAGAGAGAGAGACAGAGAGACAGAGAGAGAGAAAGAGAGAGAGAGAGAGAGAGAAAGAGAGAGACAGAGAGACAGAGAGAGAAAGAGAGTGAAAGAGAGCCTTGGTGGAGGGGGAGGCAGTTCATTATGTGGCACTGTACACAGTATCGCTGTCATGTACAGCACTATGTGGGAGTACAACTCTCCACAGTGTAAAAAAATAAAAATAAAACTCTCCACAGTCTCTCATGTACAAATAAGAAAGCAGGAGAGGAAGCTACTGGAAATGTTCAACAAAGCGCCTCTTCTGTGGGACGCCGTTTCCGAAAACGAGCTCCAGGCTTTCGGAAGCCTTAATAATTGATCCGGCTGCTGAATTTCTTACCGGCAAAAAAGGTGAAAGTTTAAATGTGCGACACCGAAACAGCTTGTTAAAAAAAAAAAAAAAAAAAGGAAGAGATGAAGTCAATTCTCAGTTTTATTTTCTCTCTCTCCCTCTCCCTTTTCCCTCCTTAATGCTCCATCTCTCCCCCTCTCCCTCCTTCCCTCACACTCCCTCCCTGTTCCTCTCGCACAAACGAAAGCTTTGGATGCATTAAGAGTGCAGAACTGGAGGAATTCACAGATCTGAGGCCCAGTCACGCCCCGTTTTGCTCCCATCATCTGTCTGGCAAATAAACTGCTCAGGAAGCACTTTGGCCACGGGACTGCGCGGCAGAGCGCTGTTGGCATGGTGATCTTTCCACGGCACTCCATGGTTGCCGTGGCGTCCACTGGAACTCTTGCTGCAGTCAGAGATAAGATGCACTGCATTAAAAGCCGGGGGTAGTTTTCAACAAAACTTTACTCATGTCTAAATCTCATTAGTATTCTCATTAGGCGCAAGAGCCAATGGGAGGCATCAATTATAAGTATTATTCATTTATATAGTTAGCAAAGAACAAGCGAAGCAACCGACTCTCCGCTGAACAATAAATTGGACTATTTATTTTTGCTGCATAGCACCAGATAACTCACGAGGGAAAAATAAATGTCTTTATTTCCAAACTGTTGTTTTCTCAACTTGAAGCACACAGCAGTTTCAATCTGGGGCAGCAGGATATGTCTTTGCAAAGGAGTAAAAGAAAGATTTATGGACATGAAACTCCCCGATGCCCGCCCACTCCAGGAGGCCTGGATCAAGGAAGACAGCTGGACCCGTCAATCACTGGTCGCCCCAGACGCACAGCTCCACCCCACACATCGAGAAGAACCAAGGTCACGGCGCAGACCTGGAGCTCCCGGGGCCATTGCGAGCACAGCTTCTAAAGTCACAGAAGACAAGCACACAGTGATCCGCCGCTCCCATCCACGGTCAGGCACCTGAAAGTCACACGGTCCTCTCCCCCGTTCCCGAACCTCTCCAGAAGGCGCATTAATCTCACCCCTCGCACTCTGAGCCACAGATTAATGTGGCGCTGCCATGACTTAATTCTCCTCCAAGCTTGTGACTTCCAATATCAACAGCATCTCGCAGGTATGAGTGTAAAGCTTGCTTGAGTGTGTGTGCGTGCGTGAGTGTGTGCGAGAGAACAACGAGTGGGAAATTATATATCAAGAGAGATAGGGGGGTGCCGTATATTGAGTGAGGGGATCCGATGATGGCTTATGCAATTTGTGTGCATGTGTTTCTGTAGTCATGAATTTGCGATTCTATAGGAGTAATTATTTTTCTCTATGACTGAATTAATAACTGCCATTCGGGCTACCTGCTGCTGCAGCCACACCATCACCAGCACACCCGAGGACAAGATGGAATGGAACTTTACTGCTAGCATCTGCTCTGCAGATACATTGCCGTTTGGAAAAACAAAATCAATCTCACACCCTTTTTCAATTGCCACATCTTTCCCTCCTATTTCCCTGACACACAGACACACACACACACACACACACACACACGAACACAAACACAGAGACACACACACATAAATTACCACACATGCACAAGTATGCACACACACACACACACTCTCACACATGCCTACATGCACACACACAGACGTACACACATCCCCACACCTGCATACACACAACCCTACACCTGTGCACACACACACACACACACACACACACACACACACACACACAAAAGCTCTACCTAAGCCTTATCCTATCAGCGCTGGCTTTCTTCCTTGTCATGAACATCATACCCCACGCCCATGAGATACAGATAATCACATACAGATAAATAATATGGGTGCAAACGATGCCGCAGGGCAGATTGCATTCATTCGAACTGCTTCAGACAAAACAGTCTTTACTATATTTGCAAAAAAAAGCGCAAAGCCCCATATTTTGTCAGGGGTGATAGGAAGAGACAATCTGAAGAGCTCCAAAATGCCAGGGTGCGAGGATAATTGGAGCGCGTGCAGACACAGCGCGGGTCTGCCAAGAGCTTCAACACGGTCCAAAAATATCCGCTTTTAATAATATTGCTTAGTTAGTTGATAGTTTACTTCAAGGGCCATTAAAGGGCCTTGTTAGATGGATACAACTTAGAGCAAGCGTTGTAATGATTTAGTCATCTAATAATGTTCATACACTGAAAACCCATCCAGGTACAAAAGTAGGTTGTTTCATTCAATCAAGCATTTTACCTGGGATAGCGCCTGGCCAAGTGACCTGTCAGACACCCTGAATGCTTCTCAGCTCTTATACTGGTGCTGCCTATGCACAGGGGTTCAATTTGAAATGAGAAGGTTGGGGGAACTCTAATCGGGAGAAGGGCGGGGTACTATCCATCAATTTCTCACCAACCAGAAAAGGTTGCAAGAGAGGACATAGCTAGATAGCCTGCCACAACTGTCACAACAATGGCTAGCTAATGTTAGCTTGCAAATGGTGCTCTTTGTTCTGAAACTTGCTAAAATAACTAGAGATGCACCGATTGCGATTTTCTTGGCCGATTCCGATTTCCAATTTTTGATTAGTCTGACCTGCCGATACCGATTTTGGCCGATTCCGATTTTTTTTTAAAAACAATAATTGACAACTTACACAAACATTTTTGTAACTTTGCTTTAATAGAAAATTAAGATTGACAATTCTGAGGTAGGTCAGAAGCATGAGGTAGGTCTCACTAAAACACATTTCAAAATAAAAAAAGTGTTCCAGGTTACTGGACAGAGCTTTTCTTTTTTTGTGCAAATTAAATTCAATGATGAATAAAAGAGAATCCAACAACAGTGGCATGTAGCCTTTAAGTAATAAATAAAAAGAAACAAGAGTAGTTTAAATTTACTGACATGGTGACAGACCATTAGTCCGGAAATATTTTTTTAAAACACTAACGTTATATTCTGATGACAGATGACACAAGCCCTTTTTCCATTAAATAATTATATGGCTTCAACTTGACGTGCATCAGAAAGTTATTGCGACAATGCTAATGGAAAACAGGTTAGTTCGAACCTATGATGCGCTAGACTAATTTGTTTGCTAGAGGTGGATTAGAGTAGATCCCAATTCTATATAGTGCAATGGAAAACACTTGTAGCGATATAAGGGCGGATGTTTCAGTTGCGGAGCTTGTCAAAGGCATTGAAACAAGCCGCTCTTCAGCAGAATTTCGTTATTTGCGTGAGTCAGGTAGCCTAACGACTACGACTTTAACTAGCTTCAAAGCTTAGATAAAAATGTTTCAAACTAGGAGTAATTGGAAAAGAGGCGATGCTGCTGTTTCTGAGTTTGTTTGATAGTGGAAACGCACAGCTGGCACCTTCATGCACAACACAGTTAATACACAATTTGTGGTTTAGCTAGAAATCGTTAGATGAATTTATCATTAGGTCTAATAAGTTCGATTTGTATGAGTGAATAGCACTGTTTCATAACGTCACTCATTAGCGAACATAATGATTTCAGTGCAATTCAGTGCTTCAGCAGGGCATTATTAGCCTACGTCAGGTTTATGCACTACCACTATGTTCTATTAATGGAAAATGGTTCAGAGGAACCGAACTAGCGCAACGAAGTTAATTGTTAATTAACCCGGTACCTACGGTACTGTAGAAAAACGACTACCGTCAGAATTTGGGCATCGACTTGGTACCTGGGTGATGACTTTTCAAGTGTCTGATTAGGTTGGTCGTTCCGAACGTTTTCGAGGTTGTTCCTCCGCGGCTTATTTTCGATTGACATGTATGACAAACTGCAAGCTTTAAGTCGTCTTCACTGACTGTGAAAAACGCCCATACTAAGGACATGTTGAGGCGTTTTCAGCGCTGCGCTCATCTGATCTGTTTGCATTGGCTCACGGGTGCGCGCACGTCACGTGAAAAGAGGGGGCGAGGAGCCAACCGGCGCACAGAATCGGCTATGTGGAGTGATCGGGATCAAGTCACCGATTGAGGCCGATCAGCTGAAAATCGGCCATTTCCGGTCAGAGGCCGATCGATCGGTGCATCTCTAAAAATAACACATATTTTTCATTACTGAAATGAGAACATAATAAAGGAGAGAAAACATAGTTTTGTTCACATATAAAATAGCTTCTTAACAAAGAAAAATATTTTGTTAACCGCATGAAACGTGAGGTAATCTATAGCTACCTAACCGAACTGCTATGGTAGCTGTCAGTGACTGAAAAGTTTCTCAATCCACGCCAGCAATCCAGGCCCTTGCCTCATGCAGGGAAACCCTGTTGCTCTGTTACAGGAGAACAGCACAAAAGGGAGTTTGAGAGAACAACTGGCTAGACTGAACTATCTGGCTAGGCAGGATTGGATTTATCGTTTTCATCTTTAAAATTCAAGCATAGCTTAATTACTCAACCCAGCCAAAGGTGCCAGAAAACCATTCCACCTCGCTCCGGCCCCATTTAACCCCTGCCTGCACTCATGTATGGATGACCTCTTTCCTGTGAATTCATTCAAATTCCCCTGCCACATTTCACAAATACAACTGCCGTGATTTTTTCTCGGGAAGAACTTGCCGATGTTCCTTAAATCTAGGCTGTAATGTGTTCGAACTGACAAGGACATCAGTGGCACACTTACGTCGCAGCAATTATTCATGTTCACACATGCATGCCTCTGTGCATCGGACCATCGTGGCTCCCCCCAACCAGGAGAAAATTGCTTCTCAGATTTCCAGAGCATTCCATGTAGTGTACATAAATTGACCATCATCTCACCTTGCCCAACATATGCTAAGCACACACGCATGGCATTGAGTAAATGGGGACAAATTGTGATTGGCAGCTCGTCTTCGTCTGTGATTGTGATTGACACGTCCTAACAGCCCAGTCTTCATTTGGCTCCATCAGTCATGCTGTGATTATAACAGACCGCACCCACTGACTACAGAGAGGCCCTTGTGGGGCAGTGTTCTGATCGCAATGAATATGCAATTCGACTCAGTGCGCCAGATGTACATCTTTCTCCTTTGCTGCTGGTCATGTAATTCCCCCAAGAGGAGCACAGAGGTACTCACCCCATTCCACCCCTCTGCTCCTCCATATACTAATCCCATTAACTGCAGACTTTATTGCTTCAGGTGGTACCACTTGGAAAGGGGGGGGGGGGGGAGAGGGTAGGCGGAATCTCTCCTGCTCGTGCACATGAATCAAGACTGAAAGAAATACAATGTTCCATACTCACTTGATTAAACATGCATGTGGTGGCAACAGTGCCAGTACTGTGAGAGCGCCTGCATGTTAGAGGGTTAGGACGTTTCAGTAATCCGGCAGTAAGGCGGAGAACGTTTGTGCATAACTAGGCATAAGGCACAATGTAAAATATGTTCACAGTCCACTTTGCAACACACCCTTGCATGTATGTGAATGTGTGTGTGTGTGTTTGAGAGAGAGAGAGAGAGAGAGACTAAAGTCAAACTACATGTACAAAATGCAAAATTGATTAGGGTACAAGGAATTGCTACTCTGCCTGGCTGGCAGCATGGAGAACCGTTCTCAGCCAGTGAACTGTGTGCGTATCCACATCTCGATCGCGGCTCTTCTCTGTCCTGGCACCATAGTGGTGGAACGCCATCTCCACCACTGTCAGGAGTGCAGATTCACTGCCTATCTTCCTCCACAGACTGAAAACCCAGCTCTTCAGATGGCACCGTGGCTGCCCCACTCATCCCTCCCCCTAGCACCTCCCCAACATGGATCACATAGGAACTAAACCTGTCTCTCTTAAATAAAGAAAATAAAACATACCAACTTTCTCCTTTTTCCCTCGGAGCTCTGTGTGCTCCCAGCAGCTATTTTTGAAAATAAGTTGTGCTGGCTATTTATGCGTTATGTTGTGTTTCCCCACTTGGTGGAATGCACTTGTTCTTAGTTGCTCTGGATAAGAGCGTCTGCTAAATGACATAATTGTAATTGCAATTGCCCGGAAAACAGCACTGCTAATTCGTCTGTATTAATTTTCCAGAGTTGATGAATGTGTACGCTGTAAACCATAGGCAGCCTTTTTTTTCTAAACTGGCAAATAGCAGTGCTAATCATAGTGCGCTAACTCATTAAGTGGCAGATTTGGCAGACTTTATGCTAAACTATAATCTTGGGGTTGAGTTTTATCCTAATGTTTTGAACAGCAGCATTTGCTTGGCCAACTGTGCTCAATAAATGGCACTGGTCACTGTGCCCAGCTGTAAAAGGTAGTGTTGGGGTCGGTCCTAAACCCTTAGCCGTGTTGATGGCTGTTTGTTAATGACTACTGCAGTAAACAGCACTGTGGCTCTTGGTTTTCTCAGTAGTTGCAAGACAAGCTTGGTGAAACTCCAATCTCCCCACAGAGCCAATTTGCATCACACAATTGGCAACTTTACATCCAACTCTGGAGTATAAGGCCCTGTCAATGCGGTACATTTTGAGAGTTCCTGACAGCGACAATTCCGCACTACATTTCAGACAACTGGGATTGGAATTACGGTGAAAACAATCACGAAGCCAGAAACAAACAAAAACAGAGAGAGGAGTCTGGGAAAGGGGGATTAACCAATTTCAGTGGTTCAAGGAAATGTCTGTGCCGTGCCAAAAATCAGTCACTCTCAAGTGATAGATAGCTATGATGTTTGACTCTCGTCTTCCCGGGCCATGATTTCCATTACAGAGAGGGAAGAGAGAAAAAAAAGTTGTAAAGGGAAGTAAAGATCAACAAGCCTGATGGAATTCTCAGCTAGGGCAGCATCAAATTGGACACTTATCACTCTGGCCTCTAGATCAATCCTATTTGGCCATTCCCTTTAATAGACCCTCCCCCCTCCTCCTCAATGTCTGCAAACAAGAATATTAACAGACACAACTGGGACCTCAGCTGATAGCACACAAGTCAATTGAATTTGCAAGCAGATGCATTTATTTCTGTGCACACTGTGTAAGGAACCCTGGCCAGTGTCAGAATTTTAAACAACCATAGAGATATATATACGATTCCTGCCTTTAGAGTATGACAGGTTTTTTTCTTCTTCTTCTTCTTCTTAGGCACCGCATAAAGAATTCAGACTCCTTCCATTGCACAGTTGCTGAGAAAATAAATATTTTATGCTGAAATTTAATTGCAGTTTGTGGCCCTGAGCGCACCACTAGACAAACTCTAATATGACTCTAATGGTCGTCTTCCTTGTCTTTTCTATATGCTCAAGGAGCATCTGGCATTGCACACGCAGCATTGTTTTTTATTTTGTTATTATTTTTTATTTTCTCTTCTCACCACTGGTTGACGTATAGCCTTGGAATTTGTGGGATTACGAGAATACAGCTGTGGCTCATTATAACCAATGCATTGTCCGTAATCGAACTGTGGTATAGTCACGTCTCCCACAGGAACCAATCAGAGATTGTGGAACTCCTGAGAGTAGACAGCCTTGTCTATTGACACAAATCAATGCAAGTCATCCCCACCACCTAACCTGGAACAATATTTATTTAAAAAACGAAAAAATTCAACTTGAGATAACAAAGCTTGATAACAAAACCCAAACACTTTGTGCTTTCCTTATCATGGCATTGAGATGATACAGAACAAAAGACTTAGATACTTTTAGGAATCTTATACTTGTAAGATACTTTTGCATTACAATCCCTGTATCTTGTTCTGCTTCCCCAACAGGTGTAGCTCTGGGAAGGTGGGCTTGTAATGGAGGACTCAGACTCTGGTCTGGAGCCCCAGAGGGAGACATTCCAGCTGGCCTCCCCTTCCTGCCGTGTGGATCGAAGCGTCTGCGAAGTGGAGACCTCCCGTTTGTTCCGGGGCTCTCCCTACGCTCGATGCTAATCGCCGCGGCAGCCTTGGTCCTCTGCCTTTTGTTCGAGGAACAGAGAGGCAGAGGCGAGTGATGGACAGGCAGGCCAGACTGCTCTTTCTCACGCCGTCTCATCGACCAGTCTGGGTACCCCCGACGGGAGGGCCTCCGACGTCCCCCAAAAACAAAGAGGAATCCCCATAACACACGCTTGCCCAAACAAAGAGAACACACAGGCGCCGCGTCTGGAGCGCTGGGCTTCTCAACTCAGGTGTCCACGCAGAGCTGATGTGCAACACGAGTAAGATTATAAGAATAATAAAAATGGAAAAAAGAAATCGAATACATAACATCTACTGATTCTGCCGCTGCATGCTGAGGCGATCAGGCTTACTAAAGCTGCAGCATTAGATTCCATAATTAGATATGTTTTGATCCATGACCTCATGTGGAAAACTACACACAAAAAGTGTAATCGTGGAATCATGGTATCAAACATCTATCCCTTTCTGGGACACAGTTCCTCAGTTCCCTTCAGAGAGACTCAGGGAAGAGTCTATTTTTATTATTATCATTAAATGTCTATCGTGTCTCTTCATTCTTGGCGCATCCCTGGCTATCGCTAACAGAGTATATTTTGCCACCTGACATCCCGGACCTTCTGGCAGCAGAAGCCGCTTGCCGAGAATTTCCCCCGAGCCGTATTTCCATCAGCAAACTGTCTGTCTGACCTTCTGCAGCTTCTCAAACAACTTTCCCGGCATAAACATGGATAATGTGCACTTTCCAATCTCGCAGCTATCAAAAGATACATGGATGCAATTTCTCCGTGTGTTTGGGGGGGGGGGCGGCAGGGGTCCAGGGGGGACCGAGCCTCCCCCACCCCTCGGGCCGTGTTTCTGTCACCCGACACGCTGGCACAAATCAGAATCTGGCGGCGAAGATCCACTCTCCGCTGACAGCCGCTATGGAACGGGAGAAACCAAGAGGGAGGCGGGGGGCATCAAGAAACACCGCGCCAGTGAGAGAGTGAACAGATGTGGGGAGCATATGCAACCGTTATGGTACAGAGCTTCTGGGGTTCCCGCGCTGAGACCCCAATCGCCGTGATTGATGCTGGTCATACGGCCACAATCCGCCAGGCGCCCAATATGGTAAGAAGCTGCACCTCAGACACTCCCGTCCTCTTACTCGTGGACACATTCATTCAAATTGATCATTCGCTCATTGAAATGTATCCCCCTCTCCTGCATCCTCAAGCCATCGCTTCCCCGAAAAAAGAAAGTTTGACGCACCGTTCATCAGTTTTGCGTGTCATCGTTTGGGGCCAACACATTTCAGTTTATTTTTTATTTTTTAAATGAAGCTTTTGCAACTCAGACAGATTAAAACATTTAAATTCATTATATATGTGCGATTTGACATTCAGTAATAACTTTCTGAAGAGTTATGCATTTATTTTTAATGAGAAGCGTGGATATATATTTGCATTGCCTCTCACTTATTCTCGATGCTCGTGTTGTTCATTTCCATGTTCCGCATCTTTGTAGCTGGCAACGCTAAACCAGTCAGGGAGGCAAACCTGCCATCTGGGAGGGTTTTATGAGGACTTGCATTTTTTTTTAAAAGCTCAGTTCTTTAACTTTCTGTCCAACATAACAAACAGTGAACATCAGGCACACTTTTTATGCACTTCCATATCACTATTTAGGACATAAGCTGAGGGTTACCAAGTGGGTGAACTCTGTGGCAAGCACAAATGGCATGCAAGACACAGCAAGCTGCAGCTAAAATATCACAAAAATATCAGCAACAGCTGATATAGCATAGCCTCAATTGAGCAGTGTAAATGTACAATACATCTGCAGGTACCTGCCAAAATAAAGGAAACACCAACATAAAGGGTCTTAATAGGGCGTTAGGCCACCACAAGCTGCCAGAACAGATTCAATGTGCCTTGGCATAGATTCTACTAGTGTATGGAACTCTATTGGAAGTGCAACAATAAATTCCATCATTTGGTAATTTGGATAGTGGTAGAAGAGGCTCTGCTCCATAGCCTCTCATTTGAGGTTGAGATCTGATGACTGAGACGGCCATGGCATATCGTTTACATAGTTTTCATGCTCATCAAACCATTCAGTGACCACTCGTGCCCTGTGAATTTGTGCTCGTGCTCACTCGACATCCTGGAACAGACCACTCCCATCAAGATAGAAATGTTTCACAATAGGATGTAGGTGATCACTTAGAAAAAACCCTACGCACCACCGCTTTTTGAAAGTGAAGGCTCTGCATTGTAGAGGCTAGGTGTGGTTTTATCACACCGGGTTATATTTAATCAGTCTCATAAAATTAAATAATTATAGTGAGACGAATACTGTGTCAGTGTCAGTAAAGTCCAAAGGGTTAAATGAAAAAAAAAACCTAAGTAAGTAAAAAAACCCAAAAAAACATTGTGCTTCTGAAATCCCATTTAGCGCTTGATAAATGTTTTGGCTTCCGACAGACCGTAATCCCTCTTGTTGTCATCACTATTTCCGGAAACCCCTCCTCCATGTGACAGACATTTTGAAAGCCACTGCGTGCTAGAGAGAGTGGCCGGAGCCTCCCTGACCTCCCCCAGCTCCCAGCTAATTATAACAACTTTTTTTATCTATCTGCAAACATTACTCAAAGACTTAGAAAACCAATTATCACACTCTGAACACGCAGAGGGCACGCAAACAACCTTGCGCGTTCGGATTGGGGTGCGCCCCCGTGTATTTGCCGCATTTCCGTTCTCTTCTGGAGGGCTTCGCCTGAAATCCTCCACGTTATGATGATCCTCAGATGGTTTTAATCGCTCGTGGAATCCGCGGCCCTCGCCGTCCAAGGATTTCTTTCCGTCCCGCAACGGAGCGAAACTCAAAGCCCCTCTGCTGCGGTTAGAATTTCCCATAACGCTTTATTAGTGCTATCAGTGTCAAGGTTATTTTTCATATCCAATAAAAAAAAATGAAAAAAAAACACCCAGATTTCTCAAGGTTATGACAGAAAAGGAAAGAGCTGCTTTTTTGGTGGTGGTTGCGGGGGGGGGGAATCCATTCCGAGAGGGTTTGATGAAGCCGGTCTAGTGCCTTTCACAACCCCTTTGGGTCAAACAGATCACAGAACACAGAGGGGGTGCACGGCCCTGAATACACAGGTTCTATCATCGCTGTTAACAACCAATTTAGTTCCACCAACACCATCCATCTACTGCTCTGATGCTGAAAATAATGTGAAACGGCACACCGTTCTCAGGCTAGGTCAGCGCCCCCCCCCGGTTACAGCTCCTGACATTTCTGCAGTATGAATACTGATCGATAATGAATGAATTAATCACACCGGCCACCTGCACTGCAGGTTAAAGAAGACGGTAGGGAGAGGGGAGCCGTCATACATACAGACACACAGGGGGATGTTTGTCACTGCTTTGTGAAATGCTCACAAATAGAACGCCGAGGTCGAATCAGTCCAATTTCAAATGTTTCCGTCTTCTTAAATTTTTTTTCTTACCCTCTTCTTATCTTTTCTCTCCCCTCTTCTTCTTCCCTTCCCCTCCCTCCTTTCTTCTCTTCTCTCCTCTCCCCTCCGCTCCTCTCTTCTCTCCTCTCCTCTCCCCTGCTCTTCCCTTCCCCCTCCATTCTTTCTCCTCTCCTCTCCTCTCCTTTCCTTTCTCCTCTCCTCTGCTCTGACTGCTGCAGGCTCAGCCAGGCGGTGGCTGTGTGTGTCGTATCTGTACCAGGATCTGCTCTTTAGACAGTCTCAGACAGCAGGAGCCAAGTGACTGTCATTCTCAGAGAGCAACCTCCTCCTCGATCTGCACACTGTCACACACTCCAATATGTCACCTGTTCCCCAACAAGCTGTGTCAGGAAGGACCAGCTTACAGAAACCGAACCCTTCTGTGACTCATCGCATCCGTCCACCGAGTGAGAGTGAGAAACCTTAAGTGAAATCAAGTGAGTTCAGGGTACAAAAAACTCCCCATTTATTCTACTGGCTTATTCGACTCTAGGGAGAGCCGGTAATGTGGGTGGTCGGGTAATGCAGGGAGGGGGGGGGTGGTGGCTGGTTGGAGGACCAAATCTTTTCAAAAACACAGAAACAGAGCAGTGGTAAGGCATCATTCTTAGGAGAAATTCAATAAATTTAATAAAAACATGGAGCTTACGGTATCTACCCAAGTTGTAAAACTTACTTTTGGTCTTAAGGGAAGCAACAGAAATGGGAATTTAAAAAAAGAATAATGAATTTTCATGTGACTAGTGTATCTGTTTCCCTCAATGTAATGTGTAATTAGCAAGCGAGTCAAAATGTTCATAGTGTCCCCTCTCGCTCTTCGCAGACAAACAAATGTGGAGTCGCTGCTCTAGTCGATTCCCCAGTCACACCAAGCTCCTTTATTCATTCGCTTTTAAGAGACACTCATTACCCAGCACCACCAAGGAATATTCATCTAACTGAAAGCCGTGGGGGCAGTGTAATTTATAATTTCTGACAAGTGAGAGGGGCTGGACAGGATTTGGGAGTGCCGGCTTGTCCTCCCAACCCCACCCCCTCCCCAACTTCCCCTAGCGCCCTTTCAAACAAACAGACACCTGATCGGGAGGCCATAACAGCCTAATAAATGACATGGGACAAGATAAGCTCCTGATGCAGGTTACTTTCGTTTGCGATTATGCATGTATAATACGGTTTTGTCAGAGGCATTACGGCAGACCACGAGGTCACCATTAATACAAGCCTTCCACTGCAATGCATTACATATTTATTTATGGATTTTATGTATGCATTTATTTATGTAGTTAAGAACATAGAACAAGAGGGCTATATATATGCATAATGATGATGAACAGGCCATTCGGGCAATTTCATTTTGTGCATCTATTTTCATACTTTTTTCTTTGTTCATGATTGTGTGTGTGTACGGATCCATACATGTGTGTGTTCTCAGGAGCATTCATCCTGTCCACTCTTTAGATTGGAGTAAATAAAGTAAACAAGGGGTGAAATCAGGGCTGGGGTTGATTACATTTCAAATCATTCAAATGAGGAAAGGAATCGAAATTCATTGAATTGAACCTCAATTAATTACCTGAATTGAAATGGAATTGGCCTCAACCGTGGACGAGGGCGAAGGCTGTGTGCCTTGTTTGCCTGCGGGTGTAAAACTTCATAAAGGTGGGTGACAAATGATGTTGTTCATCAGACAAAAACTCAGAAATCTGATTGCCTAATTTGACTGCACAGAGAGAAAACACACAGAGATCCCGCCTCAGTCCGCAATCATTTCACTCCTGGCCACTTTCAATGAGGCTTGTACAAATATTTGTTCTGCGAAGCACTTTCTAATCAATTACAAAACACTGTATGACAATCTAAGGATGAAAGCCCTCGAGTCCTCTCTGGGACTTTATTGTAAATTGCAGGTCATTTTTCTCAGATGGAATACATAACCTTCACTGTGATGGGAATAAATGTGTCCTTTTTCCATTTATTTTGCTGCCATTACCACATTTGAACTGTTCCCAATAACCAAATGTAGCATTAGTATGCAGCAGTTGGGGCATGATTGAGAAGCACTTGTGAAAACACCAGATTTGCAGAGCTGCTCTAGGAACGAATGGGAGGTCCGCTAAGTGCTACATTGTGAATGGTGTGGGCTGATGGAGGCTATATGAGTTCCCTTACATTTCTCATTCAGGGGATGCTAGAAAACCTCAGCCGCGCGCGACTAGCCGTCCATCGTCATCCCTTTTTTAGTTTTCCTTTCCTCAGATTGTATTGCCAGCCTGCTGTGAACTTAATTTCCCATATCATATTCCATCATAAACCATCTGACGTTTGAGACCGAAAGCCAAGATGTCAACGATACCACAGGCTCGCTCGCAGATTTTTTTCCCCCTGCGTGTCTCATTAGCGCTAATGCCCCAGGGGGTAAACTTGCCGCAGAGGGCTGTTGACAAACATCTTGGCAGATAAGAGGACATCTGGCCGGGGTGGTGACTTGCAGAGGACCTGACAGTTGGTCCTGTTCAACTAAGCCCTCCCGCCACGTTAACCTCCCCCGCCGTGACAGGCGTAGCGCCAGGGAGGCTCTCTGAACACGATGTCGCGGCCACGACGGTGACACGGCGACGTTGTTTCCTAACCGCAGTGACAGGACGCCGTTGCCATTCTTACTCCGTGAGCGGGCGGTGTCGGTGGCCGAGCCTCGAAAGGCTCTAGTCCAGTTTGTCACAAAAACAACACTTTGCACATGTAATTGCCTCGGTGTCTCCAACCAGTGCGGCCATGGCTGTCACAGTCTGGTCGACGCACTAAGGCCATGCTCTTTCATACCATATCCAGGCAACAGAGTAAGCGCCCACCCCCTCACCCCCAGATTCACAAGCAACGACTACAAAGAAAAGAAAAATTCATTAAAAATTCTTTTTTTTTTTTTTTTTTTACACGGCCTCCCATCTCACAGACCCACAAGGACAAAGCCCACCCAGTTGGTTTGATGCTGGCAGACTGCAGCAGAGTTAAGGTACTTGGAAAATGTCAACTCATCACATAGTTTGCAACAGATGCAATACGGGAGGCTTGAGCCTCGCTGGGGTTCTCAGGAGCCCGGGACGTCGAGGATGGGGGAGTGCAGGGGGGCTAATTATTGTAAAACACAAGCCTGTACTCCTACTGGCTCCCTCTTGGGATGATGCTACGTGCTACCTGTCTTTGTGGGCAGGCCAAGGTCACTCAGCCGGGCTGATCGTCTTCCTCGGGGGGGTTTCAACACTGGGTCCAGTGGGAGAGGAAGGATTGTACTCATGGAGCAGATGCTGACATAGCTGGGTGAGAATTCAAAAGATTCTCTTATAAAGGAGGGAGAGTGGGGGTGGAGGTCCCAAAAGAGGAGCTCAGTTTGTCACATGGGCATGAAAGGTTCCATTGGAAAGTGGCGAAATACAGCGAAATACTGCCAGGGCGCCAAAACATTACAGTGGAATACACAAATGACAAAGAAAACCTTCATTGAAATAGTTTAGGAATTTGTAATACCACAAAATAAGAACAGTTTATGTTCTGTCACACAGATTGCACACACACACACACACACACACACACACACACACACACACACACACATTTCTCTGCCCTTTGTATAAAGACTCTCTAAACATCTCTAATGATACACTGTGTGCATAACTGCTTTCATGACAGGAGCTGACAAAGGTAAAAAATTAATACAGAGGCATAGTGAATAAAAATTTAAACAAACCGCTTCATTAAAACCATATTTCTTGGGAAATCCATTACATTTCAGAACTCAACACGAGAAAAATATATCAAAATAGTCCCAAATATAAAACCTGGGCTAGGTTCCCATTGCAAAGAGGTCTGAGTACCACACCACCAATGCATTACAGCTTTAAAAGCAGGTGTAGAATACCCTAATTTCGGAGTGTGTTCTGGGACTCATATGCTTCAACATTGGGGAACTTCAAAACCTCCTTCTTAGTGGAAAAAAATGTGTGACTGCAAACATCATTTACTGTAAGTATGAATATGACTGTGTCGAAGCTGTAATTACGCTCTTATTTTAACTCACCATTTTTTAATTTGTTTCACAGTCCAATTATGCTCATGCATTGTCTGTTGGATATTCCAATATTGAACATTATATGATGCTTCAGTTTATGCTGTTAATGAACACCGATTAAGGGCTGCATTTCCCTCGAGACTCGGGAGTAAGGCTTTGCCGAGTTTGAATCATTAGTTCCATCTATACCTCTGTTCTACCTACATCTAGCAAATGTCTTCGACTTGGGCACGTAACCACGGCAACATCAAATCTAAGCAAGTCAAAATTAAATTCAATTAGGTGTTGTTATGGAGCTAGGTCGAGCGCTCAGCTCTATTTCTGTGCCTTGGAGTGCGCTTCGAAATTGCGATGCACCTGGATTTTTGTGTTGTAATTTAAGTGATACAAATAAACAAGGTGCTACCTTAGAGGCAAGACAAGCGTAATTCTGTTACACAGAGGAACCTAATACGTTTTCCTTCCTTAGCTATTATAACATTTACACATCAAACTGGAATAATAACCCAGCGCATATCCTGCTATCGATAAATTCTGTTAAGAATTGTTTGAGGAAGTACTGGCAGGTAGCATAACACCGTTTTTGTCGCAGAGCATGTGAACAATCCCACATAAAAATGTGTGGATTGATCTCAAAGTGCTTAACAGTAAAGAGGGGAAACTCACCTCAATCACCGCCAATGTGCGGCACTCACCTTGGTGATGCACGGCAGCCATTTTGCACCAGAACTCTCATCACATCAGCTGGAGAGGGAGGGAGTTACTGAACTATGACACTGAGGATTTAGCATTTCATTTTGAGTGTATTTCCCCCCATCTCAGACAGATAACTTTTCACGGAGCACCACAACGTAAAATAAATCAATTAAAATTACACCGATTAAAATATATCAAATGGAAAAAAGTGGTGCATCAGTGCCAAGGGCAGGTCCCACAGTGGGGGGTAAACGTTTCTTTGATGTGTTTGTGCCTTATCTGTTTGTGCCTTACAACCTCCCTCCAGTTCCGAAAACTAATCACAGAGAAGGCACACTCACAAAAAAACACTCCGGATGGTCTCCTGCTCACACCCCCCCCAACATGAGGAGGAGAATGTGAAGAAACATATGACAAACAGGGCCGCATTGCGTCATATCCATTTATGGTACAAGGTCTGACTATTTCAACCTGTGCCCCCATCAGGCGAAGACATGATGGCAGTACCATGCGAGAACTGCTGCAGAAGTGTTTAGAATTTACAAGCATATTTTTACAAACCGTCATTTAATTGTACGTAACATTTGCCTGCAATGATGTCTATCGCTGTATTACTGCACTGATCTCTTGCGCGAACTATGATTGTTCCAACCATGTATTAATGCACATCTTGTAAGTTGCTCTGGATAAGAGCGTCTGCTAAATGCTTAAAATGTAAATGGGAAAAAAAGGTGTGAAATTCCCTTTCTGATACTGGCATTCCTGGTTGTCTGCAATGTCCTCTGGGCAAACCATTACGACTGCAACCATGACCAAGGCACCACGTTTAGGCCTGCACCTTGCTCTGAAATGTCATTAACATGTACAGTCATGCCTCAAGTTGGTGCTGACAGTGTTTGATACCTCTCATTAGGCCTCATCAAGTTATGATTTGCATTAATTCACTCCCATGTTTTGTGGCTCCTCTGTCAGAACACCCACAGTTATGTATGCATAAAGGTTGAGGCACAGTCAGAAAAAACACACACTTATCTAATGTTTAATAAATGCAAATAGCGCTGTTTGTGTTTATATTCCTGCATGCCATTATGTGGTGTGCTACGCGTTGGTTGAGGCTACACCCTGCAAATACTTATTAAATCTGAACTGACTCATCTTGCCCATACCAGCAGACCCAGCTTCCCAAAGAGGAAACACTGCATTCACATCGCCGACTCAAAGAGACTGATAAACACGTTATTTTCGCCTGAAGAATTATATGAAAAGCAATGAGAAATATTACTCGGTAAAATTGCTCAGATTTGCCACAAATTCCTAAACATGGAGATGGAGAGAAAATTCCATTCTCCTAAGAGGGTAAGGCCACTGTATGATACGGGCAGTACACGATGTTGAATATACAGTGAATATTTGGCTTTTTATGCCTCTCACAGCCTGAAGGACAGTGAGTGACATCAATGCAGGACAATATCATTATATCAATATCCCTCCCCTGCAATGATGGGGTCCGTCACTGACTGACTGAAAGACTACAATGTGTGAATTCACTGCCCCCACCCCCTAGAAACACAATAATAATAATAATAATATTTAGTATTATTATAAATATGGTATAAAGATGCAACCCCTGAGTCCTGAGAGAAAGAGAGAGAGAGAGCGTGAAAATGTCTGAGAGAGAGGGGGGGGAGAGAGAGAGAGAGAGAGAGAAAGAGAGAAAGAGAGAGAAAGAGAGAGAGAGAGAGAGAAAGAAAGGGAAAGAGAGACAAACAGAGAGTGTGTAGAAGAGAGAGGGGGAGAGAGACAGAGAGAGAGTGCATGAGAGAGATTCAGCCCTAATCAGTAGTAATAACATGATGCTGTACTGTGGTTCCCAGGTGTCTCTCAGTGAAACAGTGTGCCCCATACAGAGGATTCCAATGTGCTGAAGCTGCTCTTATCCTCTTTGTTAAATAACCCCAGAGCGCAGGACAGAGAATGAGAACCGGGGCGAGCGTTTTATCCTCTTTAAGATTTGATTATTTCAGTCGAACACAGAGTATCCTCAGTTACATGGAAAATTACAGACAATAAGCAAGATGGGGGGGAGCGGGCGTTGGTGAGATGAATCAAAGAGAGTTTCGGGTTACTCAGAGTTTTGCGGAAGAAAAAAAAACTGCTCATTTCACACAAGAAGCTTTCAGTCAGCTACTGGGCTCAACATTTGAGAGATAGAAAAGCGGCTTGCAGCGAGCGATGACGAGTGCCCCCCCTTACTTTCACGATGCTTCAGCTATTGCCCTTCAGGGCCACGGCGCTCTCCGCTTCCCACTTTCACCCCCAGCTCGTAATTACCAGAATGGAACCAATTACTCACTTAACTGGATCAGCATGGGGCAGGTAGTGATTTAAATAACCAATAAAAGCGGTTGACCGCCCTGCCCAAACACACAGAGGAACGGGCGCATTGGGGTCGCCCTGATTTACACCGCCGTCTCCAGCTTATCCTGCCCAGGAGCGAGGAAAGAACCTTCCGCTGAGATGCAGGTCAAAATGGATTGTGCGAATTCATCCACATCACTGTGCGAAGGAGGTGTGCACACATTTTACAAACACACATCATTATTACTATCATTATTATTTTATTACAATTTATGCTTGATAATGAATGGTATTTTTCTGTGATTTCCATTATTTACAGATATTCTAACTAGCTGTTTGTTTGACAATTCTTCATGCAGCCAAATATTTTTTTAATTGATTGTATTGCTTTGAATTATTATAAATTGTGTAATTTCTGGCAGCATAGCTAAGTGCTACTGTCTTCCGTTCCCGTAAAAGAGAGGGAGTGACCACCGTCTGAACTTCCAACACTTCAGATTTACAACATTGCAATCTTAGGGGTGCAGAGTAACACAAGGCAGGCCCTGCGCGTTAGCCCAGGCCTGTGTGAGATGTAAATTATATGCATTATAAGTGAAAGAAAAATATGCATCTGTAAAAATGGGTGGGCAAACAGTGAAAAAATACAATGACCATGTTGACAGAGATTGATTCCAGTGCTGCGTTTGAGACAATGAACAGAAGGAGAAAAAGTCATAAACGCGGTCTATGAAAGCACTGTAAACCCAATTGCTTTGCGATACTGAGACATCTGCCTCCAAACTGAATATTGTTCTTAATCAGATTAGTTACCAGTTTAGAGCAAAGGTTTTCCTCCATGATGAATAAAAATGGATTTGTACTTGTCTGGAAGATACATCAGAGGATGCAACTACAAGCAAGTAGCAGTTCATAATTCAAAATGCCTCCTCGTGTATTGTGCTGGTAAAATAACGATGGGGTCTTTTCAAAATAGCAACAGAATGGATCCTCTTTGGACCAGAACACATTTCCATCTCCCTGTCAATAAAGCAGCAGAAACGGATACATCCAACCTTCTCCACCAGGGGGGTTGTGGGTTCCCACCTCAGGGGGAATGGGATTGGGCTCTGATTACGAGCCAGGCAATAAAGGTGCATGTTTAGTCAATAGATAATCTAATGTAATGCAGAGTATTTCCCAGCTGGCATATTAATTACTTAAATTGACGAGGCACATTGTGTACCCGTGTTAATTAAGCATTGGCCCGAGGTGTGATGACAGTGAAGCAAAGATGCAGATTTCCATAATTTGGGAGAACACAAGCAGAGGACCTCATCAATCACTTTGACGGTTTCTCAAAGGGCTGTGGGTCTAGCTGGACACTTGGGACACATGTCCACACTAAATATGGGATTTACTCTGGAGAAACAAAAAGGGGGAGAAACAAAATAGTCCATGTTGTAATTAAACTAGTTCCCTATTGTTCCTTTGTTGATTTGCTGCTGAAACAAACTTTACTCAGTAGTAACACTTCCACTAATTCAAGGTGGGTGTATGTTCTCCAGCAGCACTACATTGACAGAATCTTATGTGCACGTTTAGAATTCAGTCCTGTATGGGAAACTGGGTCAGTTTGAGCCGGAATGGTATCACTGGAGCAGAAGACCACTCAAATGATTTTCCACAGTGTCCTGAAATCTCATCGCCAACAGTGTTCACGTGTCCGCCTCATGCCCTTGATCTGCCATTCCACTTCAGACAAGAGCCAAGATCTGAGCAGACACACCGACAAGCCTTTCAGAGTCACGTTCTCCCCCAAGTGTCTCGCCGGAAAGGTGAGAGACTCAGGGAGAAAATCTCCCTTTAAATTCACGAGCAGGACGAGCTGCTGGTCAGTGTCCACTGCCCAATATGCACATCCAATCTGTTCTATTTTTACTGGTTCTGATGAAGGGTTATTTAAATAGAAAATGATTTTGTCCCTTGAGGCGGTGAATATAATATGAATTCAAATACTTCAGGGACGTGGGTTGGTACGTGCATGCGTGTGTATTTGGGTGCGTGCACGTGCATGTGTGTGTATGTGTGAGTGTGCGTGTGTGCATATGCGAGCATTTGAGTGTATGTATATGTGAGTGTGAGTGTGTGTGTGTGTGTGTGTGTGTGTGTGTGTGTGTTTTTAACACAACTGGCAGATACCAGACTGTACCAAGCATCTTTGTACAAACTGATATTTGAAAATAGACTCCCTTATTATCCACTTAATTCTACAATAAAAATATGCACAGCTACTAATGGATTAATTTACTTATTTATACATTTCCCACCAAAATTACATGAATTTAGATTTTATTTAGATTTCATGCAGATTACCTGGCTCACTAATATACAGTATCAACTCTCTTTATTTGCTACTGTTTACTCACCCCAAGTCTCCTAGGAGCTTAAAATTCCCCCAAATATTCCATAAATATTATCAGCCAACTTATAACAATGCAGTGGAGCCCATATCTTTCTATAGCAGGATCAAATCAGGACAGAACAAAAATGAATACTTCATACTGCCTGCAATGCAATAGCAAACATTTCTCCTGTAAAACTCTAGCTGTTCACTTTCTGAATATCAATAAATACTCAGAAATGAAATATGTATTTAATAAATCATTTGGCAGCAGATCCAGAGTATCCACACATAGACTTCCCCACATAAATCATGAAGGGGTGACTTTCAAAGGAACATAAAACAACTCAAAGATCCTGCATACGTTGCACCCATTTGCTGGTTTCTCTATTTTCAAATAAAGTTATTATATATATATATATGATAGCTATTATAACTATTATATTACGTATTATATATTATAGTTACAATAATTATTACCATAACATGGCTCATCCATAGGCAAATTTTATGGACCTGAAAGCGCAAAGATTAGAGTAAAACCTATAATTATTCAAGAAAATAAATAAGATAAACGCTACAGTAATGTAAAGAGGAAAAAGTCAAAACAAGCTGAAGAAAAGCCTAAAAGGCTAAAGGAAAACAACAGTGTAGCCAAATGATTCTGATATTCTACTTATTGAACTGTATTTATCAAAAGCCCCAATTTTCAATAAACGTCCAGAAAAACTGTAAGACTTTTCCCTCACACCTCCTTTTAAAATCCCCATCCACCATTTTCTTCTGCACATTTCCCTATGAAACTTTCCACATTTTGCAAATACCCCTATATTTGAGGTAAATTCCCCACTCTGGCAAACCAAGAAACAAACATGCATTCTCGTGTTCCGGTATAGGTCATGAAGTCATACAGAACATCAGAGGACCGTGAAAGCCTGTACGAACAGATAAACAGAGCCATGGTCAACTCACTGAAGGATTTCTGATGTGCGCCTCCAAATCATTATGTAGCATGTCCCAAGAGTTGATATTTCTAACATGCATTTTCTCATAACCTATTAGTCCGTTGCATACTAAAAAGTCACGTGTTGCATACATGCAGTTAGGGTCATTTCTGTCTTTGTTTGGTCAGCAATTGAAAGCCCATTTGTTCTATGTACAGTATATTGCCTACCATTGGTTTTCATGATGAAGGTCTAAGCCGTGCCAGCCATGGAGACCACAAGCTTGGAAAATATATATATTGCCTCCCGCGCTTACCTTTTACTCATGTAATTCCCAGGAGACGGCCATTTTTACACAGTTTGCCACTGGTATGACCTGGGTAATGATGTGGGTGTCAAAGCACTAGGCTATTTCAGCACTATCGTTTAAAATATATCAATGGACGTGTCAGTGGGGCGTTAATGCTGGTTGGGTAGCTGGAAGAAAAACTGGATGGCCAAAACATCAACACTTTTAATAATAAACTGCCATGAGCGAGTGTCACCGCACCTTACATTCGATCTACACGCAACCGTACTATGTATCTAATGGAACTGTGTGCTGATGGACGTCGGGTATCCAGCGAGGTGAAGGGGTCACGCGCGTCGCTCACACTGGGAGTAATCGTGGGCCTATAGCAGTCTTTACTGGGATCTGACCTCAGTGGCCTGCCCTACATGTGAACATTATGTGCAACTTGAATGGCGTTTCCAGCATCGACATCGCAGTTGTTATGGAAACTCAGACTTCGTCTAAGAGAAGGAGAAAGCATTTATATTTCGAGTGATGAATTGTCCACTCTGGAGCCACAGAACCATTTTATCATGTGAGCATGTGTATGGATCGGATATTCATTTTTATGCTTTTTTTTAAGCTGAAAAGCCTAATATGTAAACTGTAACTGTAAAATTTGCTGTTACAGAAAGATGCAACTTCACTACTGAATCTGCAAATGATTAAAAACAAAGAAACATTGCCATGTGAAAAGTAGAAATTCAACAAGTTCCCAAAGAACACATAATTCTACATGACATTTATAACAGCAGTAAAATGTTAACACCATCAGGTTAGTTTACTAGGCCAGTTGAAATGACTGAGTTTCTGCTCAACACGCACACACGCACACAGATTTACAGGGAATGGCGAATTTGCCTCATCTTCCCATGTTGCTGAGGAGAAACATTACATTAAACAGAGGTCCTGACTCATTGCAGTCATTACAGATGCCATGGCGCTTATTGCAAAGAGTAGAGGGCTCCCTGGAGTCCTGGCAAAATTCCCAATCTAGCTCGTTCAATCTGGCCTTCTAATCACCCCCCACCCCCAATTTAATTGCCCAATTAAATCCCTCCCTAAATTTTCATTCCACCTAATGTGTGGAGAGTTTTCCCACAAAATGGCTACCGTTCCTCACCCAGGAGGGCACTACCTTTCCCATTTAGGGTTAATACTCCCCGCCAGCCCCACCCCACAAATAATCCACTTCAGTTTTCAAGCAAAATATCATGCACTACCCTAGGGCTCTGCTCTTCAGAACACCCTCAAGCCCTCCACATCACAGTATTTATATATTTATATGCTGAATTAGTCTAAATCCATAACCAGCGCCCTGTGATAAGTCATTATTTCTCCCGTGAGCTGAATTATCAGCTTTCCGTGGTAATGAACACAGGAGGAAATAATAAACCTTTGCGAGGGAATCATTTTCTCTGGTTGAGAGGCCCCTGGAGGCCAATCCTCCTATACTGGGAAGATAGCGTAGAGGGGCAACGATAATGCTGTGCTCCAAGGTAAAATGGGCCAGTTGACAAAAATATATTGTGGGAATTATTATGGGAAATAAAACGGGTTAAAGAAAAATAGCGTGCCATGATAAATCGCTCGCTAGCTAGTGAGATAGCTAGAAGGGGGAACAAAAAGTGCCATAATAATGTGTGAGCAGGCAGCTAGCCACATGGTTAATAAAATACATATTAGTGAAAAAGATTTGTTTAACGAATATGGTAAATAATATCAAGCACAGAAACACAGAGAACAAAATGGGAATTCCGTGATTTCTCAAAAACTCATCCCTTTTTGAAAGATGGAATTAAAGGCTCGTTTCTGTAGGTTTTTCGAATGTATTTTAACATACCAAAGGGGCTTTCTTTTCTTTATTTGCATAACTACCCAAACAGAGTAGGAAAGTATTTCATTAGGTGTTTACCTCAAGTTAAAGATCACAAGAAAGATGAAGTAACCATGGGAAACAAACTCTGGATGTAATTTTCATGGCCAAAAACCACCCACGCACACATACTCGCCCCCAATCAGAATTCAAAATCATTATCACTCTGCAAGCACAGTGTTACCAGCAGCTTGGCAGCTACATTAACAGTTTGGTGCTTTACTGGACAGAACAGTTAAATTCTCCCAGAACAGGCAGAGTGAACAAACCTTGTCCCTTCCCAAAACACAAAGCCTAAATATGACAGACCCTAATAATCATAGCGCGTGCTATGTTCACTTCACTGGGTGCTCTGTAATGGCCACCGCTTCGCTCCAGATTTAAGCTTGTGTAGCCGCTCCTGCACTTCTCAGCATCGCACACATTCCCTCCGATACTGCTGATCTTCACACAAGCGCCTACACAACAGCTCTCAGCATCCCCATGGGCAGCAATTAACAAGTGTTAAATAGATACGTGCGGCTGTGGCGTCTGGAACAGGCAGCAGAGTGTATTCCTGTTTAACTCTACGGTCCGTGACATCCGATGACACATATATACATCTTACTCAAACTTAGGGAACATCTGTTGCATCTCAAGCTATGTTTCCCTCACACATTCTTAGGGTCTGACTGGTTCAAGTGTGGGTTGTATTTATATTGTGGCCAAAAAAATAAATGAATTTGTTCTTTCGGTTTTGAATACCCTAATGCCATGGACTTATGTTACCCTAATGTTTGGGATTTTATATTATATAAGTTTTAGGTAACTTTCAATTCAATAACTTTTCTCAGGAGTTCAATGTTACAAAAACAGCTAATCTGTTCAGCTAATTCATGTAACATCATAAATTGAAGCGCTCCGATTAAATTGTGCATTTCACTGACATCACTTGAAAATGTAATGCATCCGCATATCTTTTTACTTTTTCTTGACAAATATTTAGCCAATATCTATGTAAAAACAGCATTCATAATCTACTGAAGTAATGTGATTTTGTGATCAGTGCTGTCAGCAACACTGCCTGCATTGCTACACCGTGAGCCGGATTAGAGCATCACACCTGACAGGCCGTTTAATGCAGTTGTAAACATGCCCCAGGTGGTCATTTGGCTCCTGATTGCACTAGCAGTCAGTGTATCCGTGGTTTCCTCTGATCTTTTGATCTCCAAGGTGTGATTTACCCCTCTTTCGTAATGGAGTGTGCCACGGCCTGCCTTTTCTTTCAGCCAAAGTCAACCACGACTGCAGCCATTCAACACACTTCTCAACTCCTTCTCTGCTTCTGTTTCCACAGCAACGAACAGGCGTTCTAATTGATGGCATCTCATGATTGCCCACTCGCCCCCACAACGCACCCCCTCCTCCCGCCCGGAGTGAAACCCTCCCATGAACTTCATCTACCGTACGTCATTTCTCTTCTGGCATCCATTACTCCTCACAGAGCCCGAGTGAGGAGAGATCTCTCTCGCCGTAGCCCTCTCAGCGTTTCGTCACCATCACCTACAGACGGGGGAGGGGAGGGGAACGCTCTTCAACCTCTCCATCCTCTTTAACACCATCCTCCGCCTTGTCAGGCTTAACCCTTTTCCCCTGACAGTGACAAAGGCTCTCGATGAAATGGAAAAGACTGAAGACACCAGACTGAACATTGCCCAGCCATAAAAACATGTTGGCATTCAAACATTGCACGGCAATGTTACGGAAATCTCTAGTTGAGTTCCTGTTTTAATTATTACCTTTTTTGCCAGAAATGTATCCTAGACGAAGCCACTTGCCTCTTCACGCTCACCCACCATGGCTTGGATGTTGTAATGCAATCATGGCTGTAATACTGTATGCCTGACAGCTTAGGCTTCAGAACCTTTGAGGATCCCTTTTTAATACTTCTGTTTAATGCCCTCTCTCAAAAAAAATCCATCTCATTTATATGGCTCTTCTCTCCCTCTCTTATAGGGGATACCCTCTCTTTATTTCGGACTATTTTTCTCTCTTTTTCAATTGTTCTACCACCACTCTCTCAGGCATCCTCAATCTTTCTCTCTAAACTTTCTCTTGCATTACCTCTCTCTCTCCCTCTCTCTCTCTCTCTCTCTCTCTCTCTCATTCTAATTAACAGAGGCAGGTTCACAGACAGCTTCAGCCCAGGCCCATGAGCAGTGTCTCTCACAACCTCACCTCATTACCTGCCTAATAAGTACAGGAGCTCAGGAACAAGGGAGAAATTAATCCATAGTGAAGGGCTTTCACATTGTCCTGGCACTTCATATTCCAGCTTCTATTCATTACTTGAGGGCTGAAGCCCCAGCTGACTCTTATATCAAGTGATATCTTCATCATACAGTCTTCATCCAAAAAAGTAAGGGTCAGATTAATTTAAGACTTAAGAGTCCACCCACTAATCAGAGTGCATAAACTACACTCAGATAGCAATTTCAGTAAGCACTAAAGCAAACAGCCCGTTGAGAAGCTTTTGAGAGTCTATTTTTATGTATAAAAAGAGCACATGCCACATGCATGGAACCACAATTTTAATACTATAAGCACATTTCTGCAGTTATGTGGGGGGTCAAAGTCAAAATAACCCCAGAAAGTAAAAATAAACACAGGACAGGGAATTATTCACTGTGTTTTATGTATACATAGTAAAAATTCATTCTGTAACAATTTCAATGTCACTGTGCTCCACTAAAAATGTCATGTTGGGTTTGAATTACTGTTTCGCTGACTGCGCACTGGGCAAATCCAATCTTTTTTACCCATAAACTATGCAATTCCATTTCCTCTTTTTTCCAGTGAAATATATTGGATGAGGCAGGCAATGAAACAGATTCTGCCATAGACCAGTGAATAAGTATGTAAAACATAAGTAAGGGGTGGCAGTTGTGGCTAAGGTACATGACTTGAAAACTGATAGTTGCAGGGTCAAATCCCAGGTGGGGTGAAGTTGAGGTGCCCCTAAAAAAGCTACTCACCCTCAATTTCTTGGTGGCTTTGCAGACTGCTGTCCTGAATGAACTTGGTAATAACAATGCTCCCATAGGTGTGAGCTTATCAGTAAAACTGGGTAATTATCCTGGTACATTTTAACGTCAGGCCATCAGTCCAAGAGCAAAAACGTAGCCAAAAGTGGATGTTCCAACAAGACTATGATCCAAAGCATTCAAGAAAATCTACCAAAGAAAGGCTCATCAGAAAGAATTTGAATTGGCCAAGTCCTGACCTAAATCCCATCGAGATGCTGTGGCAGGACCTGAAGTAGGCTGTTCATGCCAGGCAGCCCTCAAACCTCACTGAGTTGGTTGGGTTCTGTAAGGAGGAGTGGGCGAGAATCCCTCAAGGAAGATACCACAGTCTGACCAGTGGCTATAGGAGACCTTTGCTTCAAGTCATCGCTGCTAAAGGAGGTGCGAAAGGAAGTTATTGATTGAAGTGGTTCGCATATTTTTGCACACAAGGATATCTGAGTTTTTGTTAAATAAACCAGTTTTGTTCAATTGAAAATGAAAATGTATCATATTTCTTTGTCTGTGCCCTTTATTTGGGATATCTTCATTAAGAATTGAGGTTTAGAATCAGATGTTATAGGGTTACTTTTCTATAATATATGAAAATAATGACCACCCACTGCAGGGTTCACAAACTTTCAAGCATCACAGTAAAAGGACAAACCAAATGTACATTAAATATGGCAGCAGACGCAAGACGGCTTGCTGACCCATTAATTTTGTCCTGCATTGAGTGGGAAAGAGAAAAGGAAGGAGAAAAAAGAGCGAGAGAGGGGGAGAGAGAAAGAGCTAGAGAGCAGTGTTCAGGTACTGCCTGTGCCTGGGTAGTTCAACCGCCTGTTCAATCATTTATTAATGCACTCATTTATTTGTTTTATCTAATTAGCTGTGGGCTCTATTTTGCAGATTTCCCGGGTTTTATCCGACAGTAAATAATCCGCCTGCTTAGCTGTTCAGAGACTCCACACTGTTTGAGGGGAAAAATCACTGTGTTGCAATTCCCTTTCAAACAGCGGACCTTTGGCTGAATAATCCCTCTCATATTGTTGCATTACAAGAGTTCAGATGGTAATGGCTCCCAGTAATCCAGCTGTTGGCAGTTTTGGTCGATTGCCCACCCTGTGCAGCTAGAAACAGCTGTACCCCAGCAATGCCTGCCAACTGTGAGCTGGAGATGAAGCCAAGGCTGGCACCCAACATGGATCGGGAGATGAAGATGGAGTCAATAAAATAAGTATGGAGAGGAAGATGGGGTTGAAGATGTAGCTGAAGACAGGAGTGTAGCTAGGGCCTGGCTATTGGGCTACCAAACCCTTTTTTTTTTGTATATTATTGATTGTGTTTGACATTGAGCATTCCTGGTACAACTATGAACACTGCACTGCAAGTGTTAAATGTAGCCCACCCCCGTACTTTTAGTTTTATTTCAACTTTGTTGCAAGTGTTTAATGTCATTATAAATATTGTGGCATCCCAAGGGGCAGGACAAGGAAATGGCTGCCTGCCTCTTTAATTCTTGGGAAACACTGGAGCCGGAAGAACTCCAGTTCCCAGCAGCCTGCAGTCCTGCACCTGAACTAAGCATTTCGGACTACGGACAGCTGAAGGCCGTTTGGAGGCCTATTTAAAGGACTCATTTATGACACACTGGAGAGAGTAGGTTGGTGATTGTGGAGTGTTTGAAGAAAAGTGTTTGAAGAAAAGTGTTTTTGGTTTGCTATTTGTGTTTGATTAGGATTGTTTGAGGACCCCGCTTTGTGTACTGACTTTTGGACTGTTTGAGGATTGGATTTTGGACTTGGATTACGGACATCGACAATGAGTAAGAATCGTGGACTTTATGTGTTTTGAATTCCCCCAAAGACCCCACCCTTTTTTGTGTTTGTCAATTAGTTTAATAAATGATTGTTTTGTTTATATGACTGCCTCCTCTGGGTTATTTAACTGCCTACGCCCTCTGCAAGGTCTGTGAGTGTTGCCCAACCCCTAGGGACACAATATAATAACTATAATGATAAATTAGTTGCATTGTTTACATTCAACATACATTTACTACACAGTAAGTACAATTATTGAGTATTATCTAGACTAGGTCGTGGGCTCAGCCCCGGATATTTGCAATGTCTAGTCACCCGCCTGGCTGAAGATAAATATGTAGTTGAAGCTATAACTAAAGATTAATATGGAGATGGAGCTGTAGCTGAAGAAAAGTATGAAGAAGATGGAGTTGATGATAAACATGGAGATGGGGCTGAAGCTGAAGATTAATATGGAGAAGATGGAGTTAAAGAGATGTATCAGGAGTTAACAATGGAAAAGAAGATCGAGTTGATGATGAAGATCGAGCTGGAGATGTAGCTGTAACTGAAGGTAAAGATGGAGTGGGAGATGTAACTGGAGTTGGAGCTAAAGATAAAGTTGGAGATGTAACTGAAGATGGAGTTAGAGCTAATGGGAGTTGGAGATGTAGTTGAAGACAAAGATGGAAAAGAAGATGAAATAGTTGAGATAAAGATGCAGTATTCAGCACTGGGGCACATCTCAGAAGAAAAACAACACTATAGGCATGCATTCATGTTGCAAGATTATAACGATCTGTATGGAAACACTATCTGTTCATAAAATTATGCCTTTTTTCCATGTGTAAAATGTCTATGTTGTATGTGAGCTTGTGGCCATGTGATAGCATTGTCAGTGCTGACTGATTTATCTACAGGTACATTGCCCTTTCACATTACATTTAACCTGAAAAAGGAATCCAATTCTAACTTTTTAAACGGATTCATTTCATTAATGCCATTTTTTTATTCTCATTTATGTTTGATGATTCATCTCATCAAGTTAATATGCACCAAGTTGCTCAGAATTAACATAATTAGAATTTGGTTAATGACTTAAGAATACTAAAAGGACATGTTGCCTTTTATGATCGTGAATATCATATTTATGATTGTTAACTCTCCCGAGTGCAAATGGTTTGTCCGCGATACTCATGTCATAAATCTTCACTTACAAAAATCTGCTGCTGTATTATAACAGTGCATCCCATTATGCGATATGCAGTGTTAACAATTACAGTAATTTGAACAAAGCGAATTATACCATGGTCATGTTAGCTACCATTTAAGAAAACGCTACTACCAGCTTGCTTTATAAACAGTTCTGGATATGAAGCTATGATATATTGCTTGAGCTGATTTACTCATAAAAGTATAAAATGTGAATACCCATAAGGCATAATATAAGCATAACATTGAAAAATATTTTAAAAATTACAAGCATAGCTTAAAAAGAAAAAAAAACTATTTTGCCATTAGCAAAAGTACACATTCAGATGATTAAAAATTTATGGTAAATTCTGCTTTGGTATAATTGATCAATTATTCATACACGTTTCCTGGAATTCAATGCTAGACAGCTTGAACACAACGTATAATGAGTGAAAAGCTGATTAGTACTTCGAAAGAATGGATGATTTATACAAAAGAGGAGGAAGCACTCCCAAATGTTAACGAGGTGCCAACTAACGGAGAATAATGCTTAAGGTAAGAAACAGGAGTGTTTTTTTAATGAATGACCAACATTTTGGCACATAGTACCTTCGTCAGGATATGTTTGTCGTTCATTACAAAGGCAGCAAGGAGAAAGCAGTGTGACTCCCTTTTCTTATTTTAAGGAATGGATGATTAAAAAATAAATAAAAACATTTCTAAAAAGTTTAATCTTGCTTTCTCAGTGGTATGACCTAGAGCTGCAATTGGTTGTGAGACTGTTTTTGGACATCGCCTTCAGTATGTCCCAATCTGGTCACTCAATGTGCAAACTGTCAAAAGCCAGCAAACGCTACCAAAATTGCCAGGGCTAAGGACCGTCCTGTTAACAGTGAAGAAGAGTGATGCTAGTCTAAAATGGTCTGACACATGGTGCAGTGGTCACTGCAGTGTTTACTCCCAACTTTGTGACTGGAGATCCCAACAGTGATTGTAAGGAGCTGAGGTTTCACCATGTCTCTCAGGCAGCCAGGCAAATGAGCTGAGGAAGAGGAGAGTGGAGAGAGGCTACTGCAGAGAAAGCTGTGCATCCAGCTGATTTACAGTCCTCCATGTTTGCCACAACAGAGGAGAGTGGACACATTTTTAGCTGTAGTGCTGATGACAGCAAAATGACTCGAGCAGCATTCCTCTGTGAGTTAGACCTACAGTTCCACTATATCTAAGTTTCACAAAAAGCATGGTTCAGGAGAATGGAAGAGTGAATGAAAACAATCCACAATCAGGGAGCAGCATGACGTATAAGGACGTGTTTCTAGATGCTCGTAGCTTGTGATCTATAATTTAAATCCTCTAATTATTTGATTCCAGCACGTGTGATGTGAGAATGCAGACGGGAGCCGTGACTAGCCCATTCTCTTTCATCAGACCATCCTCTGGGGAGGACCAGCTCTGGAACAGGTTGAAAGGGGATTTAAATACCACACATTGACTACACACCCGCACGCGCACACAACCGCACGCGCACACACCCGCACGTGCACACACACACGCACGCACACTCCAAATGGACTCAAACAGCATTGTGTCCCTTCAGGATGCAGACATTCCTGCGACTACCTGCCAGTTGATGTGCACAATCTCGGGTTGGACTCCGACTGACGGTCACATCCCTTGGTTTTCCTGGTAACCACGGCTCTTTCATCCGAATAATTCCTCCAGCGAAGGGTCTACGGGTCAAATGCGATACGGCGACCCCAAGATCCTCGCAGCGTCATAATCTCGTCAAGCTCAACTCACACACTAATTATGGGGCATATATTTTTGGAAAGATTTTTTGGGAGTGAGCATTTTTAGAACAGCATCAGAATGAGTGTGTGCTGCCTGTTCTCAGTTATTTTCTTTTACCCACGAGTGAGCCACACTCAGTCCTGAGTAATGAGCCCTCTAATGCTAATCCCTCCATGCTTCCCTCCGTGAAGAGCTACTGTTTAGCGTTAGCTTTCAGCATACTCTGAATTGTTCTTTCATGGTTAACATGCTTCAGTGAATTATGAGCTTTGTAGTATTGAGATACTGACATTCAAATGTATTGGTATATCTTTGTGGTTATCATTGGTGTTGTTTGCCATATTGGCCTTGAAAGTCGCTTCGGACAAAATTGTCTGCCTAACAAATACATGTAAAAGGAATACATGTAAATAACAGTTATGGCATAATCATATATCGTCACCTTCTTAAAATAATGGCCTAAGTCATTTTTTGAGGAAAACATTTTTTTTGCCTAAGTCATCTCTTCATGATGCTGGCCACCTCCTTAATTGAAAAGATCATGCTGTTCCTACCCCGGTAGTATAATGGCCTATGTCAAGAGTGTGACTTAGGCCATTTAATTTTTTGCCTAAGTCACAAGAGAATGTGACTTAGGCAATTTTACAAGCTTTCAAGATGGCGGCTGCTTGCCTAAGTCTCTTACTCCAGAAGTAATTTGGCCTAAATCAGGTTTAAAATTTCCTAAGTCACAACGGCATGTTCGTAAATTGGCCTAAGTAATCTAATCTAATTGACAGATGGCGTTAATTGTATGTCAATAGTCATATATTGTCATAACCTTTTTGTGTGAAATGATGAATAATAATAATAAACTATATTTGGTTCAGTTTATTCCGTTTTTTGACAAACTTGAAAATATGACTTAGGCCATTATTTTAAGAAGGTGACGATATTAATAATAATAACAATAATAATATTATTGACTTGATTCACCTGACTTGATTCTGTGATCTGTGATGCTTGGTCACAGTTAGAATTTTCCAGACATATGGTTGACCAGCAATGTGAGAAGAAACATGCTGTGCCCAGGAATTATTGTATTTTTTTAAAGAAAAAAAAAAAAATATATATATTTTTACTCAATAAATCTCCCAGAGACTGCCGTAAACACCCAGAAACACGCACATGGATGCACACCAGCAAGCGCACCTCACACTAAACACTCATTGCCTCTCAAAGCCCATTTAAGTCATCCTTCAGTTGTAAGTGCCAACATGGACTCCGCATATTGCTTCTCCACGAACGGCGCTAAATTTCACAGACAGCGCTGCGCTCTAATCTACCCTGCTTCCCCTAAAATGTGGAGTGTCCCACGGTACATTTTAGACAGCGTCGTGAGGAATTTAAAATGTGAGCAATGAATCAAGCTGCTTTTAATAAGCAAAAAATAAGCAATTATACAGTATGTTCAGCTGCAAGGAAATTTGTTTTTTAAAAAGACGTCTAGGCCAAACTAACATTAACCGTATATCCACGGCACATTTCATGCATGCAAGAAATCATAATTTATTTTCACTTTCTTGTATTGGTACCTTGAAGACTTCTAAATAGGCTGTGATGTTAAACTGAAATTCTTGGTTCAGCTGGATGTTTTTTTCTGTGCGAATAGTTTCCAGGCAGTGGCTTTGCACACACACGATGAGTCCAGCGTTTGGTAGTGAAATGGTTAGTGCGTCTCTGATTCAGCTTTGTGATGTGGGAGACGGCTCGTCACTGGGAGTTTGAAGTGCCGGTGGCGGTATAAAGCTGGCCACGGGATAAATCTGTAAGCCCCAAACTGGCGCAAAAAGAGTTGTATTAAATGGGTTTTTCTTCCCTCCCTCCGAACTTTGAACCCCTAATCCGTTCCCATCGTTGATTCCCATCCCGCCATTCGTCCCCGCTTCCTGAGGCTCATTGTGAGAAGCTAAGACCTTCAGGTGGTTTCCTGCACCTTTGGACATGACTATTTGTTTTGATGGCGGAGGGGGGGGCGGGGGCTAAAGCTTTTTGTTAAATAAAATAAAGAAATAAAATAAGGACCCTGGTCGCCTGCGATCGGTTACTCGTCGGCTTCAAAAGGACCGCAGCTTCTCGGCTAAGATGGAGCGGCGTGATGCTGAAAGGACACGAAGACGGGAACAATTGGTATTCTCTCCTAGCACAAATAACTCAGTCCTGAGGACACCCCCACCCTTCCACCCTCTGGGCTAATCTATCATTTGCATATTAAAAGGAATTCAAGCCTCATAAAGAAGCATTAAGTCTGGGCTGTCCTTTCAGCCCTCTGTATGAGCCTGTGCCTCTTAGCGCCATGCACTTTAAACACAAAACCAAATGGATGGAACAGAGACACCGCGAGCTCAGGCTTACTTGAAATACTTTTTTTTTGTTTTTCTTTTTTTTTATCACAAGGGATCGAAAATGGAAGGGGATTCGGTGTCACTTTTTAAAAAAAGGAGGGGGAAGCCTAATGTCCTAATGCTAAACAAGTTATAAATCATGATGGGTCTACGAAAGTGAGATATTTTAACAGCGCGTTGCAGGTCTGTTACTAATTGGCTGGTGGAAGCGGCCAGTGCGGTCCCAAGGCTGGTTTAACGCGCTGCGTAAGAGGGTTAAATCGAACCCACATAATGATCCACCTCCGCACGGCCACTCTCTGCACTCTAATAAATCCTTTTGGCAGAAGAAAGAAGGCTATCACCCCTCCAAAGAAGGAGTAAATCACTCCTGGTGCCATTTTGTTCCTCTTTCCCTCTCCCTCACCTGTCTGCGTCCCTACTGTTAGGCAGCCGTGTCCCATTATCTAGGCTGTGACAGCCACCAGGAGGCAATGGCACAAACTCTGCCAGCATTAGCTTGCTGCACAGCGGTTTGTGACTCCCGAAACCATTGATTAACAATTTTAGGCTTTGCGCATTTCAGCTTGCCAATCAAAGCTGACTAATGTTTTTTTCCTTTTTCTTTCTTCTCAAATGACCTGATGGAAATGCTTGCGCCGTAATGATTTCCAATTCAAGGACGAAAATACAAAACTGTTCTGAAACCGTCAATTAGTATCAAAAAAACTAAAAAACTTTCAGCTTTTCTTTATTCTCGTCACAACATTGCAATATGCAAATCAGGCCTCTGGCATTGCCTGGAAATGGCAGCTTTGTCTTGTCGTGTTTCTGTGAAGGTCAGACAGCATTTCAATGCATGCTATTATTTGTTACTCATCTATAGACAAGGGGTCAATGATGTTAATTGGGTTACTTGGTCGACTATTGATGACCCCCCCTCCCCATATTACGGACACTGGATAAGCACAGGAGTGGCCTTTTCAACGGCTCCAAGTGGGACTGAGTTGGGACTGTGTGGCCTGGATTCCATTGCCAATATGGTCCACCAGTGGTAAGACCAATCACATTCCAGTGAAGGAGGAACGAAGGAGGAAAATCAACATCCCACTTGATAAAGACGGAGGGAAGGGAGGCAGCGAGAGCGCAGGGGAGGGACTGGTGAGCACTGTCACTGGTGTGTAAGACCAGGCCGGTGACACGGGCACACGGGAATGAGTGGCCAGCTGATTCAGTCCCAGTCACAGAGAGACCAATCAAACACCTCTCGCCATTTAGCCCAGGGGTCCGTTACCTAGGAAGAGAAGACTGGGTGTGCAGACTGCTCACGATTGTGCAAACTGTCGTGTTGCTTCACTCTCCCTTAACCAACCTCCCAAGTTGCTCTTTCTATTGCAGACTTGGGAGGTTATGTTCAACATGGCCCCCCCGCCCCTCCCTTTCACCTACAAGCCTGCGACAGGCACCACTACTTAAGCCTACAATTAACACAGAAAAATGTGAGGCCATTCCATCCACTCCAGTATTAACCTTTTCAGGAGTACATATGACATATGCACTATATCCTTCTATAGGAGGGGTGTCCAGTATCCATGAAGGGCCGGGTGCTGGTTTTTGTTCTAGCTCAGCACTACAACACCTTATTCAGCTCATCAAAGCTCTACCTGCTTATTCCTTCCTTTCACAACCATTCCTCAGATCAGACATGCATATGTTTAGGACATGAGTATGACACTAAAATCTTCCTTCAGACATTTAAAGAAAGGTCTAAAACCCATTTTAAAAAAGGGCAAAATAAATAAATAAATAACAAAAACTGAAATGTTTCCAAGAGCATGGGCCTCGACCAAGAAGGTAAACTAATTCATGAAATCGGGTGGTGTAGTTCATGGTTGGAGCAAATACCTGCTGACACTGCAGCCCTGGAGGCCTGGAATTGAATGACCCTGCCATAAAGGGTCGACCTGTGTGCTCGGAAACATTTCAGTTAAAGGCGTTTTGGCTCTCTCGTGAAAACACTGCGGAACTGGGCAGAGCCTTCAGGCCCTGGAACAAAGGTTAGGAGATGACAGGGAATCGCACTTGGTTCAGAAGGCCTCTGGCTTTAGGGAATCGCTACCAGAAGGCATCGCGGCATGGTAGAGGTTGAGCAAGCCTTGGCACATCCTGCGCATCTTCAGAAATCTTCCATGTTCGGTTCGGGAAAGGGCACAAACTCAGAGACTCGATCACAGAGCAGGCCGAGGAAACATAAGAGAAGGGCATGTTCTTTTTTTTTCTTTTTATTTGTTTGGAATATTTCTGTTTTAAAAATGATGGCTCTTCCCCTTTTCCAGATGACTAGATTGAATTACATTTGGATATAAGCTATGGGGGGAGGGTGTGGACGGGATGTTCTTAATGACATCTAATCCTTTAAAAAGACCACAGATGACTATAAATATTTTCATAGGCATCAAATCCATGGAGTGAGAACTTTACCTGTAATTCAATTTTACAATCCTATAATGTTCGGTCACTCTGTGTCGTATAAACGGTTGATAAATGAATGGCGGTCCTGTAAATTATCAACGGTCGTCGGGCAGGGTGTATGCTTGGTGACGGCAGCCACGGTCGCGCCAGATTTTTCCGGCGGTTGATAAACGGGCAGACGGAAGGGCCAGGCTAAATACTGGCCTTGCAGCTGACAGAAGAGCTTAATTAATACGTTGAATTTATCGATCAGCGTGCACTGAAATCGCCACACATCTGAGCCCATTTAAATCTATGGGGCACAGATAAATATATTTACTTATAAACGTGAGCAAACATCCCACTGGAAATGTATTTCCCAAAAGTAAATGTATGATGTCACAGGTCAAGCTGAACGTAAAACCTCTATGTCTGACAGCCATAGAGTGAGCTGTGGCACTCAATAAGCCAAGATGGTAAGGCATCTCAGAGTATTTGGCAGAATTGCTACAGCCTATCTCTGAACACAACTAAGGATGTCATTAAATGATTAAAAAATGAGGAAACTATAAGCTGATAATCCAAACAATATTTCATTCCTTCCCCAACCAAAGCAAAAAAACTATCTAACGGACTAAAGAAACATGGAATTAGAAAGCTTAGAATGTAGTAAATGTATTAGTTAATTATGCTAGTATTAAAGCAAAATGGTAGAGACCAGCAATGCTTATAATACAATAAAAAGTAATAATAGCAATAAAAGTAATAATGAAGTTCTTGAAACTTCTGGAAAAAAGCTGCGTAGAAAAGTGGACCATGAGGAATCAGTAGTGCCTCTCTTTTTAATGTGAAAATATTGACAGAATGTTTGTGATTGGTACCTCTTGTACTTCTTGAGTACTCAGAGGCGGTTCAGGATTGCTGCGGCACAAGATGTTCCAGGAGATTTTTTTGTTTTTCTCTCCATCTGATCTTTTAAGCGCTTGATCCCAGTCATTACTGTCGGGAGCAAAACAACAGCATTATTTCTGCAGTTCTGTGACTGTTAGTCATTTACAGGGAGATGGGCTTCCTTCTAGACTATGGGCCCTCCATGACTAGCGCTGGGTGGGGGAAGAGAGAGAGAGAAAGGGAGAGAGGGAGGAAGGGAGAAAAAGAAAGAGAGAGGAAGTGAGAGAGAGAGCCAGAGGGAGAGAAAGAGAGAGACAGAGGCAGCAAATGAGGGCTAGAGAGAGGGAGAGAGGGGTAAAGACAGAGAGAGAGAGAGGGAAAGAGGGGTAGAGAGAGGTACAGAAAGTGGGGTAGAGAGGGGTAGAGAAAGAGGGGTAAAGAGAGGTAGAGAAAGAGGGGTCGAGAGAGAAAAAGAAAAAGAAATACTTCTGATGCTTTACAGCATCAACATTTATGTCCCACGCTTCGCACTGCTCTGCTTCTCTGGACAAAGTCGCTCCTCACGTGGGGTACATCCTTTCCACACAAAAAAAAAAAACAGAACAGAAAACAGAAAAACGCAACTTGCCAGGGGTCTCGTTCAAAACGTAGAGATTCCCTATGTTCCTGAATGTGCTGAAACAGGTTTATTGTGCCTTAACCAATCATAGGCCGGCAGCAAACCTTTACTGTGGGGTTGCCAGGGAGAATTGTGGCTTTAGAAAAGAGACCAACAATGTAGTGTTTGAAAGAGCAACAAAAGAGGACTAAGGCAAACACTGAACAAACAAAGAGAGAGTGGTTGTTTTCAAACTTTTCTACGGAACGATGTGAACAGGGCCACACGCTGAGAGGCTGACGGACATGATGGAGACTTCATCACCCGCAACCATCATTAAACCCTCCGCGCATTTTTGTTTTTTTCCTCTCCCGTGGTTTATGGAGAGGATCCTGCTCGCAGACACACACAGTTAGCAGTCTGCAGGCCTTAGAGCTTCGGGGACTTGTCTTCACTTCAAGATTGCAAAGGATCCCGCATGTGTTAAGTCATTCCCGGCCATTAGAAACAGCCGTGTGAGAAAATCCCTCTTCCAGGAGAAATGAGCACATAAAAGCGGGGGACGACATCAAACTGTTACGTGCCAATTGGTTAACTCAATTGCACCGTCTTACCGTGACCAATGGAAAATAAACTAAACCAGCCAATACAGTCAGTGGCCACTTTATAAGGTACACCTTTCTAGTACTTTCTTCAGAACAGCCTGAATTCTTCATGGCATTCAACAAGGTATTGGAAACATTCCTCAGAGATTCTGGTAACATCATGCAGTTGCTGCAGATTTGTCGGCTGCACATTCATGTTGCAAATCTCCCGTTCCACCACATCCCAAAGGTGCTTTGTTGGACTGGGATCTGGTGACTGTTGAGGCCATTGGAGTACACTGAACTCATTGTCATGTTTGTGGAACCAGCTTGAGATGACGTGTGCTTTGTGACATGGTGCATTATTCGTCTGGAAGTAACCATTAGAAGATGGGTAGACTGTGGTCATAAAGGGATGCAAATGGTCAGCAACAAGACTCAGGTAGGCTGTGGCATTTAAACGATGCTCAATTGGTATTAAGGGGCCTAATGTGTGCCAAGAAAACTTTCCCCACACCATTACACCACCAGCACCAACCTGAACCATTGACACAAGGCAGGATGGATGCATGGATTCATGTTGCCAAATTCTGACCCTATCATCAGCATGTTGCAGCAGAAATCGAGATTCGTCAGACCAGGTGACATTTTTCCAATCTTCAACTGTCCAGTTTTGGTGAGCCTGTGCCCACTGTAGCCTCACTTTCCTGTTCTTAGCTGACAGGAGTGGAACCCGGTGTGGTCTCCTGCTGCTGTAGCCCATCCACTTCAAGATTCGACATGTTGTGTGTTCAGAGATGCTCTTCTGCATACCACTGTTTTAACGCGTGGTTATTTGAGTTGTCTGTTGTCTTCCTGTCAGCTTGAACCAGTCTGGCCAATCTCATTAACAAGGTGTTTTTGCCCACAGAACTGCCACTCACTGGATGTTTTTTGTTTTTCGTACAATTCTCTGTAAACTCTAGAGACTGTGCGTGAAAATCCCATGAGATCAGCAGTTTCTGAGATACTCACACCACCCCGTCTGGCACGAACAATCATTCCACGGTCAAAGTCACTTAGATCACATTTCTTCCCCATTCAGATTTTTGGTCTGAACAACAACTGAACCTCTTGACCATGTCTGCATGCTTTTATGCATTGAGTTACTGCCACATGATTGGCTGAAAAGATAATTGCATTACTGAGCAGGTGTACAAGTGTACCTAATAAAGTGGCCACTTAGTTAATCTATGCAAAACTAGGTTGTGTCTTAATAATCATGTTTTTTTCAATGATACACACATGATACATTATGCCATGGAACAGCTACAGATGCATACACCATATGTTTTGTTATACTTTTATGTGTGTGTTTGTTTTACTATCCTGCCGCCTACATAAAATAAAATAAATCCTTTCTCTTTGTTGAAACACGGGGAAGAAATACTTGTCCTCTGAAAGATGAGATTCAATACTGGACGGTTCTTTATTTAATATCTTGTGCGTAATGCAACGGGATCCTTTGAAATTTGTACACACAACCTACAAATAGTTTATCTTTAATAATTGCTGAAATAAATTCAATTATATTTACCTCAAGATAACATCAAGATGAATGTCTTGTTATCAGAAAGTATATTTTGCCCTACCAAAATCACAGCAGCCTGTTGGGCTTGTACTGGGCTACTGTTGTGTGATTTTGTAGCCATATTAAGCAGTAAAACTCACAATATTTAACTCTTAAGACTGAAACAATGTATGCCATTAACACACATGTATGCCGTGCTCACAAAGCATAATGAAGGATTTACAGAGTTGCGAGAAGGAAGCCTCTTTTGACAACAATTCACCGGAAAAGGTGTCTTGAATTCGTCAAACTACCCAAAGGAACTAAGAAATGGTTGACAGAGCACAAGATCAATGTCCTGACGTGACCATCTCAGCCTCCAGACCTGAATCCAATTGAAAATTTATGGTTTGAACCCCCCCGTAACCTCATATGACACTACAGAAGGTGACTACTTGCTGTTATAATAGCCAAAGGAGGAACCACAACATACTAATAACAGGGGTGTGAATATTTGTGATTCTTGATTTTTCTGGAAAAAAATTATACATTTGTGAACCATTCAATTGTGGTTCGTGCCAATGTATTATTATTAAAGAATATAATTTTGTGAACATAAAATAAAGCTCATTACTTATAGTTTATTTTAAACAATCTCTTCTGTTAATCTTTATCAAGGGTATGAATAAAAACTGTCTACTGTGTGTGTATGTATATATATGGTGCATTAAATGACAGCTGCAGTGTAAACAACTAAAAAAAGTCTTATGAAGGATGTCAAAAACATTGTCTTAAATGAACTAAAATCGGAACTCACTACAATGGATTAATGATAAGTTTGGTATCAGCACTCAAAGCAAATTTGCATTAACGTTGTGAGTTAAAATCACAAACAACTATTGCATTCAAACAGTGTCATCTTTGATTAGAAGCCTTTGCAAGAGGTACAATTAACAGTGCTGAACAATGGCCAGTGATTCAGTGGCTTGCTCCTATTCTTTGCTCTTAAAACTGCAGTGACAGGGAGAATTGTGCCCATGTTAACGAATACATTATAAATGAATGAGAGAAAAATACCACAGAAGCCATTCTTAATTACGAAGCATTCTATCTGCCATTGTACACATTGTGTTTGCCATTCTGATTTAAGAAGTGATGTGGGAAGACTCAGCGGCGGCTGGAACAAAAACTCTGAATATGCTGATTAACTACACACATTTTGCCCCCTCATCTAAAAAATCTCTATACTGATAACGGATTATTTTGTTCTGCTGCACTGCGTGCATGGTTGGTTGAAATATATATGGTGTGTGTGTGTGTGTGTGTGTGTGTGTGTGTGTGTGCCAAAGCACAGGAACAAAAAGTGTCCCAATACATGCTGCTAAATTCCAAGTTTACTTATATGATATGTTTTAAAAATGAATACTTAATCAGCTGCTGTACTGGGAGATGATCTGCCAGGTCTTTTCTCTAAAGTTTTATTTCATGCAGGAATGTGTAGACCTCAGTGATGCCACAATCATTCTTGTCCATGGGGGGGTAGAGGCTCCCTCGTAATTTCATCAAAGAGATTAAATGTTAAACATTTCATTCAGAATGTAGATCAAATAATATCAACTCGTGTGCATCAAAGTTGCAAAACCTTTCCCAATTACCATTTTCGATCTACAGCAATGGCTGCATTTCTCAGAGCAACGTTTAAGTCTTTGCTCTATAAAGCAAATGCATCAGCTGCAGGTTTCCTTGTTTCCATGGCAGGGCCCCATGGGTTGTTGAGATAATGATTCCCATCATCACCTTCTTTCCCAAGGTAGGGCCATCAAGATCAATTACCCTACCATGTTCCCAAAACCTCTGCCACAATGGACGTGGTCCAACTTTGGCTCCATCTTCATGAAACATACCGAGAACAAATGTTCTCATTCTCTTCTGACACAATAAAAAGTAAAGGTTAAGTTCTAACATGGTTAACATCTGTTACATACTGAAATAGCTGCAAATACATGATGTTTCATTGTCTTTCGAATGTACCATCTGAGCCTTTTTCTGCATTGGAGCCAGTTCAATTCAGGACAAAAGAAAATGTGATGATGCCACTATGTATTACCATGGTCACGTATTCATACCGCGCGAAGCGGTGCTTCAGCTTCGGCTCATGAGAGCTCTGATTTAGCGTTGACTCATTCAAGATGAATGAAGTATTTAGAAAAAAGGCTGAAATACATTTCATCCATCAACACCGGGAGCAGCGATTGACCTCAATCTCTTGCAATCACATTCAAATACACTTGTACATCTCTGACAATGCGATGTGCAATGCATGACTATGTGCCCATCAATCGTACTTATGTTCAAAGTCGCATATGCACTGCATACACACAGAAAAGAACCCTCGGTGCAGTACTCTGCTATAATGTGCTTCATCAGAGTATTATTTTTAATTTCCCTAAATGAATGGCAACCGGTGCATTGCTCAGTGTGGTTGCTTGCAAGGCTATGTTCCAAACACAGATTCTGGCTGAATGAAAGGAATGGAATTCGTCATATTTCTCAGCTTGTAAAAACACATGAATGTGTTAACCTGCTTAATGAGACAACCAGAGCCTTGTTAATCACTAGAAAAGCTCAATATCGGTGTACCTATTTTAGAGAGGAGCGACAGAAACATTAAAATACTACAAAACACACGTGAGAGCAGTTTCTTTTTTCTCTTGGCAGAAACATTAACCAGCTCATTTATGCAAATCCTGCTCCTTTGAATAAAGATATTCAACTGTTCCGAACACCCTTTCATTTCAGGATTTTTATATTTTTTTCCCAGTAAGATGGAAATAATAAGGCTGTAAATACTGTTAAGCTGATCGACATAAAACAACTGCTTAATGAGCACAGCAAAAAGAACATTTGCATTTCAGAAAACTACTACACAAAGTAACACCATAAATCATGATAACAGTACATAAATCAGTGATTGAAGTTTAACTTTGTCTATTACAAAGATTCAAATGTGAGATGAGATGGTCTTTAATGTGTATGGGCTCAATTAGCATTTCTTTAATAATCTCACTAATGTGTATACAGTAAATTATTTTGTCCATGAAAACAATTATGCAATGCAGAACTAGTGCCATTGTGTAAATATTCATGTTGTCCAATATTGCCTTCAGGAAGCCTTGATCTTAGAGTGCCATTGAGTGCCCCCCCCCCCCACAACCCACAACCGACAACCCACAACCCACAAAGCTGTGCAAGTAATGACACCACTTCTGATGCTCCCAGAGTGCATCGCTGCTTTTGAAACTAGTTAATGAAGGGTGCATTGACAAGTGTGTGTCCCAATTAGCTCCTCAATGAGACCGTGAAGAACCATTAGCAGACCCGGTCCTCAGGGGGCAAGTGAAACACCATGGTTAGCACAACCTGTTCATGCAGTACTGGGAGAAATGTACAGTAATCACAGAGGTGAGACATTGATATATCTGGTAAATGAGAAATATGTTAGACTTCCTGATGACAGCATATCTCTGTCACCTACTGTTCTTGGGTATATGAATAAATGATGTGTGTGTATATACGGTATATATATATATATATATATATATATATATATATATTACACACGTAGTACTTTGTGCACCCTCCCCTTGCCAAGATAACAGCACTGAGTCTTCTATAATACTTTTGAGGTGGGAGAACACATAGCACCAGATCTGAGACCATTCCTCCATACAGAATCACTCCAGATCCTTCAGAGTCCTTGGTCCTCGTTTGTTGACTCTCCTATTCAGCTCATCCCACAGGATTTCAATTGGGTTTAGGTCAGATCCACCACCATACTTCACAATGAGGAGTCGGTTATTTTCTTTATGACCTCTTTTTACACCAAACCTACCTCTGGTGTTTGTTGAAGAAAAGCTCTATTTTTCTCTCATCCGACCTTGGAACCTGGTTCCACTCAAAGTTCCAGTGATGTTTAGCAAACTCCAGGCACTTACGTTTGTGGTTTGATGACAGTAAAGGCTTTCTTCTGGCAAGCATACCAAATATCTTGTTGACATGGAGGTGGCGTCTACTTGTAGACTTGGTGACCCCAAGATGCAACCACCTTTTCCAAAAAATACATTTTTGCCTCTCGAACCATCCTCCTCACTGTGGGTCAGGGCATTGCCTGACTTATGAGGGTCAACAACCTTTTGTCTCATTTCATTTGTGTGTCTCTGATCTTCCCCATGTTAATGGATGACTAAGGGAGTTTGGCCTGTGTCACCTCATATTTATACCCCAGTGAAACAGGAGGTCATGGATGGCCACTTAAGAGTTCCTAAAGACTCAGATGAACTTAAACAAGTAAAATATAAATATATGAATATACTTCATTTAGATGTTGTTCATCATCATTTCTAAGGGTGCCAATAATTTGACTCATGTTTTTGAGAAAAATGTATATTTTTTGATCAATTATAAAAAACAAAAACAAAACTAAGGTTTATTAAAGGTTTCTCTCATATTTTGAGTGTAAGATCAAGCTGATGAACAACATTTTTTAATGGTTTCAGATTTTGCTCATCTTTACCAACAGTGCCAATATTTCTGAATGGCACTGTGTATATACACACACATACTGTATATATATATACATATATATAGTGCTTGGGATCAGTGTCTTGCTGAAATATTTGCAGTTAAGTTTCAGCTTCCTGGCAGAGGGAACCAGTTTTTTGGCCAAAATGTCTTTGTTCTTACTGGAGTTCATGATTCCATTTACCTTAACAAGATCCCCAGGACCAGTAGATTCAAAAGTGGCATATTTCACTGCAGGTGTAGGTTATTTTCAGCATCGGTGTCTTTCTTCCTACGCAAAGTCACACTGCTGGTGTGCATGGCCAAGAAGCTTAATTTTGGTCTCATCTGACCATATCACCTGGTTCCAATCTGAGTTTTTGGAGCTCTTTGGTGTCCTGGAGCTTTTATAAGGTCAGTGGAGTCATTAACTCCAGCATGTACCAAGACATTTTGGCCCAAAACTCAGTTCCCTCTGCCAGGAAGCTGAGACTTGGCTGCAAATATTTAATAGTTAACTGATGACAAAATGACTGTTTTTCAATGGCCATTTCAGTCTCGAGACTTGAACTTGATAAAAAATGTGTGTTTGAATTGAAGAGGGCAATTTGGAGGATCTTGAAAGATTCTGTATGGAGGGATAGTCAACATTCCTCCCCCAATATGTTCACCAATCTCATAAAACACTATAGTAAACAACATGTTAATGCACATTTATTTTTCTTGGATTATAAAATAAAATGTATTTAAAATATTCATAAGAGGTGTGAGTAATTGTAAAACTCCTAACTTTTTGGCAGAAAAATAAGTTTAAATAATAAATTTAAAAAATCTTAGCAATTGTATTAGTATAGTTTTACCATTTTATTAAGATAAAATATAGATCATTACCTGAATTGTTTATTTTATACTGTGTTTTTAGCTTGTCTTTATCAAAGGTGTGAATCATTTCGGAGTACAATAATGATAACAACAAATAATAATGTATATATACACATAGAGCAGCTTGGATAAATATTCAATTCTGGTGGTTGATGATTGTGCCTATCCTTCTCACTTCTAAAACAGGTTCAATATGAGTTTACACACTGTATATGTTTTACAATCATATAGACAGATATGGCTCACATGAATCCATTCCTACTGGAGACAATGGGCTGGATTCACTCAAAATTTGTCCTTAACTTTGGCTCAGAAAAGAACGCAAGTGTTCGTTTTTCTCTCTTCACAAACACATTTTTCAGCACTGAAAACACACAATATATGCAACATAAATAACAGGATAGTGGGCCCCGAGTGGCGCAACTGGTAACTCGCCCGGAGTGCAGGTTGCACACTGCTGCCTGGGTTCAATCGCCAGACTGGCTCTGACCAGGAGTTCTGTCTCGAAGGAAGCGGTTCAGCCAGCCCCGAGGTAGTGGCTGGTCCCGTAGTTTGTTTGGGGGCTTATTTGGGGAGGGTGAGTTGAAGCTACAATTGGCCACCAAATTTGGAGAAAAATGGGGGAAAGAATTGAATATATATATTTTTTGTTTTTAAACAACAGGACAGTGGGTTGATAAAACCTAAATACAGAATACATCATTTTTGAATAAATAAATTTAAAAATCCTTTAGTTGTAAATGTTGCACTTGGTGTCATTGTTGTCAGTGAGACTAGAACTAGCAGTCAGGACCACTGCTGACGTGGGAGGCTATTCGCTTCATGGTTAATGCTATTTTATCAGTCTCTAACTTTAACTATAGAAGGCTATTCTGTACGGCCAATAATTCCTTTTGCTTAATTGCAGGCAGTAGCTAAACAGGAGGCATTCAGGCGGCTCAATGTCCACCCACTCACTAAACACATGTACACATTTTCTTTCTCTGACATCCATCTTCAGGTAAATCATGCTCCATGCTCGTTACAGAGGATCGCACCACTGAATGGTCACAGCACTTTGTGAGCATACAAATTAATATGCAAATGCACGCAAACATCTCCTCCCCACTAATCGAGTGCGGCGAGGTGCACCCACTTTGTAGTGATGTTTTTTGTATGATTAAAGGCACATTCATGCTAACACAGGTGGGGGAGTATTTTGAGATGGTGCTGTGTCGCAGAAATGCTTATACGAACAGCAAAGATAAAAGTTAATCTTATCTTTAACTACCAATACGGTGTCGGGCTGTGGAGCATTCAGGCCTTTAACACAAACACTACACGAAATATAAATATTGGCTATGTCTTGTGACATGTATCAAGTACATCCATACGTGAATTTGCATTCTGGCTGGCACCCTGTGATAAAATACTCCAGCACTCCTCCACTCAATGGGTAACCAGACACATTTCCTGTAGATAAAATATTTTTAAAAGGTAGCAACACCACAGACCAGGACCTTGCCACCATGAAATATATAATGGAATAATGATCAAAAATAAATACATTTAAAATACATTTACATTTAAATTGCCACCTCGCAGGTCAACAGTGCTTGCATATTTTATTTCCACTCATGTACCTGCCTAAGCTAATTAACACCTTCAGTTATTACAGGTGTGTGTGATTTACCCATCATCAAATTAGAGGGCACGCCAGGCAAATTTGAATTGTACAGCTTTGTAAGCAACACAAATACCTGCTGATAGAAATTTCATTAATGGTACTTAAAATCTGGATGCATCCTCCCCAACATTAATTTCCATTAGTAAATACAGTACCACATGAAACGTTTACTGCAGCATACGTCTTAACATTAGCCTCAGTCCTTAGAACAATGCAATTTACTTGTTTCTAAATATGTTTTTATATAGCCAAACACATAATATAAATATTCTTCTCCTTAATAAACAAAATATACAAATATACATACAAAATATATTCTGTATTCAAGTAGTATTAACATGATTCATGCCTTAAGAGCCTTTTGGAAAGCCAAAGTATTACTTTATTAGACAATGAAATTAAAATATTTTAGACATATAACTGTATTATAATTATATTAACTGGAAAGTAGTACAGTAAACTAAGCAGAAGTGGAATGAATGTTTTGGAGGGTATCCATTTTTTTCTCCATTTAATTGTACAGAAAATGTGGGATCTGTGCTGCAAACGGTTGCTAGGTTGGCAAGCACTGGTAAAACCCAAAGCATCTAGTTGTCAGGATGATGGAACTATTTCAGGTTAAATTCAATGGCAATAAGCAATTAATGTACAGGTAACTGGCTGGATAGTGTAGCGGTCTAACACACCGTATTTTGGCTGGTCCGATATGGTGTGCGCTGCCTGTCAGGGACGTGGTTCGAAACCCGCGTCTCTACCAGACCGGCCCTGGTTGTCAGCCCCAATCGGGGTCGGCATTTGGCTGTGAAGCGCGTATGGCAGTCTCCAGAACGTGGGTGGGTGAACTCTGTCTCATAGGAAGCGGAGTTCGCTGCCCTCTGAGAATTAGCTTGCCTCGTAGAGATGAGCAGCAGACACGTGTGGGGAGGGTAAATCTAAATAAATAGAGGGTGTGATCGGCTACCAAATTGGGAGAAAAACGGGAATAAATCTGAAATTAATTTAAAAAAGGTTTTAAAAAAAAAAAAACACCAATTGATTGAATCATAGAAGAGATGCATGTTGGTGCGGTTGGTGGGTTTTGGCGGTTACCTGCTACCTCGGTATAGCGGCTGTAATAAAAACAAATGATCCTTCTGACCAAAACATGAGGTAATGGACAATCTGTTTCTTGTGCTTTCACATTTAATACTTCACCAGCACTATGGCAATTAATCGGATCCATTCATCACCAATGGTAATTGTTAATGATCTCATAGGGTAATATCAGACCATTTCACAAAACCACCATACATTTTCATAGGTAGGGTATCCATTCAATTCCAGGAATGCAAAGCTTTGAATGCCCACCCTGTTTCATGGCTATGGTAAATCGGGTTCAACGTTAACAAGCTGATTGTCAGTTAATCGGGGTCAATATTAACAAACTGATTGTCAGTTAATCAGACTATATGCTCTGTGATGCACTGTATGCAGACAGCTGTAATAGCCAGCCTTGGTCTCCTTTAAAATCATATGCATACGTCCCCATTTCATAATACTTCCTCAACGTCCTCTAAGTGGAAAGCAGACTTGGCCCTTTATCCATCATTGAAACATCGTCTGTGGAGACCTGGGGAGAAGTTAGTCACACTAAAGTGAGAGCCGCCAGTGGTTGAATGACAGGGAGAGGAATGAGGGCTGTTGGCAATTATTGTTAGCGAGGCCTTCTGGGATTCCCCTGGGTGATCTGTATCAGAGTCATGGTAATCGATGACCGCAGAGATCGCTGTCACTTCAAGGGAGACCAATGCAAGCTGTCTGCATACAAGTGCATGCTACGACTGAAGGAGGCTTCCAACGTCCAGGCAGCATGCTGCCCTCAAGCTCACAGCACCACCGTAACTGACTTAACATAATTATCTATTGCCTTTATATTTTTATGTAACGTAAAGGCAACGCTTGAGCAAGCGAGGGATCCTTTAAATTTGCTCAAGCATTGCCTTTATTTTGGCAGGTACCTGCAGTAAGGACAAGTTTGGGAATTCAGGCCCCATTAGTCCAAACAGTTTGTGGAGTAGTTTAAAAACTTTGTCTCAAATTTAAACTCTTTTTGAATAAATGTCAAAAAATAAAATAAATAAGTCAAGACCATTTGGTAATGGCTTTGGCTGAGAGAGAGTAAGGAGTGTAATTGTCAAGGCCTGAATTCAGCTATTTAAACACATACTGTGTGCTTTTCCCACATTCCGCAGCTTGTAAAAACCCAGGAAGTCTGTGAGCATGCAAGAACCAATCACAAGACTCGTGTCTGATTTTCAGCAATTAATCAACGAGAAAGGCAGCCCAAGAATACCCTCATCAAGGTCTGTATCCTCCTGCTGCACAACCTCAAGGTTTGTATCCTTCCGCTGTACCAAGCCCATTATAATCCATAAATATAATCCCTCAAACTGGCTTCCAGCTCTGACCGTGCTGAAGGAATCATTCTTTTTTCCACTTCTGCCTTAATACTCCTTAACTGGTAAGAAGTTTATATAAGCCCGCTTGTCCATTTGTGTTCTGTATATATATATGGGACTCCCTGAAGAAATGCTAGAAATCCGCAGTGGAGGAAAAATAAACAGTGGACGACACCAGACAGCTTGTCATTTGACTTTGTTTCTTACCCTAAATTGCTGGAGAGTGCAGCACAATATTTTCCCCGAGCCCTAGGCCCTGTCAAGCAAAACTGTGTTCTTAAAACCGACAGCTAGGGAATAGTTGAACTCTTTTTTTTCGTTTGCAGAGTAATGACATTCTGTGCAGTCAACAGCAGTTTAAACAGGAATGTGTAACCTTGCATTCTACAGACTTCCCATATTGTAATATTTGAGTCTTTTTTCCATACAGTACTACTTACTAGTGCTCCGTTTGATTTATGTATTACTTCATACTGTGTGACTCATGCTTCTTCACAGATCATCCTTTACCATCTGGGCAATTTAGGATTAATACTGTAATATATGAGCGATTTAAGAGGTTATGTTATATAATATGTACGACTTGAGGATGCTGATCACAAGGTACTAGTATTTTGTTCATCACCTTTGAAGTTGTTGGATTAACATAATGCATTAGCCAACAAATGCATGCTGCCAGAATCAGCCATCTGTTGTGTTTTTCTAATACAGGAAAACCAAATCGGACTTAATCAACAGGACCTACCTAATGTAAGGACATAGCATAAATCAATATTTGCATTTTAATTAAATCGGTCTAAGAGAACTTGTGCCATATTGAGGACATATAAACTCTTATTTATGCATTTCTTTGTACTAGCACAGCTAGCTCACAGACCGTTGGATTATATAGCTTTTAACAGTTTGTAATGTATGGTTTACATTATCCATACAATGCATAATTTTGTGGATGCTTATTAATGAATAAATACCGGTCATCCATTCTCCTTGGACAAGTGTTTCTTTTACTATATCATAAAAAAATATTGATAAACATAATGATTTCCCACACCCCATTAGAAATAGTATCATCTCAGTTTCTTATTGATATTCATTTTGACGGTAAGCAGATATTCTTAACTGGGTCAATTTAAAGTGCAAAGGAAATTGCCTAAAACAATCAGAGATCTAAAGCCTAGATTTCACTAAATGCATGAAGAAAATGCTGCACAATTTAAAACACACCGAGAAAGGTTTAATTCCCGTGGGTACTTTAGGCTTGATGCATCAACATCTTTTGCATCAAGCCTACAAGTATGATTGCTTTACATTCATTATCCATATGCTCTATGTACACATTAATCAGAACATAATGGACCTTGGAAATTCTCTACAATATACAGTATTATATCAAGGAAATAATTAGCAGAGAACTGGCTTGTGAAATTACAGATATCCTTAACCATCTTTGGAAATTGTAAATATATTAAAGCGATAAAAGGCACGCCCAGCTATTTCTTATGTGTAGTATGAATCATAATACCTGGCTATACCATACCATCGTAAGGAATGATGCCATCTATAAACAGCACATTTGTAGACAGCTTGTAGAACTCTACTGTTCGCCAAGCTCGTTCATCTCTCTTTCATCTAACAATACAGGTTATCTAATATATTCAAACAGGTGAGGAGAGTGGCAGGTCGTTATTAATCTATAAAAACAATAATTCATAATAATTGTTGTTGTAACCATCACCATCATTATTATTGTGCCTTCTCTTAGTAATATCTTATACTTAATGGCAACAACTAATCAATAACAGCTCATTGGGTATTGGGTAGTATTTAAAGAAAGCGAAGACATGAGATAATTTCTATAAAATAGCAGCGGTGTGCTGACAGATCTCCGAAATATACAATTTATCAGACATCTGCACCAAAGCCAAAGCTGTAATCAAAGTGTGAATTAGCTGGTACAGTTACTACTTTCTCAAATCTACCCTTCCTGTACTTTATCAATAAATAAGGTCCCTCTATTTTTGCTGGTGGCAAAAATGTAATCAAAGGCACATATTGCAATAGCAGGGTATAAATTCTACTTAAAGATGTGGCTGGGGATGTAGAAATTCTAGCCTGAGAGCAGAGGCTCATGGGAACCCCTCAGAATGAGCCAATGAAAGAGTGGGCTAATTAGCTTATCCAGACCCTCATGTGTCCCAAAAAAAAAGGTTTCTATCGCTCTCCGACTCCACCAGCAGACCCAAAATAAAACATCAAAACACAAAAACAGCTCCAGATGCCAGATGTTTGTTGTGTGCAGGGCCGCCACTTCGGCAGCATGTGAAGAAGCTGGAAAGGTTATTAAAATAATTGGTTCGTTTTGAAGAAAAGAAGAAAAAAGACATTGACATTTCCATTAGGCTTAGTATTCATTGATACCTGAGTACGTAATAGGATTGTAGCAATGTGAACATTTTTGTTTCGTCTCGGTCCAAAAAGAGCTTTAGTCCCAAAGATCTGTATTCCATATAAATAATTTGAATTTGTTTTTGGTTATGACTTGAGGAAGCAGCCCATGACTGACTGAGTGGCTTCTGCTATATCAGAGTACTGCCACTAGAGGCACAAGTGGATGAGGAGGCCAGAAAAATAGATTAAGCGAATGTGAACTCTGCTTGTTCAATTCTTAAAATAATTCAAACCTATAGAGAAAAAAATTATACTTCGTGAAACTTCCCTAAATAAGTAATGGGTCAAAGTTTTGTAACTCAGTAACATAAAATGAAGCAGTCCGACGTATTTTACCAAGAGCCCCACCACACAACGGTGATCCATTATCATGCAGATAAAATTGTAAGCAGCAGCAACCGGTGGGAATTTCCTACACTTGTGCTGATGGGATTACGGATCACCAGCTTTGAGTTTAAGCACAAAGGATGTTTCCAAATACAGGCTCCCACCTCGAATGGAGTTATTTCTTTCCTACAAATGAACTGAACTTGGCCCTTGAAAGCTCTGCAGTCAAGGGAGCGATTGAGACCCACCCATCAGCCACGGGGGAATAATTATCCCGCGGGACAGGATAAATGGGCCGGCGATAAACCGCTCCATCGCTGAAGGACCCCACACTCTGCCAGCGTTTTCGACATGCCTTTCTAAGGAAAGGGTTAAGTGGGCGAGCTGAGCGGCAAGACGCGTAAATGACAAGCTACACAGGAGTGTTTGATCATGTTTGAAGCACTTGTCAAAGGGAGCTGTAAATTGCAGTGTGGAGGCGGTGGGTCAACACCGTGCGACAGAGCGCCGTTGCCATAAGAAACCAGGCCGGCAATGAAAGGCATGGCCGGCACAGTAGAGAGGACAGCGCGGACAAATTAAGGCCTCTGCCTCCGATCCACAAAACCATATTAACTGGCCGTGTTTACTGGGTTGTATATGGGCACATCGAGCAACACTTGTGTGACTTAAAACGGTCTGAACCCAAAAGACAGCAAATCATTTTCTGTTATTTCCAAACCTTGAATGACCACCCTAGTCCCCTTATTCTGTTATTGTTTGTAAACCTAGAATGACACCCTATGAAACGGGGGATTCTACTTTCAGCTACTTGAACTCAGGGGAAATCCGACATGACTGAATTACTTTACCCTGACAACAAAATCCCCCAAAAACATTATGTATTTTCTCCAGCAAACGGCTCACTGGCTGAGGGTCATTTACAGTTCAGAGTGGAGGCTTTGGTGATACCAACAGGCAAGACACAGTTTGGGTTATATGTTTTTGATTGGGTCTTTCAAATTTGACATGACAGCCGGGAAAACTACATTGTGATAGCTAGGGTTGCAACAGCAGCTCAAGACGTCAGTTCCTTCTAGCAACGATGTCGAAGGATCTGAAGAGAACATCGCTCTGTGCTCCACATTTGTCATTCCTCGTTTCCCTCATGCGTATCCCCTACTCCCTGATGATGCTTCACACATCCCCTGGAGCGCGTGCATCGACGCATCGTTCCGATTGGCAATACTTTGGCCAATCGTAGCATCAGAAATAATACTTCCAGGGATTGTGTGTGATGTGCCTGATCTCATTTTCTCCTGTCTTCTCCTCATGTTTAACACCCTATCTAGTCGTTCCCTTCTACAGGATGTAGGAGGGGTGAAGAATTATGGTCGGCCATTGTGCGTTGTGTTCATCACACATCACATATTTCAAGTCAGTTTTGTTTATCTGAGCTACAACTTCAAAATGCTATGCCCAGTTTCATTCTCCCACCACATTATATGTATTTTTTTTTTTATGTGAGGATCACAACGGCTACACTGGAAGTACAGCCACATACAGCCATCTAGCACATTGCAGTTATCAGGAAGACCATGCCGATTTGAAGAGAAAAAAACAAAAAAAACAGGAGTAAATGTCCCTGGTGCAAGTAAAAGTGGTGGGAAGACATGACCACTCTCGGGTTATGTGACACCACTGGTTAAGGTGCTGTTTAGCGCACCATAAATACTCGTGAAATATGAGCCACACAGAGCTGGTTCAGCAGGAGAGAAGACACATCCGTGTCGTGTAGCAAAAGGGCGTATCAGCTCATACAATCAAAAATCTTCTTTTTTTCACATATTTTTCTCTTAGGGCACCAAGCAAATTAAGAAATGGGTTACTGCATTAAAACAAGTGAGTACTCCCATTCGAACAAGAGAATACGTCTGCAATGCCCCTTTTCCTGCATAACATTGCATCTGAGAATGCTTTGCTCAACTAACGGAGCGTGGGTCAACATCATTGGTATTTCTGGTACCGTGGTTGTGTCTGGTACAGTAGACAGACAGACACAGAAAAAAATCTGAATGGTCATACCAGTGACGTCTCATCCAAAGCAATCAAGCAAACCGTGATGAGGACAGCGAATATGCATTGCATGCAGTTTTTTTCCCCCCTTGGTCCTTTGACAGGAATTTTAAGGGACAGAAAGACACCGTAGCCCTGTAACTGCACATCAAATGCATAATTTTTTCTGGCTGATCGCAGAAATATGTGACACTGTTTAGCACAGGTATGCTGCCACTGAGGTTGTATCACCTGAATGAAATGCATCATCTCTGCGAATCATTAGAGAAAATTCAGAGGGTAAAAAAATATATAATTCCTCAACTGTCTACTTAAAAACACTACACCAGACCACAATGACAATGTACCCGTCACTCTGCGAAATAAAATAGTTCATAAATACACATGAAGAAAAAGGAAAACGTGCCATTTCAAAAGCACACTGTGCACTCGTCTTCATTTGTGGACCAGCTGCTGAATTATGCATTTCCACTTATATCTGGATAAAATGCCAGAAAATACAGCATGTATGTGTGGAAAAAGGCCCTAGGTGAATGAAGGCATGATAAAAATTGTGCTGCCACATGTTTTTTTTTTTTGGGGACAGGCCAATGTAGTACTTAGATAGTCCACGTTGGCAAAAAGGTTGTGAAAACAATGGATATAAAGTTTTTACAAATGGACACATGCAGACAGGCAAGAACTGCCCATTGTCAAAAGGATGTAGAATATAAAAATGGTGTAAGATGAACCAAGGAACATTGTGCGACTTCTGCATGTCCACTTTGAAAGTAAACTGATTATTCAAAATATCAATGGGTGATTTCCCAAAAAATGAATGAAAGAAAGAAGTTATCCCTAATCAACACAAAAGGGCTGCAAAAATCAAGTCCGTTTTGTTTAAGGTTGATTTGAACTCGCCCTCCAAAATGACTCACACCCTTGATAATGATGAGCAAAGAAGGCTATATGAAATGAACTATTCAGGTAATGAGCTGTATTGTATGCTCAAAATTATTTAGAAACATTGTGGTCTTTATAAAATGGGGAAAAAAAGATTAACCCTCAAGAAAATAACATCTTCTCCTTCACAAAAAACTGAAAGATTTGTGTCATTTATTTACACCAAGTTCATGGATGGCATCATTCAGATGAATATGTCTGATTGGCCATATTTGGACCAATCGTAGCACCAGAAATACTTACTTGCCTTGAGAATTAGCTTGCCTCGTAGAGACGAGCGGCGGATTCGGTGGGGAGGGTAAATAGAAATAAATAGAGGGTGTAATTGGCTACCAAATTGGGAGAAAAACAGGAAAAAATCAGAAAAAAAAATAAAATAATAATAATTACTTTCAGGGATTGTGTGTGACATGCCTGCAACATCATGCATCACGTACGATGCCGTGTCCATCGCCTCTCTTTTCGAAATCAGTTTTGTTTAATTGAAATGATAAGCCCAATGTCCTTTCCCCACAACATTGCTTGGCGGGAAAGATTTTTTTAGAAAGTGAAGCAGATGTCCCAACTGCAAAAATCAACAGTGCTGCCTGGCTCAGTCAGTGGGAGGCTGCCTCACTTAATTGCCCAATCATATCGCCCCTGTCCATGCCAATGGTGACAACCTGTCAAAGCCCATCGAAAAAGCCCGCCAATTAATCAGTCCATTGTGAGGAAGAGAATTTCGGACTTGCAGGGCTTTTTTCATAGGGTTGTTTCATACGCGCATTTTGTGTTATTTAACCACCTTATATCCCCTATAACCGTCTTATTTTTCACAGCACGTCGATGACAAATGTACATGACTTAGCTTGCTATATAACTAAAGCAATGTCTTCGCTCGCGCATGTAAAAATGGAGAATAGGGAAAATACAAAGCAGCGCAAATAGAGGAGCGCGGCTTTTAAAAATGAAATCACTTTGAGCAACTGCGACTCTCATAAAGGGGAGTGCATCGCACGCATGCTCCCGCATTCATCCTCCCCCGCCAGGTGTTGGCGAATCCAGCCTCGTAAAACTATTATGGGCTGGAAAGCAGGCTCCGGGGAGAGTCTCAGTAATAAAAACCGCAGATTGATCGCTGTGTGGAAAGAGTGAAAAAGGCGGAGGCATCCAGCTCTGGTGCATCGACCGCAGGCTCCGGTCTTGTGTGACGGGGGGCGGCCGCGCTGAGCTGAGAGCAGGACGCGGTTAAGGCCGCCGAAGTGGCCGGGCTGTTTCGTTTCCAATATCGCGCGCGCGATCAATCTCTCGGCGCGGGTAGAGGGGCATCGACTGGGGGGGGTAAGTGTGCGTACCAAAGGACGTGGCTCAGAGCCAAGCAGCTGACTCACCGCTATTATAGACCGGCGCATTTTCTAATTATTATCATTAGCCTCATCATTAGGGGACCCTCCTCGGTGTGTACATATAGAATGTAAAACTAACACGTCGTAAAGCCAATCAAACAATAGACCAGGAACAGAGCTTGCTGCGTACATTGGCAAAGAATCTGCAGTTCAGAGACTTGTGGTCACGACCCCTTTGGGTCATTGGGGAGGTGGGGGGGGCAGCAGGGGGGAGGGGGAACTTCAATAATGGAGGGACCCAGTACACCGACTCAAATTGTTAGATGAAATGTGTCACGGTACCTTGACCTTGATATCAGGTTGTACACACTGTTAAAGCTGCCAAATATTTAATCTATACTTCAGATTAGCTTTGTTTTGAAGCATTTACAGTGCCTTTTTAGGTTTATGTGATGTCAAGCCAACTATTGATTAGCAAAGTCATTTTTTAAATCTAAAATGCTTTAGTTTGTGTTGGCTAACATTCATGACGTAGCCTCCTGTAGATTTAAATGCACAGGGGCGCTGCTAGCTAGCAAAGTTTCAACAAAGCAGTTCAACTTTCTTTTTTTTGCATGCTTCAGGTTTATAAGTAGTCAGTTCCAACTAGCTTTCTTCAAAACTAAATGTCAAAAGTGAATCAATAGAGCATGTGTGCCAAATGATGACTTGCAAGCGATACTTGGAGGCATTCAAAGGGTAATTTCGGAACTACTGCCCCAAACAAAGTTTTGGTTTCAGAGATTCACTGACCTATTGTGTGATGCTACAATGAAGAACTTTTATACAAAGTCTCTCTCTTCAGGGTCTCTGTGCGAGAATGCCCAGAGCTCAAACACAGCAGCCATTCTGCCATTTGTTCCCGTGTATCCCTGTGAGCCTTGCACTTTGGCACTGACTTTGGTTAAAAATAAATAAATACAGAGCCTGTCTCAGAGTTGAAGATGACCTTGGCCAGTCCTTCAATCACACCCAGCCTTGCCTCAAGGACCTGTGCTCATCTGCACAAACCCAGGCCTCCCACTGAGTGAGTAATTGCACTCTAATTTCTTTCTCATCAGCTTATATTGGACATTCTGCCTCGGCAGTGAGAGAACATGTCGTCATAAATATCAAAATGTGAAAAGTAATTAGTTTCTGTATCTATCATGCATCACATGACATGAGGCTCTCAGGAAACAAGTTCTCTTCTCTTGAACGGGTGGGTCACTGAGTAAAAATCTGCAGATATAAATGACACATCGAGATATCACTCCCAGCTGTTTTACTGTAAATTTAAGCTGTCCTACTGAAATTCGGCAAACTTTTCAGTTTTTTTGCCTCTTGTCTAATAGCCTTGGCCTCTCCACCATTTTGATTGCAGTCATGACTGAACACCACTCTTGAGAAAATCCAGGCTCATTCACATGGGACAGCAGTGAAATGGAGGTATGCATCCCCATGCTTTTTCAATCCAAACTCGATGTGAAAGTATAATATATTCTTGACACTATACCTACTTCATATGACATGCTATCTGTTACGTGTCAAAGCTACAGTATGTGTGACATTGCAATTTATGTATGTGCTCCTGCTGCAGGCCTCTCCCAGCCTCCGACAATTCTAGATATCGAAAATCTGTAATCAGAAATGAACACATTTTTAAGGAACACTCACGCAGGTGAGTTCGCAAGACGGGAAGACCCGCTTAACTGCTTATTCATCACATTCGGTGGAACGATAGAAACATTTTTTTTATGCTCTTGTTCAGAAGTCGTTCCTCCACACTGCGAAACGTGGGGATGCTGGACTGAAATGCAGTCACGCTCAGATATACTGCATCTGCTGCTCGCTGCCCGTACTGGCAGCTGGAAGGCACTTCTTAATATCTACATAACTTACTGTATAAATGTTGTTTCTAAGTCTGAGGCTTGCCATTGTAGAACCCCCTTTGTCTTAAAATCCTATAAATGTAAATGCATTGATCTATTTGAAGCCAATGCGAACCAATCTAAACAGACTGAACATTTTATTTAGCAAAAAAATGTATCAACTAACAATAAATAATAGCACACTGGATATTGAATGTTTAGCTTACTTGCCAATTTCAGGCTCATTATGTTAAATTAGCAAGTAAGATCGTTATTGATGAAGGATGAAAGTAATGCAGTAGCAAAGCATAGCACTTTCCACTTTCTAGTATGCAAATTTCAAAGCTAACTCCTGATTGTTAACTGAAGGCCAGTACAGGATATCTATGTAATGTAGTAGCTGTATAGTCTATTAATCCATATTAATAATTGGTCCAAGCCCTAGTTGTTAATGGCTGCATTTCATAACTGATAAGTATGTTTAAATGCAAGTGTTATGAATTGGTTGTTTTAGCAAGAGGCTTTTTCTCATTTTCTCCAGTGTTTTTTTTCTTCCATTGTCCATTTTTCACTCCCTTCCAGCTTAGCAAATTAATTTCATCATTATGGCAGACCTGAATGCATGGGCCTTCTTCCTCTTCTCTCAGACGCAACCTCCACTGTCACTGCTGACATATTTAACATCCTTTAATATCAATTACAAAGTCAAGTGCACAGCCATAATTGAATTTGTGTGGTGCTGATGTCCCTTGTTAAAAATCACTGTCTTTTCCAATTAATGCTGCCTTTTTTTTTTTTTTTATTGGTCAAACTGTGAGTAGTCCCATTTGGGTCAGAGCAGAAACCATTTTAACTGATGTATTGACTGTGACATGTTCCCTCACTATAAAGTCTGTTGTGTCGGGCTGTAAATTTAATGAACTGTCAGAATGTCCTTGATGTTTCCCGCGAAAAATATGGCAAAGCATGAAAAACATATAATTGCCGTGCAACATAAATACACCGAGGATGGCGGCCTTTTGGCCCTGCTCTGTTCTCTAATGGCTCGATGGGAATGTGGAGGCTCACGGTGTTCCAGCTCCGCTACATGCTCCTCTCTGGCCCCTGGGAAGGACGACGAGCTGAAAATGCTGCAAAAGACGCATCATCAACGACGGAAATGCAAAACGTTTGGGAAAGGAGGAAAAGATGCAACTAACGGCGGAACGCAAACGACTTAACGCGGGGGGTGGGTAAACGGCTCACCACCCGCTCGCCATCGGCACAAAGTTGGGTCGGATTCTGATAATTACACGTGTTTGAGAACCCTAAACAAAAGGGAGGGCAATCCTGGTCTTGGAAAGCAATAATCAATGCCCCCCGCTTGATGCCTCTCCTCCTGGGGCCTAATCAAGCCAGTCCCGTGGACCCCTCCCGCTTCACACAAAAGGGCCTTTGATCAGAGCCGCTGCCCGGTAATGAATTGCACAATGAAGAATATGTCCTCATTAAAGCTCTGAAGCTACTGTGTGTGTGTGTGTGTGTGTGTGTGTGTGTGTGCGTGTGGTATGTTTGGGTTTTCTTTAATAGAGGGTTTGAAGGAGAAAGGTTTTTTTCATGAGTATAAGGCTACGACTCATTCTAGTTTTACACCACATTACATGTTTCTGTAACTTCGATCAAGATGTCAATTTAAAAACAAGGCTATGACTACATGTATATATAGATTTTCACTCTCAGGTACTGATGAAAATGGTACATCAAATGCTTCTTCCACTCGCTTTCCCCTCATTAAAGTTCACCTAGAGGGGGAAAATATCAGTGTTTTACCATGCAATTATCCTTTATCCAATGTATGTTGGGAATTGGAAATTGTCATGGGATTTGTTTTGAGATAAGCTTTCTGGAAACAGACAATAAATATTACACAAGGAACCTCATGTACAGATAAAAAATGCGCCTATCAAGAAACATGTAAACGGCCCTTTCACAAATTCTCAGAGCCGTATGTCCAATCAAAAACACACCCCTCCCCCGCCCCCCCCACCACCACCATAGTTCCTCTTTAATGCAGTCAAATGAGAACCCACGCAATTGAGAGGCCACAGTTCTGCAAGAACACTCCACATTTCAAGGGCTGAGTTTTATAAAGGTGTGGATACCAGAGGTTTGCATTGCTAGTGTTCCCTCAGACCCCTCCCCCCCACCTCCCACTCCCCATTTAATCACACAGATAGTCAGATAGAGTAGCGTATGCTTAAATAATTAAATGAAAGCTCCTTAACAATAAGAGACTTTTCTCCAAGGTTTTTAAGCACAGACACTGCTCCAAATCTATTGCTCTGTCATTTTTCCTTTTTTCTTTTCCCTTACACATTTTCCTGCTGAGGCTTATATATATATATATATGAGACATTAATTATGCAACACATTAATTTAATTCCCATATTTCCTGCAAATTGTACCTGAGCACCAAAACACTCCAACTGAGAATGAATGCAAATTAGCCCTGTGTAGAGTAGCATTTGGTGCCCAGTACCCAGTTTATGCTAAAATATCATAGTGTCCAGGTGTCATAAGCTTTCCATTGCATGTTGTTCAGCACTCAGTCAATGAACACCATCCAGGTGTCTTCTTGTAGTTTTTGGATTCAGGAATAAGGTGGGGAGTGATTGCACTAACGGAGACCGGTTCAGAGATTAGAGTTCAGCTCAACTGCAGACAGTGTGGACTGCTGCCCACCAGTCCCTGCACATTAACATTTCTGCCCTCGGCATCCCAGTGGCCATTTACCTCATGGAAATCCTGAAATTCTGCCATTTATTTTTTAGTGATGATTACTGCATGCCACACACACACACACACACACACACACACACACACACACACACACACACACACACACACACACACACACACACACACACACACACACACACACACACACACACACACACACACACACACACACACACACACACACACACACACACACACACACACACACACCACACACACAACACACACACACACACACACACACACACACACACGTGATTTTTCATTCACTTTTAGCGACATTTTGAGAATAAAGTTACTATTGCTTTGTGTCTTCCATATGTATATGTATAATTATGTATACATGCATGCATTATTCAATTAAATACATTAAATCTGGACATGTAGCTGAATTCTTTTTGCCTAAGTAACAACTAATTGTGATTTTCATTACACTCCAATAAATGATAACATAACATACATTTATATCCATATCCATATCCATATCCTTCTTACATATACACACAACTCCGGTAGATGTTCTGAGCATGACCTTTGCCCTCCACAGAAAGCCAGACTGTCTAAAACATGGAATTTGTCTTAATGAATGTAAAGGCTTTGTGGAAAGGCATCATTGTCTTAGTCTCCTTAATGTCTGCTACAGAAAGATTGATACTCCTGACCTCTGATCCTCAAACAGTTAGAATTGAAAAGGCCCCAAGTATCAAATTCATCTTCATTGCTGTTTGGTGAATAAGAAGGAGCCTGCCGAAATTCATCAACATCACCCACCGTTTTCTTGTTTTTTACATTTTTGTGCAGGGAGGAACAGGTGCTAAAATGGTAATATGATACTGCACGATTACTGTTGAATGATCTGTATGTTTTCTGCAACTGCAATGAAATTATGAGCAAACTAGGGTGGACAGAGCAAATATGAAGCAGTGCTTGATCTATATTGATTGAGAGTGCTGGGAGCCACAAGCACAGAAACATTTTTGGTTGGCCTGACCCATGACCCCATAAAATCTTTAAATTGACCTTTTCAAATAGCAATTCAATTGACGGTTTATGTTACATTAAAGGTGCATGCCAACTCAGACATTCGTTAAATAGTAAATTAATAGGCCACTATTGCGATTGCTGGGCAGCTTGATACAAATGAAAATATAAATATGAAGATTTTTCATCAATAAAACATTTTTATCAGTAAGTTAACAATACTAGACAACACTAATAATTGGAGCTCCCGGAGGCACCGTTGGTGCCCCTCTGGCTTCAACCCCACTCGTTCCAACTACTACCAACAATACTACAATACTAATAACAAAACAGTACTTCCTAATAATTAACTTAGGAAGTTTTTCTTTATACAGAAGAGTTGCCAATGCCTGGAATAGCTTGTCAGGTCAGGTAGTAGAGGCAGAAACACTTGGGCTATTCAAGTGTTAGTCAGTGATATTCAATCAAGGCTAGATGCAGTACTAGGTACTCTTTAGATTAGGACATGACAAGCCTGGATGGGCTGAACAGCCCGTTCCCGTCATTATGTATTCTTATGTTCTTATGTAATACAAAGCATTGTATAATGTGCACTGATGCTTGACAAAAATAAGTAAGAACTGGAGGGCCCATTATTCATAGTGCTATCATTTAGGATAGTCAGCAACTACATTCACAGGTTGTGAACAAAAAAAATGGAAACGCTAATGTAAAGTCACTCAAGGTGTTGGGCCACCACATGTGGCCAGTGTGGCCTGTATGCGCCGTGACTACCAGCATCTGGTATTCTGCTGAAGAAATATGACACCACCTTTCCATCAACTAAGTGCGCGTTGATTGTTTTCATGGAAGTGGAAAACGCTGCCTCAGGCTTCCTTACGGAATACCCCATAAACGCTCAATTGGGTTCCGATATGGGGCCTCATTTATCAAACGTGGTGTAAATTTCATTCTAAACTTCAACGAACGCTCAAATCCATAATCCTACTTACGCATGAGAAATGCTGTATTTATTAATGTTGCGTACACCACTCGTACGCATGATTCCGTTGATAAATCACACTTGTCCTACAAATGTGTGCATGTGCACAAGCTTACGTTTCATGCCCAATGGACGCCCTTAATTAGCCTTACATGGCCATCCATGAGTCATTCATCATCATATGCAGGGAAGTAACTCAGCTGTGTAACATGCGCTCATGCCAAAACTAGGGTTTGCCTATTTCCAATGTAGACACGTTGCACCGTTGGGTGACTACTCGTGCTCTGAGGTCAGGGGCATTGCCACCTTGAAAGCCACCAAGACACCCCTCTCTGCAGGGAAAAAATGCTTTAGCATGGAGTCAAGATTTTTAGCTATTAAGTACAAATTCTCATCAAACTTCCCTACCATGGCCATGAGTACACCTAAACCATGCCAGGGAAGTTAGGCAGAATCAGCAGAACACTTCATGGTTGCAACACTGTTCTGTTTACATTGTTCTCTGCCTTTACTTCCTGATTAACTCAAATGAATAACCAAATCAGCCAATCACACCTGAACAAATCACTCTGCATTATTGAATGCATTTTAAAAGAATAATAACCTGGTAAAATTGTAGTAGCATGCAATGTTAACCTGCAAATACTTGAACTTCTCTCACAATGCATGACTAATGCACAGCAACAACAACAATTACACTGAAATGTATTGGTACCAGAGCCAAGGGTCACTGAATTATCCTGCAGTAGCCATTCCTAATATATGTGCACAATTCCTTTAGATTTTCAGTCAGTAGGCAAATCTTCATTCACTGTGTCCTGAGTGACCTGGTGACTTTTGTAGTGTCATCTAGTGGCGAATGGAGGCACTGCTGCTCGCAGCAGCGGGAGCAGCTCAGTCAGTGCTTTAGGGAAACACCGCTTTGTAGGGCTGCTTCATCCGGGGGCAGCCCAAGAGCTGAGGCTCCCTGAAAAGGCCTACTACGCTACGCGGGAAAGATTCACAAGGCGGATGAAAGTCCCCTCCTCTCCTCCGCCAGTCCCTTGCTCCTCCAACCACCCTCTCTAGCAGGAGAGTTCTGAGGTGTGTCTGGACGGCTATGAATTCGCTTTAATGCGTAAAACAGTGGGGACTAGTAGTGACTGATGTGGGAAAGCCGGCTTCCTCCACCCACCTACCTCCACAGAGGTCCCCCCCCGGTGCTCAGTCATAGAGGAGACCCCACAGCCTCCTTTGTACACGCTTCCTATCGTGCTGAGAGCAAAACCGCTGGCTGTTCGGTTTCCTTCCTTTCCTTTTTTTCCCCCTATAGCCACCCACAACACGGAAGACTGCCGCAGCAGTCAAAGGTATCCTGCCTCATTACATGTAAAGAATGGGTTCCACTTCTTTGTCTGGGTTGTCCCCTTCCATTCAGGACGGTTCATTCCTCCTGTCCTCCTATTGCTAGGCTACCAGACTGTGTCTCCCTAATCGCTCGTCATAAAAGGACACCGCTCCAATCCGTTTCCCCCCGAGCTGCAGTCACGACTCACGGGGCTCAGCGGGAAAGCACCGCGGCCCCACCAGGACCCGATCTGTGACTCACAACCGGCACGGCTGGGGACAGACGCTAAACAGAACACGCATATTATTCACGTCTCAGAAATAGTCTGTTATGCGCTACTGGCATGAGGAAGTTCGAGGGGGCTGCTTCGGAGACCACGTTCAGCACAGATCGAGAGCTTCTGAGACCACTTCGGGAATGAATTTGAACCAAACACGCTGTCAAATTGGACACTAGCGCTTTACATTATCCTGGAGGAACTTGCATTGCTTACAAATGTACTAAAGATTACGGCTGCTGTGTGCGCTCTGCTGCTAACCAAGAAAAGGGGGGAAACAAGTGAGCGAATATGAAAATGTCACTCAAGGCGCAGATAGCGGGAGCTCGTGTTTTATGGCAGTCGTAGCAACGTCTCAGTCTGTCTGCTTTTAGGCTCCGAAGCGCATTGCAATAATTCAAAAACAAAGCAGAGGACCGGCTGCATATTTCTGAGGATGCAGAATGAGGATGATTTTATTTTTATTTTTTAATGGAGATTTTGAGCCAAAACAGAATGGTCTGGAGACCGATGTATAATTCAAAGGTTGTTTCCGGTCTGTTGTATCTCTCTGATAAACATCTTAAAAGCCCAGGGGAACACAATCACTGGAAAATAAAACATTGCATCAACATTTCCGATGTTGTATTTGTATCTACAGTATAACAATTGGACACAGTAAATATTTGGAAAGACTGCAAGAATAAAAACTGTGCAGGATGAATACACTGTCCATTATATTTAAGCTTGCTCAAACCCCAGTTGACCATGACCCATAATTAGGCCCATGGTTTTTTTCTCAACCTTGTTGCTTGAGATTAGCATCCTGCTAATTGTCCACCAGAAGAAGAAATCACATGTGGATTAATAGGTATTAAACACTCAACAGTGTAACAACAAGTAAAATGAAGACAACACTTGAGTAAATGAGGGTGTAGTACCATGAATGTCCCTCGGGGGTACAGTCGGATAGGCCCAGCCCTCCTTTCCTTTTTTTTAAAAACATTTATTATGTAAACAAATGTTTTGGAGCCCTCCCCTTTCCAACAAGTCCCCCCTGCCCAGCTGGGACTCTCCTAGCCCAGTACAGCCTAGCCCTCCCGGGTTACCAAACTGTTTCCTGTATTTTGAAGTTACCTAGTAGTTTGATGATTAACAACAAGACTGATCTGGTCTTACATGCTGGTCTTTAAGCAGGGAATGACTGACACCAAAATGGACACTTTTGAAGATGGAAATAATTTATTACTGCAAAACCTGAAGAAATTGTTGATCATCGCAAGATAATAAACTTCGCAAGGCATCTATGATCAGAGGCATTTAAAATGGGAACCTGAGAAAGAATTTAGATATTCATATATTTAGATATATACAGTGAACCTTGTGATTGGTAGACTGCAACTACATATTTATTAGCATAATCTGAACATGATTATCTTATGCATTTGACAGTGTATTGTTTTCCTTTCATAATTCCACTGCTTGGCACATACATTTCCATAAGAGATTTGCATATTATGTCGCTCTGTTTGTTTGATGGCTGAAATTTACAAGTGGAAATTATACGGTGTGTGCATCTCTTGCCATTAACCAAATAGATTCAGAAGAAGTATCTTCTTACCACAGGTTTTTATTGACCAACGTTAGAGCAGGGCAAGACAATCAATCCATAAGGTGGAATTTAAATTAAGATTCTAACAAAGCACAAATATTACCTTGTATTTTACAATAACGGTTATTGAAAAACAAAATCTACTGGACAATTAGGAAGCCCTCCTGCTCAAACACACACATATCCATGATTCTTCATAAAAGCAGAGACGGTGAGCGTTCTTTACATCACACCATCCGGTAGACTATATCTCGCAAGGCTGTGATTGCTGTCATTTAACGACGTGATGCAGGCTCTTTCAAATCTTGTTAAATTAAATGAGTTGTTAAAATTTAAAGTAATGACATAATAAATCAGACTGCGAATTGAAACGTTGTCAGGTTGAGGTTGAAAGTACAGTCGAGAAAAACAGGTTGCGGCTGCCCTGTGTTTTACCGCTTGTTACGCACATGGGCGTTTGGCATACAGAACACTAGTGCTCAGTAGTGCTTTCTTCTGGACTGTGGAGGGAAATGATCCTTTGCACATAAAGAGCACCACCAAAGTGGTGGCCGAGCGGACCTGAATGGGCACAAGCTGCTTACACAAACAATTTCAGGAGACGGCAGAACACAGAGAAGATCACAGAACCGGTTCCACTTTTGGTTGATTGAATACAATGGTAAACTGCGTAAATGATTTCTATCCAAGATGTGTGGAGATCCAAAGCCATTCTTTGAGAATTGGTGTGATTTATGGCGGAACCAATCACAGATGACCGTCAGGAAGATAACAATGGAGTATCTTCCACTGGACCTTGAGTTGTTTCATTAAAGGCCTGGTGACTAGAGGGAAGGGGAATCCCACAGGAGCTTTAGTGAAATGACAGACACACACACACACACACACACACACACACACACACACACACACACACACACACACACACAAAATCAGTATATGAGTGTAGATATACAAAAATAATATGTAACATCAATGAAAAATGTAGAAAACAAAATTATTATAAGCCTTTAGCATGTGCCTGTATCCAATGAGATATGGAGAATGTATGTCCTAATCAGCAAAGTCTTTCCAGAATAGAATATACTGACCTTATGAGAAGTCCTTCAAAATTGAAAATCTTGGCATACGGATGAGGCTTTACTTCTGCTACAGTGCCGTGTGACCTGGCCTGTTCCTGAATGTGTTTACTGTTCACTCCCACCGAAGTCCAGCGACTGTCCACTGCACTCAGGAAAACTGGGCAGCAGAGATCACGATTCACGCATGAGGTAAGCTTTTAGGTTTTTAGCTCATCATCTATCGACCTACAAACCTTAGGCGACCGATCCATTTCTTGACAGGCCAGTGTGCACGTCTCTTAAACAGCTGAGCTGTTAACTACCTTATTCCATTAGATCCATTTTAACTGGGTTTTCCATTTCCCCTGACCTGTCAGTGAAACATGGAGACACTGATGTGCTCAGAAGGCCTGCACTATCCTGTAGACTGAGCCTGTCAGCTCCCTTCGGCATCCATTACATTTCCTGAGGGGTCATCGTCAGTAGCCACACCCGCCACGTTCAATACATCCCCCTGCGACACTTTCAATATGTTCTACCACACCACCGCCAATATGCTGTGCTATGCCACCTCCAATGCCCCCCTCTCTCTCTCTCTCCACACACACACAGACACACACACACACACACACACACACACACACACACACACACACACACACACACACACACACACACACACACACACACACACACACACACACACACACACACACACACACACACACACACACACACACACACACACACACACACACAGAGACACAGAGACACGTACTCCCCGTTGTGTCAGATTAGTGCTGATAATGGGGCCGAGACAGACTTCTGCTACCTAGTAAGCATAGCCATCTGGTTCACCACGTGATACAGTGCCATCATCCTCATTGCTATGAATGAAACAAAAGGTACAAAACACGACACCTCACCTTTCCATGTGATGAGTAACCACAGCTAAAAATACACTCAGGAAGACAGCGCTTTCTTACTGCGCGGTAGTGAATCCACAGCACTTATTATGAAGCATAGACTATACCAATATAATGTATATTGACTATGCTAATAAGCAGAGTCATAGCCAGTCCTTTCTGACAAAAAAAAACTAATAGGAAAATGCATAGGCCCCTTAATTATTTGTGAGTCTGGCATTAGATTAGAACCTCAGAGATACAAATGCTTTGGGAATGGAGGTATTCCGGAACTTTTTCGTTCGTAACTTTGAAAGTGATGTAGAAATACACAAATGTTAAATTTGAATCCTTTATTGATTGGAATTATTACTTGCATTACTGGCATCTTGTTTTTAAATATGCTACTCTCATTTTGTAGCTATAGACCTTCATTTAAAAGACCCACAAATTAAATCCGCTGTGATTGGGATCTGATTAGAGCATTCTTCTTTTTTTCTACATCAGTTTTTTCTATATCTGCTTCTTTTGTGAATGGTTTGATTTTGTTCCGGCCCTTGATACCAAACACTGTTGATTTTCCTCTATTTTATTCTTTAGAAACAGTGCTAAGACTTATCCCTTTGTCTAACTTTGATGGCATTTGGGGTTTCTTTAATCAATGGAAAATGTGATTATACAAAAAAGTATATTAAAAAATATGGCAAAAAAACAAATGTGTGTTAACCAATGGCTAATATATATCATTACCTGAAATGTTGAGTTGAAACACAAGTGGGAGAAGAGAGTGAATGCAAATGTGTATGTGTATGAGTGAATGTGGGTGGGGGGTTTTCGGTACGGGCCCAATTAAACCGTTTAATCAAATTACTGTAACTTGCTGGCTTTCCTGCCTCAGGCCCCTAAACCGGACTGGTTGTCAGTAATGTGGTTATTTAATTGTTACTAGGTTTGGTTTTTGTACCAAGTACATTACTATGACTACTCACACTCAAAATTACAAATGGAAGAAATAACCACTGAAGTCCTGTTTTCCAAAGGATCACGCAACCAACAGCGAGGAGCGCGTATATGGAGGGATAGTCAGTCCTCCTTCTTGAGGCACCTGTCAATGTAGAGGGGCGGCCATTCATGACTTGAGGGATTCCAGGGCCACCATGCACTCAAAATGATGAACAGCTGTTAAGATTGGGCCCTTTAACTAATAGCACAGGCAGTCGTTAGAGGGACCAATGAGCTCTTTCACTTCCGTTAATGAGGGTAACGGAGTAATGAAGCAAACCCACCCTGTCGCCCAACATTTATGTCCATATGAAAATGCTACGCATCTGCGGTTGCTGTGGTAATGCTGAGCAATCACAGGCCATGGAACACACCCATACACTCTCTCTAACAAACACACACACATACACACACACACAGGCACAAACTCATATGCGCACACAGACTCAGACACATTCTGGCTATTCCTGCATCCCCTGATTCTCCAGTAAACCACACATGTGCATCGCTGTGCCAGGCAGATGCCACTTCATCACCTCAATGTGCATGTATGTGTGTCACAGTCTCATCAATACAATCCGGAAAAGTAAAACACCAAATAATCGCATTGGACTCAAGAGCTTCCTGTTGTGCAAATAACTCCCACATCGTCACTGTGAAACCACACCATGGCTGGCGCTATCCAATCAAGAATATCAACAGCCGTCTTCTACCCCGTGTTCAGCCGCTTTCTCTTCTTCTGCGGAAATGAGCGCCTTGGTCCTTGATCGTTACAGTTGGTTGAAGTATTCTACGAGTGCATTTACAAGCAAAACAAGGCCTACCTGAGCCTCGCTTGGACACGACCTTCAAGCTCTTGGTGACCACAGCGTACAGTAGGATCAGGAGAGGAATGGGAGCGTTCATCTTTCACCCGTCCTCAAGTCCTGGAGGCGAGAAGTAGAAGACGTATCGTTCACGTCACTGAGGAGGGAAAATGCAAAACATTTCCTGTATCAGGACCATATTATGACACCCGAGTTCATGCAAATTTTATAAAGCAATATGTTGCATTTCAGATATCCTTTCCACAAAAATGAACACAGTATACAGAGAATACAGTGTTTGTACAGTCATGCAATCATGGATTATAAGAACATAATTTTGAGGACAGACCGTTACATGCAGGCTCGACATTTCCTAGGCTAAAGAATATCCAGTACTGTGTCAATGCTGGACTTGAATACCACAAGTGTTTCTGCCTCTACTACATGACCTGGCTGGCAAGCTGTTCCATGCAATGGCGACTCTCTGTGTTAAAGGTACTTCCTGACATCCGTGCGGAATTTACCTTGAACTAATAACAATTCATTCTAATTATCATGGTGTGAAGAGAAATGGGAAACAACTGAAGTGATTTCGATCTAAATAGAAAACCATTGATACCACCATCTATTGCTTCACAAGCAACAACTTCAAATTAAACAATGTAATGTTTCAATTTTCGGGTCCATGCCTCAGTACTGCAATTAAATAGGATGCTATGAATCCTACTTAAATATAGGTCTCTGTGAGAGAGGGAACCATATAAATATATTTGTTTTATTGAACGAGAACATGCTGCAGAGACAAGTAGTTAAGATAATAATAAATATACATTATTACGGTTCAATGAACTTCATAAGATACACAAAGGTGCTGAGGAATCAATGATTATATTTCAGAGGAACCCCATCTTCATCTTCTCGTTCGTTCGTTAAGAAAAGAGAATCAAAACGGTTGGTTTTAATCTTCTTTCCAGACCTTCCTTCGAGATTGCAAATAGCAAAATCTTCAATTCTGCCCCCTTAATAGATTTAATTAAATGACTACAACAGTTCAGTCTGAATTCGTCAGTGTGAGGACCTCACACTTCTTTAAATTAAACATGAATACTTATTTTAATAAAGAATAATATGTGCAACAGAACTGCACACTGTACAATCACAACTTTTATTTTTATTTGTATGTTGCAACAATAAACCAAATAATAATTTCACATACAAATAAACATCAAAGTATCAACATGTTTTCCTCACAAACACAAATGTGGCTATTGCAAAACAGTATTTGTGAAGAAAATGCCTAAAACTTGTAGTGAAATTGTGAGGACAAATTTTTAAATCCTTTTTGTCATGCAATTCCATAACTTACATCAGACACATTAATATGGGTGCACTGAAGGGGGGCGTGATTTAGTTACAATGTTTTAATTGAAGTACCCAGGGTTGGGGCATTACCATGACAACAGGGTCAAAGATCATGAGATAAACAAGATATTATGAGAGAACAAGAAAACCGAAATGTGAACAGCAGAGTGAGTTCATACAGGCCAATCCAAATTTCAATAACAAAAAAAACTAAAAACAGCTAGAACTCAGATGAAACTATTGAAGCAGAAAGGAAAAGACCTCAACCTTGCAAAAAGAAGAGGGGGGAAAAGACCATTCCTTTGAGACAGGAAATAAAAAAGCTCTGTCAAGTCACGTGTACGCAAGATTAGCATTTTCAATGAAAGCATGACACACAATAAGTGTTTTTACAAAGTACCCATGTGCCAGCAATGAAATCACTTTTTCTGTTTCTCTAGACATTCTTCTAGGAACGCTTCTCCACTGCCAAGAGCAGCTGGCAACGCGAAAAGCAAGAATTCTGGATTCATTGTTCTGCAGTAGGCTTTCAGAATGAGTCTGCAATAAGCTCATCAATTTGTTAAAAATTCATGCAATTGGCTTCGGTTTTTCTTTGGTAGGCTTATTATTGTACACCCACATAACCAATGAAGATGTGCCACTTGGTGTAGCACAGGGTTGTATTTATTTATTTACTTCTTTGAGCTGAGCGCACACACTACTAGCATGTCAGAGTTCTTTAACTTCACAGACCTCCATGAAACTGAAATGAAATGACAGTTAGGCTACTTTCAGGTTAAACGTCAAAGGTGGCTACCCCCCCCAAAAAAAAAAAATCTGTCAGAACATAAAGTGCGCTGAGAGACGAGACCTGTTCATCCCGCGTTAACTGCCAGAGGAATTAACGCGGAGAACCAACCATGCCTACATTGAAAACTAATTCGCCGAGGAGAAAAGCTGTCAGTTCCATTCCTCTGACTTCATTGTAATGTATAAAAACTTTAACTTTTAACATTTAAGCCTGACAAAGATGCTGCACATTTCGTGAAAGGGGGACCTTGTTAAGCCGTAACAAGCCTAGCAGGACCGCGACGGAGCCGTTCCCAGTTGGGCCCCTGTCAAGGATGACATCACCAGCATCCGACAAAGAGAGGGCCCATTGTGTGGCCCCCTTCTCTAACGATATCCCAGCATTCTGGAATGCCAGAGAAATCCTGTCATTTTAATTAGCTTTCCCCTCTCGTAAAGTACAAACGTGCCTCTTCTTTCACACGAGCCAAAGATAAGGATGATTAAATAGATGTTAAATTCGGATCACAAACCCTAAAATAATTGTTGGTTTCACAATGCTGTGCACAAATTTCCTGCTAATGGAGACTAAACTCCTAACTAAATTCAGTTACCTTCATACAAGCAGTAATGTGGTGATAAATCAATAGCTTTCTGTTATTTTATTCTATCATTTAAAATAAAAATTGTCAGGCCCCCGGGTGGGGCAACCAATACAGGCACTTGTTGCCTGGGTTCGATCCCCTGCTGCGCCAGCCGGGCTCTGGCCGGGAGTCCTGTTCGGGGGGCGGCAATTGGCTGTCTGCCCCCAGGGGGAGGGAAGCCAGTATAAGCTCGCCGCATGCAAAAGTGTCTCTGTGTGTGTCAGAGTTACAGTCAACGGCTTGGCAAGTTCCATCTCGGAGGAGGCGGTTCAGCATCTTTGTCGATGCGGCGGCAAGCTCATAGTAAGCGGGGGGGATAGTTGAATTAGAAGAGGGTACAATTAGCCCCCAAAATGGAAAAGCTCAGAAATAAATTATATAAATAAAAATGGCCGCCCCTGTATAGATGGGTCTGTCTGTACCTGCTCCAGTATTTACAGCAGGGCCAGCCCGAAGGTCAGCACAGATGGCTCCATATGTGACAAAGTGACACATTAAGAATTGCTTATGAAGCTAAGCACACCATTCTGCAGTTTATTTTGGATATGCAGGGCCGTTTGCTTGTTTCCAGGGAAACACAGGTCAGGAAGGCAATTGTACAGGTGCCCAGCAGAGAACTGGGGAGGTATCCCACTGGTCATGGAGGCTGTTCCATACAGAATTTTAGATGAAAATATTCCACCTTTCATAGTTGAAAAAAATCTCACCACTATTAAAGGTAAATCACAGGTTATATCCAAGGTTCTCTATAGATTTTATTGTCCCATAAAAATGACAGAGTTGCCAATATTTTTCCCTAGCGCATTCCCTTACATTTATTGCAATTTTTAATTGGACTGGTGGATGGCTACATCACGGCTACAACCACTCGCATATCTAACCAGTATGATGTACCCTGATGAAGAAACAACAGAAGCTGTTGGAAGCCAAACTCATTTACTTTATGGTGCAAGGAGCAGGTGCACATCAGGCGATACGACGCAACGTAGCGCGATCTCCCTGCTCCATCGGCCCGTGACGGCTGCAAACAAGCCATCCGCTGATTGACTATAACCATAAAATTAGGAGCGTGTGCTGCAATCTCACACAGTCACACGGAGCGGATGCCTGGCTGGATTTATCCCCTTCCCCGTTGTTTCAGCTTGTTTTTTCCCCACACATTGCTTTGTTCTCCTTCTAATTTGTTTTGCCCCCATGAATTCAACCAAATTCAATGACCGTCTTGCAGAATGTCGCGGAGACATGCTCCACTTTCAGAAGATCTGCGTGTGTGTGTGCGCGTGTGCGTTTGTGTATACTGCGAGAGTGTGTGTGCATGCCTGTGTATCTGTGTGTATGTCTGTGTCTCAATGCGTCTGTGTGTGAGCGTGCACGTGTGTATGTATGCCTGTGTGCATGTGTGTGCGTACCCAGGGGAGGCAATGACTTTAATCCTAACCCCCCCCTTACCCACCTTTAATGAAACAGGGTGAAAAATTGATGTGCCCACTGCCTGTCCTGGTTATTACAATTTCTATTTGCAAGAAAGGGCGGTTTCAAGCCACAACACCTTACACACATACATCCACACACATCCCAGGTCTGCACGATGAATAATTCAATTTCAGATTATTACATCCGACATGCCACAGATACAATATATGCGTGTGCCTGTGTCTGTGTGTGTGTGTGTCCATGCATGTGGAGGGGGTCGATTATACAGTAGTGCAGGCCTTCTATATAATTTTGATATATACACACAGATTTTTTTAAATTTATTCTTATGCATTTACTTTTTTCCATAGTTCCTAGGAAACAAAATACTCAATGTAAAAATTCATCAAAACCTAAATATCTTGTGAATTATTAGTAAAATTTCAACCCTCTGCATTGCTGTGAAATTTTGTGCATTCTGTGCTTATTTTCACCCAAACAATCTATTGAAATATAGCCTGCTGTAAATTTCTGTACATCTCTGCCCCTAGTGGCAGAAGGTAACCCTAGTCTGACAAGAAAATGTAAATATAAACGAGCTGCAACCTTTTTTTTTACAAAAAAATTTAAAATAATTGAGGACATCATGCAGTGATGTTTTACACAAACAGTAAAAATTAGAGCCTATTTACTAGAAATATACACATATTTCATGTATTGGAAATACAATTAAAGAAGAAATACATTTTAACACTTAGCAATTTAGCATAGATAATGTTTGGAAATTTCTGAGCTTGATATTGGACTTGCATTTGAAGTTCGTATCAAAAATGCAACGACCCACAAGGGAGATCCATCTCATTTGCAAACTTTGCAAGATTTGGCACAGTTCTAAAGCATTTAGTTAAATGACTTCATTTCAGAGGCACTGAATTGAAGTAATTTGAATTTGATTGAATTTAATATCACTCCCTTTGTTTTAAAATATGCACCAAATTGCAGAGCAGCACATTCTTTAAACCCACCGAAACCTATGGAACTACACTGGAAACATTTTCATTGAAAATTATATTTAAATACTATGAAGTGATATGCGATAAAATCATTATCCAACTGTGCTTTGTATACAGCCGATAAGCTACCTATGGTAAATTCCTTCATGTTCATTTCAACTAAAATATCCACTTTTCAGTTATGTACGAGATACACTTCATGGTGCCTAATATAATATATGCCATGTAGCAGACGTTTTTATCCAAAGCGACTTACAGTAGTGAAGGCATACATTTTTCAGTATATGTGGTCCCAGTGGGAATGAACTCCACACAATCCTTCATACACCACCTCTAACTAAATCCTCAAAGCAACATTCAGTTAGAACGGCACGATGTACTGTTTATTCATTGTATTGTTCTGCACTGTTGAACGTTTCCACACAAATTGAAATTGTGTTATCAAATGTACACTTTACACTAATGGCGGTATTGAATACGTCAGATAATACGTAATGCTATACAGAAAAATTGATCGGAGCTAACGAAGTGAAACAGGTTTGAAGTCTGTTGAACATCTATGTCAATGCTCAATGTATTAGTCATTACTAGCAAAGTCCATAGCTCTTTCTCTCAGTAAGCATTACAAAGAAATAACATTTCCTAGATGACCTGGTTCTGCTGGAACTGCTAGAGCAATACTGCCGGAACTGGGCATTGAAATAATTTTGTAATAACCAAAAGTTATGGTCTTACAGAAAAAAATCCATTTAAACTAATTTACATTTTAAGTTGTGTAATGTAGGTCCCCCTGGAAAATCAAATCAAATCAAAAGTACTACTGTATAATAAAACTTTGGGAAACATCAAACTCAGTGCTTGCATTTAAGTATACAAATATTTGCATATTTTACATGAAAACAACTTCTCTAACAATACATGCATAGCTGATGTGGCTGTTCTCTTTTTTCTATACTGACAAATACAGCAGCAAACTTCTAGACCCATCTACCAGAACAACAGGCGTGACCCAAAGACAGAGATCCCCAAAGACAAGTTTGCCTATAATAAACTTGCTACTACAAAAACTGAACAAAATTATGTTGACAAAAACAAGATACTTTGAACAACAATAAAAATACAAATAAAAAAATAACTGAAATATACACAAATCCAGAATGCTACCACACTGTGAGAAAGGATAATACAATGACTAGTTAGGGTAAAAGACACAAACATGTATATTATTCCGCGAATCAAGATATGAGCAACGTACAAACTCAGTGGCTGTGACCATATCCTTGCCATGGAAACAGGGCAGCATAAAAGAGCTACAGTAGGTACCTAGGGAGTACAGGCTGTACAGTCAATGTGCCCTGGAGGAGGTGGTGAAACAGCCTCAATGACAACCCTCAAACCTGCTTTTTCTTAAAACCCAAAGCTGACTTACTTTGATGTGTACAATATTTAAGCACGTTGGAAAAATGTAACAAACTTATGCAACATGCGAGGCAGATTTGAATTTTAATTCCACAGAGATGAATTTGAAAAGAGAGAGAAAGAGCAAGAAGACAGACAGAGACGCAGAGAGAGGCAGAGAAACAGAAGGTGGAAGGAGAGAGGCGAGAATGAGAGAGTTTGAGTCTGGAGCATGTCACTGACCTCTCCGATGCCAAACCTACCTCACACAATTTTACCAGAACATATGTCACCGGATGACCTCCATACAATTTTTCAAGCTCAGTACGATGAAATATGGATGTCTTGCCTCAATATTGGGGCGTCTAGGGTCGCTCAGTGTGAGAGGGTCAAGGTCATGTCTTTGCAAGCTCCTGACCAGTGTAAGACACTCCTAAGAATCTCTAACAAGTCAGAAACATTACTTCTCCAATGCTGTATACTCCTGAAATGTGGGAGAATTTAAGAGGCAATTGTCTGATTCGCATTCCCAATAGCCAATAGGAGCTGAGGACAAATGATCAGCTGACCAAAGCAAACAAACAGGGGCAAAGAGGAAGTCCACTCAGGCATAAGGCATGCGGATCCAGTCCCCGGCAGGAAGAGGACTATCTGCTTGATATCAGTGCTGTGGAGTCGCATCATGACCACACAAATAAAGGCCTGGGCAGCAGAGAAATGAGATTGCCTGTTAAATTAACAATAGCATGTCTTAATGGTCAATTAGCCCTCTATTAAAAGTTAACAAAATATGGAGCCGTCAATGTCAATTACAGTAGCAGAGCATTAACAGTTAAAACACGAAGCAATCAACCATTTGGACCAATGCATATTTGTTTTAAGATTTAAGATTGACAATGGACTCCCATTATATTTGCCATTTGGAAGATCACTGCTCATATGGAAACGGACACAAGCGCAACAGTATCAACAATGCCATTTGGATGGATAGACCAGACCTGTAGTAAGTAATATATCTGTAAAAGACATATGTATGTTCATATTTTTTTTAAGTGGTTTTGCTCTCTTTTCAATCTGCCCCCCATTTCCCCCAGGGGCACCAGGAACAGGAACAGGAAAAACAAGGACAAATTGCATCTAAACATCTGCCACATGTCCCCACCAGCTGGAATACGCAATGCCTCTGAAGATTTGAGGCATGTGGAGACAGTTGCACAGAGGCTAAAGAAAAGTTTTATTGTGGGAGAGCGATGCGAGCCGTTGGTGTCTGATAAAGCCCTCTCTTCACATTCCACTATGGACTATGCGAGAATCCCCCTGGTGGTCCAGGTTAATGAGCTGGTGGACACACGGTCCATGAAGACTGCCTGTAGTTCTCCCACAATGCACCTCTCAGCTGATTATGAAGAATCGCCACGAGAGATCGCCCCACCTGCCGTTTGCCGGTGGGGTGTTCAAAAACCCCTTTCATGCAGACAAAGAGAAGCATGTCCATATGAGAGAGATGAAGCAGGAACATGGTTGAGTCTGTTCTATTCTGTTTTTTTATTTGCTGAACAGTGGACTGTGACCTACAGCAGTGATCGACTGCTTCAGGACCCCTCTCTCAAAGGCCTTTGTGTGTTCCCATCAACTGTTTTCCCAAAGACTTCTGTAAGATCACTATCGAGATCACTACTTTCTGCCAGTGATCTGCCACTGTCAATCACTATCTTTTTATTTAACAATTTTCTCGACCTAAATCAGCTAAAGTTGTTAAAGGATTCATGCTGGTATATCCCACAATGCATCTCTCTACTATGGATTTCCCGTATGACAATCTTTCACCTTAATTTTAACCATCACAAATACTCCTTGAAAATAAATCCTCATTAAATAAATAGTGAACATCAATACAGAATCCTCATGCATCAAGATACAAAAAACAATGTGCTACCACGCAAATACCAGGTTGTGCAAAAACACATCCATGATAGGCATTTTCTCTCAGTAGCAGTAAGTGCACTGCAAATGGAGGGAACACTAATCTGACATGTTCACTAATTCCAGGTTGACACAACCTTATCACTGAGATTAAAGAAAAATGCATGTGTATGCCATATTTTAAAATGTATACAATGCTACATGGGCCTTGTCTGTTGACATACAGAACTAACAGAAGCGAACACAGAAGCGAGACTTAATTAAAGAAATCACACAAGCCAGACATTGTGTGTATGTATGTGTGGATGCATGTGTGTGTGTAAGGAGTTAGCCACGACAAGCTGTGTGTTCTCAGAATATACACGTGCGACTGGGGTGTTGACGGACATTTATTCCAGTCATATCCTGGCTGTCAAGAACACAACATTATAGCAAAAAGCCTGTTAGCTTGAATGAAGATTATCTAAAAGTAGCAATGAAGAGGAAAATACACAATATGTAATGTTAAGTTAACAGCATTAACATTAGCTAGCTTGAATTACCTAACTTAACAAACTTGTAAACTAGCCAAGTGCAGGACATTATCATAGAGAACCAACTTAGCTAGATTAGTTACCAAACAATACATAAAGCAAGCTAGTTATCCGAGTTGGCGGGACTCAGTTAGAAAGTTTAAAAAAAACATTTCAACAAAGTTATTGCAATCTCTTGATCCAACTTTAGACAAAGGATGCATGGTGCTTTAAACTCCTACACAGGTTTTCTGGTCTGGACCATAATTTCCATAACTTGGAATTGAGTGGACCTAAACAATGGCATGAAAATGTACCCCACACAGTAACAGAGCTGTCAGAACCCTTCATTTACTCAAGTGTTTCCATAATTTTTTATATTATTTTACATATACAATATATACACACATATATACATAGTCATGTCAGAAATTGAACCTTGAGACATTTGATAAAGATGAGCAAAAAGCTATATAAAGTAAACAATATATGTGCATTGGAACTTGGAAGTGGAATGTTTTTGTAAAAAAAAAAAAAATTCTCTAAATAAATGTATTAGTCTAAAAGAATATAATTTTACCTTTGAGCACATAATATAGCTCAGAGCCTATATTGTTTATTTTATATAGCCCTTCTTGCTCATCAAGGGTCTCAATTCCAGACATGACTGCATACATATGTACAGTATATGTGTACTTTAAAATCATGTATGCATGCAGTTATACCAGAGCTGTGTCTGCTGAAGTTAAAACCACATCCCTTGCCACTGAGCTAAAGGCCCATGTCCCTTGCCAGTAGATTGTACACTTAATCTGTCTACTTCCTGTAGTGGACACTCACGCTCACTCCCGCTACTGAGCATAGCGATGTACAAGTTCATGCATAAAATAATTAGCAGGAAGCACATCACAGAAGTAGATCCAGAGTGACAGTTACCAGTGACTTGACATCATCGTGGCCCAGGTGTCTTAAAGGCTACGCTCCTGTATTCTTGTCTCCCACATGGAATACCTAAATATCCCATTGGGACCCCATATACTGAAAAATGTATGTGTGCACTACCGTAAGTCGCTTTGGATAAAAGCGTGTGCTAAATGGCATATATTATTATTATATATATGATATTATATATTTGTCCTCAATCTGCCCATCTGCAGTTCTAATACTGTCAAAAGCTCTGGAAGATTGCTGCATCGAAATAATGTCATGGTTGATCACATCTATCAAAGCAAAATGGAAGACGAATCACGCACAATTAGGCTGACATATTGAAAACTATTTCGTGATTTCTCATCAAAATTACTCCTGTTTTACCACATGCTTTAAGGTCACATTTACTTTGCTTCTTGACAAGTGCTGCCACATAAACCTCAATATATAGCTACTAAGAGGAAAGGATCTGTACTTTAAATGGTAAATTCCAAGACATGCAACAATGCTATTTACTCATCAATTCACAGTCGCCAAAGCATTTCATTCGCCTCTCTGCGTAATCCTTGAGATCCATAAACAACCTTCATCTTTAACAACCATCATTACAAAAGGTCCCTCAAAGCTATATTATCTCTTAAAGGAGCGAATCTTATACAGCAGCTTCTTTTTGCAGACAGCCCTCTTAATTAAACCAATCATTAAAATCCAGAAACCGGGTTTCTCCAAAACAACTATCACATCTATAGCATTTCCATAACAAAAAAAGAAAAGAAAAGAAAAGAAACTAAAAACATGCCATACAGGCAAGATAGAAAATGTACGGTTAATATTTAAATTGAATCTCTAGAGAGAAAACCGTTCACGTGAAATGAAGTAAGGGACTTTTAAAAGGTACAGAATCTGACACATCTCTCTATAAATTGTCCCATTGTCTTGTGGAGAGGGCACAGTAACATCTAAATTAGGCCAATTATGCTCCTTTCCTGTGATCCCATGAGCTTTGTGTGTCACAGGCTGCAGTTTACAATCGATTGGCTACAGGAGTGGAAGAGGTTGGGACTCGCTCAGGAAGTGGGCAGCACTTAGAGGACACAGGCTTTCTGCCAGCCAGTTTGGAGCATTTTAATGGCCCCAAGACCTTCCGGTACCAAAAGCTGTCATTTCATCAAGTCGAGGTCAGTCTTCGCCAGTGCAACACACGTACACAAACACAAACACAAAGGCAGGCAAACACGCACAGTGCACAGAAAACCATAAATTATATATTAATTGAATACTGTATTTACATTTTCTCAATGACTATAAGGAGAGTTTAATTAAAATGCTCCCCCTTCTTTCACCTTCCTATGGACTGAGCTGACATATTCATATATTCACATATTTTTAATTAAACTGCAGATGGCTTCATCCGGTGACAGAGTATTCTTCATGCCGAGTATCAGTGCCATCGCCATAACTCTGTGTTTACTGGCGCATTTATAATGATCTATAGTGTCCATTTAGCCTGGCTCCCATTCTCCTCAGACCTCTCTAATCAAACAATAAGTGGAGCCACAAACGCAGAGGGACAGTCCCCGTGGTTTACCACACCACTCACAAGGGAAGCCATAACAATGTCCTCGAAATCCATGAAGTGCTTCCTATTGGAAATTAATTACATTGTCACTGCATGGAAGATGCAACTGAAAGTTAGCAGGGTTGCTGTGTGGAAAGTGAAATGATGAATGAATGAATTTCTCTAAATATAAACTGGTCTTTCCGTTTTCTATGAAAACTAATTTTTCCCTTGGGGGCTTTTAGCTTGCAAGCTAGTTATGAAGACTAGTGATATGTAGGTAGCCTGATCTACCCAAATCAGCATTGTGGGTTCCATGCAGGACAAAAAAAACCCACATGCATTTTAACATGCATGTTTTACACCATTGAAGTTAAACATCACTTTTTATGGCACATTCAAGAAATGGCAAGAGATTTGAAAGTAAATTCAACATAATTTTTCATTCGCTATGCTTATCAACCAGAGGTATGAAGGGAAACAAATACAGATCACAAAGAACCAGGTGAGACCAGGTTCTTATACCTGCATCCCCTCCAGCAATAGTCAACTGGATGAAATAAGGGTAAATCCTACCTGCTGTAATCCTCATAACACCACAATGCTGTACTTAAATTAAACATCTGGAGCATTCAAGCAATATTCTTCTTTCAGAGTCATTATTTCCTTTGGGTATCCCCCCCCCCACCCCCCCCCCACCCCCACTTTCACTGCTTGCCTCTGGCTCCGACGAGGATTACAGTGGCTGCAGTGTGTGCGCTCCTCCAAAGCGCTTTACTGAAAGTGTGAAAGATATATACATTTAGAAAGTAAAGATTTATAGATGTGAAAGCCTATCCCCCCCAACACACACACACACACACACACACACACACACATATTAAAAGATCACATTGTGCTGAGGAGAGATAACCCCGATCAGAGGAGCACTTCACATCTCTCACAGAAGACGATCACCAGCCTGTGGACACCTGGTACGCCGTTCTGAGGAGTTAATGCAGGGGCAATGGCGGCCAGCTTAAACCCCACACTGGTCTTTTTTTTCTGGTGGAACAAAGCCAATTGTGTCCTGCCACTGTGGACTCCCAAGTCATACTGTAGTAGGCTAATGACATACCTGGGGCAGGAACCTGTAATATCTACGCCATAGGGCTCATCCTGTGCCAGTTGCGCCTTTGCTGACTGAGCCACTCGGGAAGCCATTAGGCCTACTTCCACTGCTGTCAAAACCAGCTGAATGCTATACTAGACAATGACATCTCTAGCCATACTTTTTGATGTGGTGTGACAGGACAAAAAGCTGACCCTGTTACTCTTCCTTGTACAATATATAAAAATCATATTCTCGGTGGAGAGAGAGGCAAACACCAATCATGCAAGTTGGTAGAGGATATTAGGCAAAGTGGAAAAATAATTTCAGTGTTCAGCCTACCCTGACTTTAAATTATATACAACCTGTAACCTTTTTGAAAATGTGCTAATACTGTACATCTGGCTTTAATGAGTTGTTTCATCAAAAAAGATATGGGGCTGCTGCAGAAACTTGTCCGCTTCATTAATTCTCTTTAAACATAATATCAAACAGGCTAGTGGCCTAAAGTAACCCGCAATTCAAAACCAAATGCAGCATCAAATAAATAGAAACGGTGGTACCCACTAAGAATGAATTACAAAGGTGAATCAATTTTCTGATATAAATGACATGCATTATTTGATGGGTAAATTAAAAGGATTACCCCCATTGTCTCCCATATTGTAATGGCCACTCTGTATGTGTTCATGCTCATCGCTGCAATCTCCTCTATCGATTTGTATACAAATATAACTCCGACACAAGCGATGTCAAGCCCCTGCTGCTTTTCACTCCACAGTCCGCCAGTTAAGCGCACGTAGGTCGTAGGGCTGACCCACAATTAAGAACAGTGCTTTATGACCACCCACTGGCCCCCGTCGTGACTGTTAAGGCGCAATTCGGCTGCAGTTCCGCCATTGACTTATTCATCTGGAATGACAGTAAGGTCAGAGCTGTGACACACATATGACGACAGGTGATTAATGTCAAAATTAGTATCAATGTTAACCCAACATCCATCATATCACCATAATTGGCTAAGCCGGGGGAACGAAGGCACTTGAGTCAGTAAATTGCAAAGAAAACGGTACCACTACTGCTTATCATGAAGGACATTACTGAATAGGTATTACTATGTCAGGTAAAGAATTGTTCATTTGTTTTTTTTGTTTTTTGGTTGTTTTACTTTGAATTCAACTATTGCATGCAACTAGGACACCTAAACAAGGAAATCTAAAAATACCCCCATAACAAAAGTGTAATCAAGGGGGCGAGCATAGTTCCCCAACAGATTTACTGAAATTAGATGATCTGTTACTACCGGGCCTCATCCTAAATTAGATCAAATAAATACAACTTTAAGGAATGTGTCATTGGAGAAAAAAGTTGGGTGTCACCTGTCAAGACAAAGGATGTTCATGGTGACTCACTCATCTTTATTAAAGGGTAAATAAAGCTGAAGGTTCCCTGGCAAACATGCTCACACACACACACACACACACACACACACACACACACGCACGCACACACGCACACACAATCCCCGACTGCATTAAAATTAGCATCCCTGCGACTCGGAGCCCGTTGAACCACTGCCCTCGCTCTCACAATCAATCAGCCAAACCGCTCTGTAACAACTGCCGAGCCATGTGACCTTCCCAGGGGGCCCGGCCTAGGAGGAAACTGCAGCAGCTCAGACGCCGGGCAAATCTTGCTGCTTACTCACTTAATTGAAATAAAAAACTCACCCAAACATCCAAGAGAAAAGGCTAAGAGCTTCAGCAACATATACATATTCATATATGTATAGTGTAGACACAAAAGGGACACGTGGACACACAAACACACACACCCAAACATATGCCACAATACAAGACGAATGTCCTTCTTTTCCACAATGACAGAAACACTTTGCACAGAATGAGAACGAAAAAAGGAAATCTGCCTGATTATTGAGGTATTGAGGATGTGCACTGTGCTGACACAGACAAAAACTGAGGTAACGATGCAGCCGGGTCAGTTAGCACGAACGACACACACACACACACAGACACACACATATAGCATACACACAAAGCCAGTGTATATTACTTAACAGCAGGCTTGTACAGTCCAAGCTAATTTCTGCAGTCTGGTAACTCCTCTCCAGCACTGGCCACCTTGCACACCAACACCACACAGAGTGGGACAGCCCTGCCTGACAGCTGAGGATAAACACCAGGATTGATCCGGTTTCCCCTAACGCACACCAGGGGAAACACTAACGTACACTGCAGCAGCGACCACAACCCCTCATTTCCATTGCACGCGGCCAAGATTAAATGTCTGACAGAATAGGGGAACGAGACACACAGGCACACAGACACAATGCCTAGGAGTGTGGACAATGAGGGGCTTATCTGGTGCAGCGGGGCTCATTGATCAGTGGTGGGAATGTGAAACGGCCGCACTGTGGGTGAATCTTTGGCCAATCTGCCCCCGCCGCTCCTCCCGATATCGCGCTGAGAGGACCCCTGGGAGCAATGCGTAAAGCGCTGTGTAAACCAGGGCCTGTGAGGCACTTCTGCCTGCGAGGGAGCCAAACAGAGGCCACTAGGGAGTGACACTTGTGCTCGAGGAGGGCCGGCGATTTACGCAATGTCACACACGTGCAGCTGCATGTATAGACGCCGGAGGAGAAACCATTTCCAGCAATAGCCCAACATCACATTGTGCGCCTTCACAAAAACAAATCTCACTTGTTAGAGTGCATTCCATACAATATAGAATGCTATATTCTATACAGATATAGCATGGCTAGCCTCCAGAGGAGACCTAAACACACACACACGCATGCATGCATGCATACATACATACACACACATACATACATATGTATGTATACGTATGAGACATATGTATGTGTGTGCTATGTATATGTGTATATATATATATAAATAAATATGGAATAAACCATGACAAGCCATGCGTCCTCAGGATATATGCACACCTGTGGTGGTGATGCAGCACAAGGCTGAAAGTAACGTTGATCCTTGTAGAATGCAGCCAGTGTGTTTGAGCAAATTAATATGGAACTTGTTTTAGAAGTGAGGATTTACTGTGCGGATACATGATATACAAGCACTACTGTCAGACAATCAGAATCGAGTATTCATCCAAGCCTTGTTCTAAATATATATATGCACACACAAACACAAACAGACACTAAATCTAATCTCAGTCTAATTCCCAAACAGATTTAATAATTATCCTATAAAGAACTCATGCAGGCTACTTCCTCATTGTTCCCATAGGGCGGTTTCTCGTTGTCGCTCTTACACAGGTAGTACGGTATAAACTATAGCATTGGTTGTTCTTGGAGAGCTGCAGGGTGGCTGTTTTTTGCTTTCATCTTGGTGGTGAAACATGGGCAAGAGTAAATATTTATTTACGTTTACGTTATATATAACATTTGTATTAAAAGCGCTTCAGAAACCGTATTGAAATGTTCACAAAATGTTTACTTTCCGTTTACCATTTCCTTCTACAGCTTCCTCCGTTCGCCCGGTCCATTCAGCTCGATCCGGTAACTATTTTGTTGCTTAAGTCAAACCCAACACTGTTGGAGATATATGCTATATATAGATAAACCCCTTCAGAAATGAAGCCACCGCTCATTTACATTTTACCTTGTTTCATTATGTGTAGCAATCAGTTAACTACATATTCTACATATTTGTTAGTTCAATATATTGCATAGACTGACCTTTCCATGTCACGCACTTTCCAAGTTACCTTGCTAGCTGGCTGACGCTGCAGTCAACACGTGTTCAGCCTTCAGTGCATGCCACGCCAAATGCGTGTCTACATTGGTGGTAATTAATGACCCGCTTATCGCTTTGTTGATACGACGACAGGCTTGTAGCGCAAGCTACTTTGAACGAATATTACATTTGCAGCGCATTGATGAGACGTTTGGCAAGCTACAGCTTCTTCCAATAGTCTCCTCTGCTATAGATTTTAAAGCACTATATTACTACCCGCTTGCAAACAGGATAAAACAATATATAAATAATACACAGGTAGGCTACTAGTAGTGGCCAAATGGGCAGAAACACCAAGTGATTTGTGCACTGCAACCCAACTATGGTATCCTACAGAGTTCAGCGGCTGTGTAGTGTAATGGTTAAGGAACTGGGCTTGTAAGAGGTTACAGGTTAAAATCCCAGGTGGGGCACTGCCATTGTACCCTTGAGCAAGGTACTTAGCCTGAATTGCTTCAGTAAAAATATCCAGCTGTATAGATGGATTGTATGTAAAGAAATGTAAAACTGTGTAAGTCGCTCTGGATAAGAGCGTCTGCTAAATGCCTAAAATGTAAATGTAGTTCTCAAAGGACCGTTCTTGTTGAAACTATCTGGTCACGCCCTAGATTGAAATTTGCAGTCAATTGATTTAGAGATGCTTGCCTGTTTAGCCTTGCTCTTCTAACTAACACACAGACATCACGATCCAGGAGTATGCGCTTCTGACCACGGTGGCCCTTTGTTGATGACGCCTTTCCCTCAGTTTCATGCCGACATCGCCTTAGACACTGCTCCTCATGAAACATCAGCAAGTTGAGCTGTCTTCATCCCTGAATCTCCTGCCAAACATGCCCCAACAATCACCCCTCTTTCAAAGTTACTGAGGTCTCCTTTTCTAACCATGCTAGCCATAACCATTGGCAACGAGGCCTACCCTGATATTTTGCACATGACACTGAGCATGCTGGGATGTTAATTAACTCAGGAACAACACCTGTGTCCCTCATTTACCCAAGTGTTTCGATCTTGGCCACTCCCTGTGTATATTAATATATATATATATACATACTCTTCCATATTTAATAATAACAAAACTCCCCTTTGTGATTCCGCCGCCCCCCATGCCACACCAATTTCAAGCATGTGCAGGTGGAGGTGAAGGAGAGATTCAGATTTTTACCTCAGCAAACAATTTATATTGACATTGTTTCAACTGTTATATTTGTATACTTGTATAAAATGTTGAATTGATTCCATTTTTATGTGTTTAACTGTCAAAGAAGCTTCAATCTCACAACAACCATTTCACAATTCACCAGCAAAAAACAGGAATTGAGCTACAGGGGAAAATGAGAGCAAAATACAATCATAATTCCACTGGCTTTCTGACCCCAGGAGTACTAGCTCTTCCCCTGAAAAACCCATTGGCTTTGCTAGCCTCAAGCAAAGGAAAAAAAACAGATTACACCTTTGAATGCAATTTCATCCAGGGACCAGAACAGCGATTTCATTGTTTGAATCTGTATTTCTGTGTGTGTAACAGCTGACCATGTTTCATTCTCACAGACGCCTCAGGACGTTAACGTTTGTTATCCAGAGGCAGAATGTAAACTGACGTTTGGGTAATGATCCCCATTACCACTCTTAGGTTCTCACGTTTGCTTGTTTCTCATATGATATGTGTGACCAAAAAAAACAACCAACAACAAAAAAAAACGGAATACTTAATAAACATGATGCCAAGGATATGCTGGAATGTGTGTGACATTTTATATCTGAAAAGAATATACATTTCCCCTGATCTCTATGTATACAATGCAAGTGTGCAAGTGATACAAGATTCAAAGGATATCATAAACAGAGTAGGATACAGGATGGCAATTGCCATGGTATGACTGAACACTGTGGGTGTACAGTAGGCAACTCTGCAACCAATGGCAAGCCCAATTTGAGGACTTCAAAATTACAATGAGCCTCAGCCCATTATATTTGACCAGCCACCCATAGGCGTGGGGGAATTTTGCCACTGGTTTGCTCCACTTTTCATGGGCATTAAACGTGGAAGGGAACCATGGTTTCCCTTGCTAAGAAATCTCCTAACTAACACTCAATAAAGAAAGAGATGGGGGGCATCCTGGAAAATTATCTGAGGTCATAAAACTGCAGAGCTGATTCAGAAAAAAAAACAAGGAACCAGATCAGCCACGGTATCCAGTGTGTTGTCATGGCCACACGCGCTGGTCCCTAACAGCTTCTCTCCACCGCCTGGGTGTCCCGCATCGGACGGGTCCTGACAGCGGCGGATTCCTCTCCTCCCGTGATTACTTTATCTCCTGTCTCGTTCCCCCCACAACCTCCCTGGCGGATGGATTCTGACAGCTTTCACGTCTCGGAGCTCTGCCCTTCTAGGTAAGCACCCCGCTTATGGTTAAGATTGGCTGAGAGAGTGTCACACTCATCGCCATTCTCAGAGAAGCCCTCTGCTGTTCCAGCTGTCTCCCCCACAAACGCAGTATACACACCATTTATGGGGTGAACATATAACGTAAATTCACCTGACCAAAATGGCAAGGCAATGATTTTTTTTGCTGTCCATTGCTGCTGTCATGAGTAAATAGTGCCTACCAAGTTTTACGGAAGGCTCAGTAAAAAAAGGAAAAATGCAATGGGAGCAAAGACAGACAACCAGTTTCATAATGGAATGTTTCGTTCCAGGGAATAAATGAAGCGCAATATATTTCTGATGCTGTATATGAATCTGTAAACATCTGAATTATGAGCATCTATGTATGTATGTATGTATGTATCTATGTTTATTTAATGTATACAGTTAGTGGCGAGGATGGAAGAAGGAAGTCGCTGGGGCAATGACTAATGGCCATGGGCCTTGTGAAACTTGCTTTGAGAGATCTCCTCCAGAAAATCTGCACGTATAAATTTTATGAATAAAGTCCATAGTGTAACCATTGTTCGGAAGCAAAAATAACCCCCACCCCCCGCCCTTCTCTTGATTCTAGGGAAGGCATAAAAGCAAGGATTAAGGTCTTATTTCTGCTGAGGTGTTTCAAAGCAGCGAAGCCCTTGGCTGTCTTTGCCCCCACATTTGTCCCTGACACTGGTATCATTGTGACCTTAGAGAAAGTGTGGGGGTGGGCACTTGATGCCCTTTCCACTGCAACACCCCAACATGGACCATGAATAATGCACAAGCACAATCCATCCCACGGTAATAAGTCCGCTTAGCCTATGGCCTTGTAACGGAACATACCAGAGAGATCTAAATGCGCTGTCTGCTACATCCAATCACCCAGCTCACCAGCAGAACACACATCACCCTTAATTGACCTTAATTGGCATTGATATTCTTAATTGGACTATAATGATCACATGGCTTCCACTGGTCCAATAAGGTGTTGCTGAGACTCAAAGTGGGTGGGGCTTCTGAGAAAGGCTTGTAAAAAAGATGCTCTCATGGTTCATAGGAGATAACCAGATGTTTCTGCGTGACAGAAATGCATTGTCTCCCTCTGCATGCTTCTGACATTTCTGGAATGTCATAATAATAATAGCTGACACCATTACAACAATACAAGCAAGGGCACAAGGAACCGTACCACACATTTATCAGCAGGAAGTGAATTAACATCTACAGGTAACTGCCAAAATAAAGGAAATACTTGAGTAAATGAAGGGTTCTTGTTGCTCTGTTATGGTGTGGGGTGCATTTTCCTGGCATGGTTTAGGTTGACTCAACCCCATAGAGGGCAAGGTAAATGGAAATAAATATAAGGCCATTCTGAGTGATTGCCTTCATCTTTGGCATCTTCTGAATAATTTCTATCCTGATGGGAGTGGTGTCTTCCAGGACAACAATGCCCCCATCCACAGGGCACGAGTGCTCACTGAATATTTTTTTGAGCATGAAAATGATGTAAACCATATGCCATGGCAATTTCGGCGGTCACCACATCTCAACCCAGTTGAGATTACTTATGGGAGATTCTGGAGTGGTGACTGACACAGACTTTTCCACCACCATCAAGAAAACACCAAATAATGGAATTTCTCATGGAAGAATGGTGTTACATCACTCCATTCAATTTTCAGAAGCTGTTCTGACAGCTCATGCTGGCCCAACACCCTATGTTGGTGTTTCCTTTATTTTGGGAGTTACCTGTATGTGTATGCTTTTTTGTTCGTTTTTTTTGTAAGAAGAGCAGTATATTGAGGGGGGTTTCTGTTATGGTCTTTTTGTACAGTTTATCTTTATTTTATGTGTCAAAAGTCCTTACACAGTGGCTGACAGCCTTCAGGATCAGTCCATCACACTTGAGAAAGGTATTCTTCCTTCTCTCTGCTGTCGAGTGATATTTTCAGCTAGCTTATCAGGGGCAATATCGCCTGGCGAAACTCAGGCATTGGTATTCATGCTGTGGCCTCTGCAGAGTGGGGTGTATGGCCAAATGACTTGTCAGCCTTTATCTACAACAAACATCTTCAGGTCAAAGTTAGAATTCAGCCTTGTGGGGGTGGAGGAATATTTTATTACTTCATTGTACTTCATTGTGCTATTGTGATATTCACAATAGCATTCTGGACAGAAATATCACATTCCAGTGAAATGGATTGTTCAATGTCATTCTATATTGTTTAGAATAATGACCACTGCAGTATTTGCATTCTCTCAACAGTGACAGCTGAGATTTTGTATCTAACCAAATTTTTGAATTGATTATGTTTGAACAAAACTATTGAGCAACCACTGAAATGTAGTGAAAACCTTGAGCTAAAACTTCAAAAGCAATACCTTCTGTTCTGCTTTAGAGACCTTAAATTGACACAGTGTTCTTCCACGCTATATTATCAGAAAGCTTTACTGTTGGCAGCAGAAAGCCACACTTGACGCCCTCTGAGTCTAAAGTATTCAAGGCCGAATGCCATGCCCTGTGGTGTCCTGTTCTTTACTCAAAACCCATTTTCCAAAGGCACAGGCACAAACATTTTCTTTTTGCTTGGGCAGGCCTTGTTCCTCACAAAGTATCCAAAATATCCCCAAAATAATGCAGAAATGCACATGTCAAAAAACATATATATGTATGTGTGTGTTTGATCACGTGAATACCTGTGAAGTAAATGTGGCAACATGTGATCACATGATATACACATATGGCAATATGTGCTATGCATGTGGAAATGTGTGGTATACATGTGATTCACTAGCAGAATTCATGTTATTTGTCTGTAAGGGCAGCCTGAATTGAATGCAGAACATGCCAGTGCCCCCTGTGGCTGGGAGTGCTACGGGGCGATGCATAGCCATTGCTTCACCCAAGCGGTTCAGGGTTCTGGTCAGTAGCGTAAAGTCCTGCCTCATCGTTCCCTGGTGATTCCCCTGAATTGGGACACAAGCAAGGCTGCATGCGCCAGCTGTGTAGTCCTCCTGCACAGTAGGTGGGGGGACTCAGTTGGCCCATTGCACAGGGGAAAAGAAGCAGTTGGATGACTGGACACATCTTGAGGGGGGTGTGCATGCTAGTGCCTGTCCCTACCAGATATACAGAGGATGTTGTGGATATGAGCATTCCCAATTGTGGTGATAAAATGTGGTAAGAAAAAGCCAACACTCTGGTCACTAGAACCATCTAAAATAAATAACAACAGTAGCACATTCTACATTCTCGGCTTGATACTTCAGGAGGAGCATTACCCCTTAAAAACTGCACTGCCGTCAACTGTTGGGTTCATCGAGTTCAAAGCATTCCGCTTGTCGCAGACGGTCTTATTTCCCATTATCAATTACAAACCCCTTCATATAAAACAGTGTAATTGACTGTGCAATTTCATTGCAGATGTTGCCTGGTGGATGTGCTGTGACTGCTACTTGTAAATGAAAAAAAAAGACAGATCCTCCCACAGAGATAGGTTAGGGATGGCATTCAAATGCCCCCCAAACTAGGCATGCAGCACGAGGAGACAGACATCTATCGGGTGAGCAGGCCCTCAAAGCCAAACTCCAAACTTTGACCTCTATTGAGTATTAATGCACTGTGTCTCTTTGTGGCTTTAGGGAGGGAACAGACAGGCTTGAACACCAAAGGCGCCCAAGCTGTTGTTTAATAAGGGATTCCCCACAGCGCATTCTGCTCACTGTGTTGTCTTTTCCACTCTCTAGTTTTCTCTCTGCTGCACCTATTGATACAGTTTCAGGGAATTACAATAAAGTGGTCATGCAAGCCCCAGAGAGATTCTTTAATTCGTCATGAAAATATAAAGAGTGGTGTTTTTCCAAACCGCACTCAGTCCCTTGACCAAAAGTGGACTGAGTGATTTTTGGAAAAAAACAATTAGTGAAAATGTTAATGTGTGATATAAGATGGGGAGAGGGATTACATTCCGTAGTATTGATGTAAAACTGACAAAAACATTTTACTTGTGATATTGAAAAGAAATCGAAATGTGTCTCGAGAAACTGAAAGCATATAGGACAGACACATCACTTTAAAATAATGCACGCACTTCCACCTGAAGATGAAGTTCCTTATTCCACAGATTTACCCGGGCGCTTTCTCTCCCAGAGATAACATTGACGAAAGCGTTCAAAAGAAATCCTCAGTGAGTCACCAGTGTGACTCCATAGCCATAATAATTAAGTAGTGACATCAAAACGTCCTACTCAACTCCATGAACATACTGGTACTTGACATTCTACCCCTTTGTATGAATTCCTGTCACTTTCACAGCCCCAGGGCATTTATAAAAGAATTACTCTCCGATAACTGTGTAATGACTTTTTAACAGCACCAGTAGTAATACACACAACCAGCCATATAAAACAATTGCATGTTAAGCTATCCAGTGGGAGAGAAAAAATGGATTGACATGGTACATACTCCATACCATAACGACTCTTGAGAGTTAAATCATTTAATTATGATCACGTAGATTTCATGATCCTATTTCCATGATCATATTGTCATATACACTTTCCAGCAACACACTAAAGAATATGCGTGGAGGATATAGGATGTGCATATAGTATGTGTGTGAAAATGATTAGGCCCACAGAAATCACCCGGTCAAAACCGAGCGAAATATAGTCAAATGATGCCCCTCTTTTTTCATACAATATCCAACAAACAATTTCAAATTGTTTTCATTCTGAACATTATATAAATTGTATTTGGTGGCATATATGATATACATAATTTAGTACACTGTAGTAGCTGGCCACTTATGAAATGCAAGGAGGAAGAAATGAGACTGCCAAGACTGGATATTGAATTTACGATTTTGTAAGACTTCTCTACTATTTGAATATCTAAACATCTGGAGCTTGGTTACTATACCCGGTTATTTTCCAAAACAGACTGCATCCACTCACGCAATCAGTAGCACTAAGCATAAGGTTGGCGTCCGAAAAGGACAGCATAACGCGATAATATCCTGAAGGAAGAACTCCGCAGTGGTTGACGCACTCGCTGACGAACGTGAACACATTTCAAGTCAGACAACTTCCGCTGCTCCTTCAACTACTCCACCGATTGAATTTGCATGGTAGCATTGGCTATGATTTTCCAGCAGTGTCTGCTAATATTGGTGTATTAAACTATAGTCGATGCTTCCGTTATTTAGCATTTAATCTAATATAAATTCGACCACGAAATAATTAGCTGTATACTAGAAACGGCTGCCGCTGATGTAGGGTACGCTACACTCAGCCGACGCTGGTATGTCTTTAAAATATCAATTTCTAGTCTGTCCTATATTCTATACTTTCGCGAAAAGCGGAGGTAATTCACCAATAAACCAATAGCAAACACTTATAGGGTATTCCACATTTGAATCGCATTGCCATAAACTAAGGTAAGAAAAAACCTCTGTCTTATTTTTCACTGATAGGACTTGTTGCCTTGCGTTATTCACGCAATCTTACTGTCTATCAATCTGACGTTTGCCCTATCGCTGCCCTTTGACGTGAATAGGTAGCCTACTGTCAACTGTCCTCGTTTTCGAAGACACGGCAACGGGAGCTGTTAGTTCAGCACCGTAAAAGAAGCATTGGCCACTCACGCCCAATTCTCCAGCACCATCTCCACACACGGACTGCAGTCCCCTAAAACGTGTTATCAAATTTTAGTTATAAAGGAGATACGTGTCTGAGATACGTGTCCTCAGAATTGAATAGGCTACATAACGACGCGAAACGATTCTACTGATGTACAGTGAAAACTATGCAAATCCTGTTTGACAAAACTGCTAGGCGAATGAATTAAAGGATCAACACTTTATCTTGTGTTATATAAATTGGTCTGCTGTATAATATGATGAACTTCATGGAAGGGTAACTCATAACCCACCGTTTACGCATCTACCTTTGTCCTTTTGCTCTAGGGTGCAGTCCCAAAGTAGTCTGTTCTTTAAAATAAAAATAGGTTACTTTAATTGGGTCTGGAGCTATCTTCTCAAATTAAGTAGTTGACAAGAGTTTATATTCCGTTTGGCATCCAGCCCTCCGATAGTATAATGTTTTGCACAGTAGACCAAGATTTACAGTTCAGCTGCATTTGCAGCGCCCCGAACGGAATAGCGCTGTACTGTATGGCCCACATCCAAGTGTCCAACAGCAGCTGAGTGAATGTATTGTTTTATATTAATATTAGTTAGTGTTGTTTCTGGTTCGACAAATGCTCCAAAACAATGTTTCCGTTGAATGGTAGACATGTTGCTTAATTTATTCGTGGACTCGACGTAGCAGTCTACACTAGAGATACATTTTACGGTTTGAATAAGCATGTCTTATAAAAATGAATTTATGGGGTCATCTTTGAATCCATTATGAGTATTTACATGTCTTGAATTGTGAACTTGCAGAATCAGGAGTATCCTGATATTCGGTTTATTTGAAACGCGATTCATTTGTAGCATCGTACAGTAGACGTACATACCACCCTCGATATTCAGTACTGTTTATAATAGGCCTACAGCATAATATGTGTGCTACTTTTCCCCCTTGAAGAGTCCTGATTTGACTGCGATGTTTCAGTGAGTTACTCGCTTTAAAGTCAATCACACTGTTAGGAATCACATGTGCGCTCGGAGTAAACCGTAATGGTACGTTATCAAGATTGAAGACCCATCGCTTCACAGAAAACTGATTACCAGAGATTTTTGGACTTAGCCCACCACCTATAGCTTGAGGTAGGAATGAGCCGATTTTCCAGCTCCACGGGGAACTTCTTTAGTGTATAATGCTATAAATTGTGTTATCTAATTATTATCATAGTACAAATGTAAATATATATCGTAATGATACCAAGCACCAAGTAAATGATGTCAAGCACCAAGTACATTCCATTCGGATCTGTCTGTGATACACGGGATGCCGGCACCTAAAATCTCTCTCTCATCTCTCTCTCTCTCTCTCTCTCTCTCTCTCTCTCTCTCTCTCTCTCTCTCTCTCTCTCTCTCTCTCTCTCTCTCTCTCTCTCTGCGTATGTGTGTGTGCGTGTGTGTGTGTGAGAGAGAGACAGAGAAAGGGAGAGAGAGAGAGAGAGAGAGAGAGAGAGAGAGAGAGAGATGTGACCATACTGTGTCCATAATAAGAAACAAAAGACGTATTTCGAAATCAGCTACTCGTCTGTGCAGCATTTTCATTTTTCACTGTTAAAAATCCACTTATTTTTATTCCACGGGGCTGTCTGTGGAATGTTTGATCGGACCTCACTGAATGATGTAAACCAATGAAGATTGTAATTTTAAAATGACTAAATGTACCCAAAGCACATCCAACAAAAACACATCAAATGGCTACTCAGTTGTATCAATGTTCAGGGTATTCAAATATCGAATGTAGAGGAATTCACGCGACGAATCCCACCACATACTATCTATGCGATTAATTTCCACTGCACGTACTGTACTGTAAACTGCTGCCAAGTGGTGAACTTGAAAGCCATTGCAGACAGGTACGTCTGTCTATCTGTAACGATTCCGCGCTGTTCGTTTTTTAACGGTAAATCCTAAAGCATAACCCTTATGATTTACAAGAAGGCTCTCGATATAACTACGGAAACTTGACACATTTCCCAATAGATTCAAAATCCAACGGATACATTCCTCGCCGCAATCACTGAAGTACCCTTTTAATTAGCTAAAAACCTTTAACTTTATGAAATGGTAGCGGAGGGAAGCTGCGACATTAAACATAGAAAAATTACTTACCTACAACCAGCTTCCGAAATGGTCTGATTCCTTCAGTCAATTAAAAAAAAAATCTAAGACCATCACAACGCCGGATCAGCAGAAACAACACGATTTCCTCCGTTTTTCGAATGTGAGTGAAAAATGATATTTTAGCCAGATATCCCATTCACGCAATAGTCAAGTTGTCCAGAGAGTGGTTTAATCCAATATACACATGAACATTTTCTGTCTTGCTATGTGGCTACTGACAAAGTGCCAATGTCTCCTTTCCATATACAATCCAGGAATAAAAAATAAAAAGATGAATTACATTTAAATATGGGGGGGAAAGAGCAAAAGGTGGGGAGAAAATGAAGGGCAAGATTAAACACCGAAGAAGTGCGCTTCTGTGGCAAGAGCTGTTGATCACAGATCCTCCAAACGTGCACTGCGTTTCCAATCCCCAATGCACGTGTGCGATCTTCGGAAGGCTATAGAAGAAATAGAAAATACATCTGTGTATATTTCAAAAGTATCCTGTAATAGCGGATCCGATGGGGTTTTCCTCTTGAGTGCTGCTATGTGAACGCTCACAACCCTTGCTGCTTAATAAATTCCTCTCCCTGGTCCTAAAGCCCACAAGAGTCTGTTCGGGTTTTCCGCAAGCGGCTCGAAACCTGCATTCTGTACGTCCTGACTAAGGGGCTGGGGGAGAGAGAGACACGAGCAAGGAAATGACACGTATACCCTGTCCTAGTGTAAAACGCTTAAAATACTGGTCTATGGATTTCAGTCTCGACCACAGTCGTACCCTCGAAAGCTAAAAGTTATTAGCGTGTATCCTCCAGATAAGGACTTCATCCAACCCGGCGGCAGACAGCGGCTTGAATGAGGACCTGCACGCAACGCGGCTTGCGCTGAAGGATACACTTACTGCCGCCCAATGGAAAAAGCAGAAACGATTTTGAGCTCCGCAATGAGACCCAGGCCACGAATTTGCAGGGCCTATTTCCCTACTAACTGCGGAGCACTTATATGTATCCAAGGTCATAAACAATATAATAATAATAATAATAATAATAATAATAATAATAATAATAATAATAATAGTAATAATAATAATAATAATACACGGCTATACACAGTATAAACGTAGGCTATACAATGGATCTGTGCAATGCTTTGCATATATATGGCATTTATTTTAAACGATCCTTTTATTTTTGTAATAATTCCAACATGTATATTGCACGGGAGCTTCTTTTGATATATTTATTTTAATAGGTTAACCAATACTGTCAAACTGCAACACGTGACCATCTGCACGAGAAAGTAAACGTGTAGTAAATATAAATCATATTCTAAATGTAATGTTATTTCCTTTTGCTCAAGTGTCAATACAAAGCTCACGTGACTTATGTACGGGTGAATCACGTGTTTTTTGGACATTTCCAATGTATTACCATATATCGCATCATCATATGTATATATCATGTGATCACATGTTGTCACATTTACTTCACAGGTATTCACATGTGGGCTAATCATATATACTGTATACATGTATTGTAATTTTTTTCAATTTCTCACGGAATTCACGTGATTTGTTTAGTTATCGCCAGTGTGGCTCACAAAGGTATGCGTGAACACAGGGGATTTCTCCTGAAAGTTCTTATTAAACTGTTTAGAGGTGGCTGGGCTGCCCAAAAATCCCCATGCTGCACATATTAGCATATCAGTGAGATGCAGACATTCCAAGGCCTGCAAGCAGCTGCGCCGGTCTCGCCGCTGCGGCGTTTGTGATGGCCTTCCACTTACTCGGTAAGGGAGACAGGCCCTTTTCGTAAATTAGCGTGTCACACATCCACCCAGCCTCAGCAAGGTCGGTCAGGCTGTCCGGCTCCGGGCTTTAACCCAAACTTGCAGGTTCCGGAGGCATTGGCCTGTCAGTTCCACCATGATCACACATTGAGATCCTTCAACGGTTTCTGAACCTGCCCAGGCTCCCCAGAAAATCCATCTATCCATCACTGTCCACCTGTCTCTGGTCACAGTTTTCAACACTGCTGCGAAACTAGTTCCCGCTACTTCATGCACCCTACTGCTCACCCCATTACAGCTGTTAAGGAGGCTGTTGTCCTTAGGGCTTTAACATAGGAGGGATGGGGCGGGGTTATAGATTTACAACTCCGTCGAGGCCAGCTTAAATCAAATGCAGAGTGCACTGTCCTTAATTCTGAGAATTCAATCAAGCTTCAATTTCTCAATTCCTACAAAATATTTTTGTCGTTAATTGCAGCAACTCCCTTGTATATGATGATGCACTGGCATGGAAAATAAATAAACAAATAACAAATAAAAATGTATTGCTTAAAAATAAAGATAGGGTGCATTGTAATTGAATTGATTCTGGGCCATAGTCTTGTTCCAACCCTACCCAAGGTTATACCCCAAATCATACCCAAGGTTTATGTTATATTGAATTATACATTGTTATTAGTTAAGTTAGTACTTAAATAATTTAATCATAATAATTTACATAGCTGGGGGTATACCATTCTTTGGTTATAATTGTATTGTTGTGTGTTACAGGGGAACTCATTTGAATTGTTCAATGATATGTATCTCAACAATATTATATATTGTGGCATGTGACTGAAACTCTGTGCTACTTAATGTCTGAGGTTGATATTTTCCATAACTTTAAAAATGAGCAGTGAATAAACATAATTCACTGATCCTACTCTGGATAGAAAGAAGACCAATATGACTGGACCAGCGCTGAACTCGCAAATCCACTCAATGAAATGAAGTACACATTAGTCACGCAAATTAAGTTAGTAACAAAGCCCAATTAACAATGCAGGCATGTGCACACTGTTCAGTGTGGAGGCCATTTGTTTTTTGCGCTCTGCTACAGCAGCAATGCACTAGCCAATATCCTGAGAAGGCACAGCAATATTATCGTTCCTAACTTTATTAAGATATGTTTTCATGTGGTGCTATTCAATTATCTCGAAACACTGCAATCAGTAGCTAAGACGTCATATTAAAAAAGACCAGATAATCAGTTTCCCTGCACTTTACCCCTTGCTTAAGACCAGAAGGTTTAAGGGTGATGCCATGGCAATGTCCTTTAATTCATTGCTTTAGTGACGTGAAAACTGCATACTATACATCCATTACAAAAAGACGCACAGAAGATCGATAATAAACAGCTTTCCATTTTCGTTTGTCTATTCTCATCCGAGTTGTTGTTCAGTTGGTATCCTTTTTTCGGTATTCAATCACAGAAAATGCTCACCTTCTTAACTCTTGGCATTGATGAAGATCTTTTTTGTGTGTTTTTGTCCCCACAACATTATAATATCCTTTGCCCATTTTAAATAACCTCTGTGTTTGAGCAAAGCCCTTGCCGGGCCTATGAGGATGTATCTGGTTTGTGAAGTGAAATAGTTCTTGCTGTGTGTGTGTGTGTGTGTGTGCTGTAAAGATTAGGTGTTAATGGGAGTGCAGGGCTTCTTGTACCCAAGGAGGCCCTCAATGGCACTGTTTGATTTCTCCAGGACTGTGCAGTCCAGTCGAGGGGCAGCGGGGGTGGGGGGGGTTGGGGTGGGGGGTGGTGTAGGGTGGGGGGGGGGGGTGGTGGTGTTCTGAGACCAAATCCATGTGACCTGAATTTCGATTAGAGGGCATTTAGAAGAAGAAAGGCATCCTCAGAGGGAAAATCTGCACTCTTTACTCTCTCTGTCACTCAGTTCTGGGAGAAACGTGACTTTTAAATGAATGGGCTGCTGACAATCACGGCTTTGATTTCTCAGGCAGGATCGGGATAGGCCCAGTTATTGCACCGGTTTGAAACAGTGGATAATTATCTCCCATAAAAGCATGACAGATGATGACAATCTCCTGTTATATGAATAAATCACAGATCAGCATGTGTACACTACAGGTAGAGTCAACAAATGAGCAACATAGTTATGCACCAAACACCCACTTAGAGATATATATCAGAAGGCGGTTGCTGATATAGGTATCAAGGGAACCTTGGCCTTTTTCTCCAAATAATTATCAGCAGTTTATTTTATGATCATAAATGAGCAGAGGTTTGTGAGCCCTCATTTGAAAATGAACCTCAGAGAAAATGTATTTTTGGATACCTGATTTGTAAAGACGAGATATGTTCAACCAAACAAATTACCCGTAATATATTGAACATATAGTATCACTCCAAGAGCTTATAAAATCAAGTGACCCTGACAGAAATAACATGCATTCACTGTGTTCATGCAGTAAAAAAAAATGCATCGGGTATTAATCTTTTCAATTGGTTAGGATAGGTATGCGACGCCTCTTATAAATGTCAGCAACGGATGCTATGCATCAAAAGAGCAAGGCGACGGTCTACGCACCACGGATCAGTGCAGAAAGCAGATTATCATTTTGCTCAGGTAATAAAAAGAAAGTGTTCTCCCCAGAGATGTTTTTTCCCGATTTGAAAGCCAACTGGAAAGCCGATAGACAGGGGGGGCGTGAGTAGGCATTTACGTCTCCATGACAACACCAACAAGCCCCCACACCTTTCACTGCCCTCCACAGAAAACAGCAGCAGGTGTTCATTCAGTCCGGTGTGGAGGACGGAGGGGGGGTCATCGCTCGCAAGTGGAGGAACGTCATTGACTTTAAAGGCATGCAGACTAGCCAAAGAGCCTCCAACATCTATATAATTATCTTTTTATCCATAGTCAATCTAAAAATACAGTAATGCTACAAAGTAATGACAGTAATCTTTAGCATTTTATACTACTACTTATAATACTACAGGTTAACTTAAGTGAATATATTAACAGGTTCTGTGGCATGAACATTGGCAACATCAATGATTAGACTGTAACTTACTGTTCAATAGCTCTAGTGATGATCTCTAGCCATATCAATGCTATTTTAAGTTGCTTTGGATAAACGTGTATGCCAAATAACTGAATTGTAAATTGTAAATTATATTATGAGATATGACCCCTCTTAGTTGGTCTTAAAAATGTTTTTAAATGAAGTGTAATCTCTGGATAAGGATCTCTGATTGGGTCCCACGATTAAATTTACCTTATTTTACCTGTTCATCTTTGCACTAAAAGAAGACAAAATGTCCTTAGAGAAATCTCTATCAAATTAGGATCTCAAGCAGAGGTTCTTAATCAAGTTCCAATGTGTTTAGAAATCAATCACAAACCTTAATATGCAGAGCTTGCTTAACTTAACTAAAGTTTATAATGCTAATAAGCTGTCGAAACTACTCAAATGCAAGACTCAGGATTCTTTAGCATTTGTTTTGAACACACTGTTTGAATACACAAACATACACACACACACACACATACACACACACACAGAGCTCTGATTAACAATTATTAATCTTTAACATTTGTAAACTGACTCCAGCCTGTTCACAGCTACCATCACATTTAATGTATGTGTGCAGTGCATTATGGGAATTAAGGCACAACATTTTCTCAAAGTCCCATTTTAATTTTGGCCAGCATTTATTCCTTTGAAGAAGGAGTATCTGCACCTGTTGTCTGACAGCCATAAAACTTGATTAAAGCTCTTTTTCCAAAATGTAAAGAGGAAAAACACCAAAATACATGATAATAACACTGACAAAAATTTAATTAGGTAAGTTTGACATTTGAACAAAGTTTGAATGGGAATTTGTTTTTAAGATACAGTTACAGTATACCTTTAAAGTGAGGAAATAGAGAATGAAAAGAAATACCTTGTCTTCAGAGACATTTCCAGCAGTAAATGTTACCATAATAGACCATATGAGATGAAAAAAGGAGCAACCCCTCACTTTTCTTCTCTTCTCCAGATCCATTTATTAAAGTATAATACCTTCGGTAGCAGGTGGTAGTCTACAAGAGAGAGAGAAAGAACATGTAATGGAAGTCTTCTAAATAATAATTTACTTCCACGCAGTGAACAGGCATGTATATAGAAGGCCCTCGTTAAGACTACATCCATGTGCACTAATTGATAATGATACTGAACCAACAATGGAGAAAGCCCCCGCAATGTATGGATTTTGGTAAAGTACCATTATGCTAGCTATTTTAATTATGCAATGCTAAAATCTGACTACCACGCTCTCTCTGAAATTGTTATTTCAGCCGTTTCTGTTGTATTCCCATCTGTTATGTAATGATGTAATAGTCATGGTATTAAGAAATAGCTGCTTTGACAGCCTATGCGTATTGCCTATTGTAACCTGTTCACTTAATTTTAGTGCGTATTGTAAAACACAAATTTTTTTGTTGGAGCCGGCACGAAACTCACCGGGAAGCGCGAAGGGTGTCTCCAGAAAATGGGGGCGAGTTCTGTCTCAGAGGAGGTGGATCGGGCCTCGGGGAATTAATTTGGCCCAGAGGATGGGAGGTGAGTTAGTGGGGGAGGGTGAATCAAAATAAATAGAGGGTATAATTGGCCACTAAATTAGGAGAAAAACAGAAAAGTTATTTTGTTTGTCAAACAATCAACATCATTAAATCAAATCAAAGTCACACATACACACACACATAATGCAGTTAATCTTGCATGAAAGCACACACACATAGAAATAAAGTAAGGGAGAGAGAGAGAGAGAGAGAGAATAAGAGAGAATGAGAGAGAATGAGAGAGAGAGAGAGAGAGAGAGAGAGAGACTTCCCGGCAGGAAGTAAACAGCTATAAAGACTGGGACTATTGCTTCATCACACAGCTGCATCAACATCTGTGTTATAATTATAACGATGTAAATTAGTGTAGAGAACCAAGCAGAGCACCAGAATTTATGTCCAGGATATCAGAATCCTTTAATGTGCTGTGCAGCTATGCCCTTGTATAAGGCTCTAAGATAGGGTCTGTTCTGTAAAAACACACACAAAAAAACATAGCTGTTGTATGGACACACATCCTGAACTGTTTATGCTATATAAAATGAATGGTCTTGTTCAAGTATATGGTTCTCATTTCAAGAGAAGACAATTTTAAAGTGACTCTTCACTGGCAATGTGCTTCTGCTCATTACAGTCATTAATGTGCTGTACAGCTCATTACAGTGACTTCCTCCCCGACCGTTCCAATGACATCTGGGAACTTAAAAAAAAAAAAGGTCTGATCTGGGATGTTGCTGTGAGTTCCAGGACCTGCACTAATGCTAGAGAATGGTGATGCTATTCTGTCCACATGCATGGTGGAGCATTTTCTGCCTACTGCACCTACATTATGAAGACTTTTGAATTAGGTCAATTTGGTAATCTGTGAAGTTTGTCATCCTGTTGTTAGGTTGACTGGGCAGATTCAAGTGCATCTATGCTCATGCCCGAATAAAGAATCTGCAACCAGTGGAAAGGAAGACTCACAAGTAATTATACAGCTCAGTCCCGCATATGGCAATGCATTGTGCTTGGCCTTTTGGCATGATTAACCAGTACTACTGAAGAGGTCCTGCACAAAGTCTAAGGTTACTCTGAATTGATGATGGTTTCTCAAGCCTTACCTATTGATTATGAGCACATAAAAGGAGGTTATAGTGTTTGCCGCCATGTTATTAATTACACGTCAGTACAGAATGTACAGAAGCAACTTTGGCCAATCCAAATAGAAGCAAATATAAAATGATATCTTGGACATAACTTCACATACAGTCTGGGCTGACTTTACCTATACAGCAAACCCAGCAACTGTGGGAGCACCTGCAACCAGGGCGCCCAAGACAGTCGGCAGAGCAAACATATGTTTTATCATACAAGCCAATTCTCATGTATGACACGCATTTGGAACATTCCTCACTAGTCTCACTTGCCACAAATATTGTGTCCTTCTGATTGGCTCTTTTAACCGTCCATCACATGTTAACAATGTAATACTTCAGCAATTGGTTTGTGGGCAAAACTAGTGTTTTCAGAGTCTACAAAATGCCATCAGAGAGAATTGTCTTCAGGTAGGCTGTTGCATACTGTAATGTGAAGTAAGCCTAACCAAATTAAACAATGAAAAAGTATAGCTACCAATATACAGGAAGGGAAATGCACCCTACTCCATAACAGAGTCACCAGAACCCTTCACTGTGGGAAACAAGCACTTGGGCCTGGATGTTTCTTTTGGCGTGTGCATATGCAATCGTCTGCTTGTTGAGAACAGGGTGAAGGATGACTCATCTGACCTGTTACTTTTTTCTACAGTTCAGTAGGCCACTGCCTGTGCCAGTACTTTACTTGCAAACATGCATGTTTAGGTGTAATATGGGGTTTATGCACTGCAACCTGACCATAGTATCCCTCTCTGTGAAATTCTCAACAGACTGTTCTGAAAGAGTTGCTCATCTGTTTTGTCTTGCATCTCGAACCAATGCATGGACATCACAGACATCACGTATGCGCTTTCACAGTTGTCCCTAGTTGATGTCTTTCCCTCAGACATCCATGCCACATCACCTTAGACACTGTTCCTCATGGAACATCAGCAAGTTGAGTGGTCTTCCTCACTGAAGCTCCTAACAAGCATGCCCTAACAATCACAATCACTTCTCTTTCAAAGTCACTGACAGCTCTTCTTCTACCCATGGTACCCAAAATAATGGCCAACTGGGCCTGCCCAGTATTTTTATAATTGACTCTAAGCATGATGGGATGTTAATTGCTTCATTAACTCAGGAACAACACCTGTGTGGAAGCACCTGCTTTCAAAATACATTGCATCCCTAATTTATTCAAGTGTTTCCTTTATTTTAGCAACCTGTGTCTGTTTATTCACCAGCTCCTGTGTTAGCCACACACATGCATCTGGTGTGTTAGCTTGCCCCTGAGTCCCTTACAGGGCCAACATAGTTGTCTAGCCATGCACACATGACACATCTGCAAAGATTAAAGCATGCTCTGTGCAGTCAGTATCCAAAGCCCATTCCCATTGAAGAATCACTTGGAAAAAAGAGGAAGAATCACTTGGACTAGGGTATGGCACTCCATCCTCTTGACAAACACTCAGGCCCTTTTTTGTTGTGGGCCCCAGAATTGCTAAGACTGGCCTTGAATATAACTACACACTTAAGATTCCCACACAAGACCTCCCTCTTTTGACAGTTGCCGGTTTGTATGGAGGAATTGCCAAGTTCCCACACGTATACTCATATACACACACACTCATATATATACAGTACATATAACTACACACTTTTGCTTTCCAGACAATACGTTCTCCTTTTGACAGTTGCTGGTTTGTAGGCTATAGTGAAATCACCAAGTGCACACACGTACGTACACACACACACTCTTACACACAGACACACACACGCACAAACACAAGCAAACAGTCAGAAACGCTCCACAGCAGCAAGAAAAGCACACGCTGGCGTGTGTCCGTACCCCCCAATTAACAGCTTATTCAATCCACATGTCATGGATGCCAAGCTGCTGAATGGCCAGGGGCATAACCTCTGCTCAGACAACACAAGCCTGGGTTTTTTCCCCAGCCCACCTATTTGGCCTTATCCCTCACCAGTAAAGAAAACTAACAAACAAATTGATTACAGTATCAAATAACAGATTATGATTTATGACCCTTAATGGCTAAATCTGTATGACAGATAACAGTATGACAAGTCTGAAAAAGAGAGAAAATCTTTGTTTGATGAAAAGAATATGTTAAGACTCTGAAAACAAACATTCTCAGTTCACAGGGTGAAGCAGGCCCATCTCCAATGGGTGACGAGTGGCCAGACTGGATACGAATCAATCATAACTTTTGTGAGTTCCAGTGGGGGCTTTGTTTATTTATTTATTTTGGGGGGAAGGGGGTCATGCCTCTTCATGGGTGTACACAAAAGGAGCAGAAGAGAGGAAGAAGAGAACAGAGGGGTATCACAGGGTTCATAATAAAACCCCACTGTGTCACACAGTGGCCGGAGAGACAGCGGACCATGTTCCAACATGCTCAGTAAAATCCACAACTGTCTCGTTAACAGCGTGAATAGAAGTATAAGTGGAGCTTGTTTGTCATCCGGAAAGAGCACATAGGAATAATTGTAGTCTCTGCTTTGGTTTTAAGAATCTGATAAAAAAATTTGCACAGACACATTTTATTTGAATCGCTTTAACTATGTGTTTATTATGAGCAATCAGTTTAGCATTTCATATTTGAATGTTTACTACTTTAAAGCTACTGTGTAGTTGCTGATTTGTCTCCAATCATGCAGACACAAACCCCATTAGGCAAGGGTTGTGGTAGACATGAAGGTTATAGGGGTAGGCCTAAGTCTCTACTCTGGAAGACCTCCACTTGTTTTTACAATAGCCTACATAAATAACATAAAGTTCCCATACAAAACAAAAAACGAACAATTCCCTCAATATAGGGGAACTTTATGTTATTTATGTAAGCCAAGGCCGTAACCATGGAGTCAACATTGGGGGGGACATTTAAAAAAAAAAATCAGCTAGGCTATATATTGGGGGACATTTTGAGCATATCTGAATATTGGGGGGGATGTGTCCCCCCCAATATATATGGTAATTTTGGCCTTGATGTAAGCTATTGTATGTTGGTTTCCAGAAGTACTCTAAATGTTGCTTTTTACATGCTGGTCCACAGAGCTACTCCTCAGTTTAATCCTCAGTTTTCTCAGTACAATCACAGCCACCCCTCTTAAAGCACCCTTCATTGACTCCTTCAACCCATTCCGCCATGTCAAAATCTAGTGCCATGCTTGAAGTGTGCTCCTGGTACATCAAGGACATTGGGTAGCAATTACCCAATAGTACTGTCCCTTCTGATAAAAGAAAGGGCTTCAGTCTACCTACTACTTGAGACTAAATAAAGACTGAATAAAGCAGAGGATGAAAAAACTTTTAAAAGATTGGATTGGCAAGGTCTAATCTAGATCTGCCTCTTATTCTACTAAAAGTAGAGGTGTTGCTATACTAATAAGTATAAACATCTTCCTCTCAGATTTGAATTCTCCATATCTGACACAGATGGTTGCTACGTGTTCTTACAGGTGTGTTGTTATGCTGAAAAGGTTTCTATTTTTAATGTGTATGCTCCACCTAACTCCCCTCCACAATTCTTCAGCAGCTTAGTTTCCCTTGTCTCACCTTACATGTCTCCTATAATGATTATTGGAGTTGACTGGAACTGTGGTCTTGATAATAATCTTGATAAACAACTAAAGGCCTTGGTAAAAGCTTCTAAGCAATGAAATAACAGATTAACTGGGATGAGTTGACATTTGGCTACTCTAAAGATGATATTTTGTATTCAATTCCTCACAATTCACGCTCAAGGCTAGACTATTTTCTTATCCTAGGCAGCTTAGTTGGGTCAGCCAGGAACTATAAGATTGCTTCAGTTCACATCTCTGATCTTGAATTAATCTCACTTGAGTTTAATATAATAATTCAGCCCCACAGAAAAAGAGCTGGCAATGTAATAGATCTATATTGCCAGACTCTAACTTTTGCCAGTACATAAAGAAAGAGATTGCCATTTTTATTGATGCAAATTATAATGAAGATGAAATGCATCCATAAACTGGGAAACCAACAAAGTGTATCTCAGAGATTTGATAATGCCATATTATAGTGCTAAGAAGAAGAAAATGCTATTAGATGCTAAAATACAAACTTTCTAATTGTGAAAAGGAACATAAGCTTTGCCCCACCAAAGACAACAGGGAGAATCTAGCGGTGGCTAAATCAAAATCAAAAGTCAGGGAATGTGATTAGTTGCCGTTATAATCATAATTCAGTTGCCTGTATTAATGATGTAACAGGCAAATGTTGCTTCAGTCCTACCAAGATTAACAGTGCTTTTACCCAGTTACATAAATCTTTACATACATCAGAGTCCTTAGATGATGTATAGCTTGCAAGAAGGTTCATAGACTGTCTACAACTGCAACAAATCTCTGAGCTTGAGCAGTAACTTGAATAAACAAATCCTTTGTACAGATGCAGCTGAAACAATTGAGAAATTATCATTTGGGAAAGCCTCAGGTCCTGATGGGTTCCTCCCAGAGATTTACAAAACATTTAAAGTGTGCCTAACCCCCTTATTAATGAAAATATTCATTTACATTCATTCTCTGTCAAATCTGTCCCGCCTAATCTGCATATTGTCTCGATCATCCTCATTCCCAAGGAAAACAAAGAAAAAAAAATCTTCAACAACCCTCTTCATATAGACCTATTTCCTTATTGAACATTGATGCTAAAATTCTTGCTAAACTACTTGCAAGGCGATTAGAACAAATTTTACCTTATATTATCTGGTCAGACGAAACAGGTTTTGTTCATGGGCGCCAAACTTACACGAATATCAGATGCATACTCGGAGGGATTCAACAGGCCAAAATGGAAACATTAAACTTACTTGATTCAGAGAAAGCGTTTGACTGCATTTAGTGGCAATATTTATTGGAGGTCCTAAACCGCTTTTATCTCTGAGACACATTTACAGATTGGGTAAAATGACTGTACTCATGCCCCAAGCAACAGTAGTAGTTAATGGTATGACCTCCCCTCCATTTTCCTTGGAGGTGGGTACTTGATCTTTGTCACCCCTTTTATTTGCCCTTGTTATGGATCCCCTGGCTAAAACAATTAGAACACCCAAATATCACGGGTGTTGAGAATTGTCAAGAGGAGCATAGAATATCCCTATATGCAGATTATGTAATATTATTTTTGACTAACACAGATGCCTCAATTGCGAATTCCCATTCATTTTCAGGATACAAGATGAATATTGGTAAATCGGTGGCATTGCCATTGGGCAGCTGTAGGGATCCTGGAAATACAGTTGTTTCTCCTTTTCATTTGTTTCAGAATGCGCTGAGGTATTTGGGAATATGGGTCTCCTACCATCAAGCTAACATTGTCAAATTAAACTTATATCCAATTCTGCAACACGTTAAGGATGATCTGATCAGGTGGTTTTCATTGCCCATATTCTTTCTAGGATGTATTACAGTGGTGAAAATGAATGTTCTCCCAATAGTTTTGTAGCCTATGCAAATGTTGATAAATTATATCCTTGGTTAATTTTTAAAGATGAGCTGAATCAAAATGATTCTGGAACAAAAAAAACCCCAAACTAGTCAAACTGCACCTCACAATAAAAATAGATGCTTGACCGAGTTTCCAATCATACTATTATTAGTCTATACAGCTTAGGTTTTTATCTGAGTGGATTAGACAATGACCTTCATCCACATGGCTAGATCTTGAAACAGCAGGTCATGACCCAGTATCCATTTCAGATTAGCCTTTTATGAGGATTACTTCCCATTTTTACAATATTAAGGATAATGTTACAGTCACTAATGTTATCAAATCATGGAATTGTGTGCAATTTGTATTGTATTTATAGTTGTTCCCTTCCTGCCTTCCCGTTTGGCCATAGTGTGTCAAGTTTTCTGGTGTCTTAAAATGGTATTCTGTTTTGTCTCGTTTTTTTGTGTGTTTTTTTGGGGGGGGGGGGGTCAGAGGTATTGTGGTGTTGTATTTGTGATGTACTTGTTGTTTGTCAAACTGATGTTTATTTTGTGATAATTAAAACAAATAAGATAATTGAAAGAAAGGAGTTTAGTATTTGGTTAAATGCTTAGTTTCATTTGTTTCAGTTGTTTTCCCACAAACTTGTGGATATTTGAAAGGTTTTTATATACAGTATATGTATATATAAGACAAGATGAAATGTACATTTTATAAAGTGATTCATAGATTTCCCTGTTTCGTTACATGGATCACAGGTATGCCAGCTTCAATGCATGTCAGTGAGGACATGCTGAATAGCTGACGAAGGTATTGGAAGGTAACACCTACAGTATATTGTCCCTTGTATGGAATGCATGGGCATAGCCACCTGAAGAACATGCAAGTGAGAAGGAACTAAGGTATTGTGCGAGCAGGACACACCTGTGCCTAATGAACCGGGAAGAGAAGCGATAACTGCTGAGTGAGGTCAAGTGAAGCATGCTGAGATTTGGGCTGCAAGTACCATTACACCTTTGCACAGTACCTTCCCTCAACCTTGCTCCATCTGTTTGTGTGAATTAGCCTTCATGTGGTTGCATTACCCTTAGGGCCCTGCATTCATTTGAGCCTTTAAAAGTTTAATACATGTGTTCATCCTGGATGTAGTTATGCTTACCAATATTGCCTTAACAGCATATTGTGTAAGCATTGTGTATGAAACTTTAATGGGCAATCAAGAACCTGTTGTACTGTAGCGATTGGAAAATGATTAAGAACTGCCAAATAAGAATAAATAATAACTTGGTTTGATTTTTGTGTTTTCAGGAAATCTATGCTGCACAGCAAAATAAAAGAGGCATTACAGATTAAATGAAACCTGGTGTTGCCGGGTGGCCATTATCCTTTTATATCCCCTTCCTTGATTTAACTTCACATTCATTTAGTACATTTTGGCAAATTATGACAAGCGTTTTGTAAGTTTCTTCAATATTTCATTGATTAACACTGCTTAATTTCTTAAGTGCTTCATGCATTTATTCAATGGTTTGTTTTGGGTAAAGTTAATGCTAATGTGCCTCTTGCCCTCTTGTTTTTCTTGCCTGATCCAGTCTGCCCTTTAGGTGATGAGCAATATATCACCCCCGCCCCCCTCATTTGGTTCATCTTTGAAGTGTATATACTATTATTCACACAGAGACCCAGCCAGACATAAAGGTCTTGTGTCTACCTGATGGTGTCCATAATTTAAATATAGTGCTGATTCTGAAACAGAAGTCATGGTGGGTGCCATTGATGTCCGTGGAGTCCGGAGAAGGTAGAGTGGAAACTTCTGATAGACTGTCCGTACAGGTGTTTCACAGGTGTTCCAGCTCCACCAGGTCAGTTCTGGCGTTCCAATAACTTGTGTGAAAGGTGCATAATTTATCATTGTAAAGTATGGTCAGGGAGAAAATTGTGAGGCTTTGTTGCTCTGTTTTTAAAATTTGTGGTGGGGTACTTTATAGCCACAGTCCGTATGCAGCCATTTTAAGTCATTTGTGTTCACTGTGGGTGGTGATGTTGATGGGAGATAACTGTGTTACAGTGATCTAGCTGGACATTTGTAAATTATGACAATGTGCAGTATGTTTCGGAGCGGATACCTTACCTAAATGTTTTTTTGCTCTTGTTTAATTGTTTAACAGATGCACTTATCCAACAAGGCATATCTGTACAACTTACAAACTTACCTGGTGCAGTTCAGGCCAAATGCCTTGTTCAAGTGTAAAAAAGCAATGGTCTAGCCTTCAGTTGTGGTGGCCTTAGGTAGCAGGCAGGGATATTAATGTTTGCCACCTGTAATTGATCTTTCTCAGTTTTAGGCATGGAATATTTGGTCATCCTCATAACAACATGCACGCACACACACACGCAGTCACACACATACACATACTCACGTGTAGTAACAACAATTCACACGTTAGGTAGGTAGGTATTTAGGCCTGACGCTTGAATAATATTTATAAACCAGCTTACACAAACCCATTAGAGACAAACTCCCTAGCACCTAATCATTAAAGGCATTTGCATCCTGTTGTGTACCCACATTTGTCTACAACAGAGGCAAATGGAGCCCTCCGGAAGGTTAGATTAAACACCTAACAGCAGATCCGATAGAAATCTGGTAAGCTAAGCTGTCTACAAAGGATCCCGTATGGGTTTTTAATGGCCAACAACGCCGTCTTTAACAAGTGCTTTCATCTTGAATTAAGGGAAGCTTCAACGGTGCTATTATGACACACTCATGAGCCATGATTTCCAAATCAATCAGAATCTGCATCTATATGACACAGGGGTCTGAGAGTGCGTCTTGTCTGAAATTGCTCAATGCTCTGAGCCAGGACATTGTTTTTGTTGCTGCGGTTCTGTGAGTTAGGAGGTTCACAAAACAATGGATTGCACATCGCATCACACCACACCACACACACACACACACACACACACACACACAGCCATTTGTATATTCGCAATATATACCAGCTAAAACTCTTTTAAGTGAACGTGGGAATATCACTTCACTAACACTATGTATGGAATGCAACTTGGTTAATGGAATTAGCATGTGAGCTGCTGAGTTTGCAAATACCAATATTGAGATTTTTTATGTTAGCTAGTCCCATGGCCTAGCAGTGTCATTAGGTCTTTTCAGTCCCTGATGGATCCCTCTTGCATCTCACCATAATGTTACCCTTCCATGATACTGTTACAAACCACCGTGTTACCCCTGGGGGTTCTGTTGTGACACTTATACCATGACTGAATGATTTTAAAAGCACAGATCCTGTGTGAATGATGAGAATTACCATCCATCAAAATCAATACAGTATCAGCCTGATCCATTTCCCTTCTCCATGCAGAAGTGGTGCAGCCATGACTGATTCAGCAGGAAATGAGATGCTCCCTCACCCTGTGAATCACCCAGGCCCCAACGCTAAACTGGTTCCTATTAGAGATTTCAGTCCAAGATTAAGCCAGGGAAATGGCACTGGAATCGAAATGCTAACCGGCTTCAGTGCGCCAAAGCTGTTGATGGCATCTTTAATGAGTCCCATTAGGGTTTGCAAATATTGAGTCTGAATTATACATTGAGATGTTCATCACCATATTCACTATGCTGTCATGAGATGACACCCAGTTCTTAAGCAGGGGCGTCTGGATCGTATCTGTTATCAGCGGAATTGGCCCCGACTGCTGTTTGCGCATTGGCTTTGCATAACCCCGGCAACATGTTGGAGGTCTTTGCCGCCGCTGTGCAAATTGAAACCCTGATCTGTAACAGAGGAAGAAAGGAATTGCATGATGTCTCCTTGCCATTGAACTAGACGTGTTCACTTATACTTTTCCCGGCATGGCTGGAGATCAGTCGGAGGAGGAGCTGAGGGATCCATAGGTGTACACCGCCTCATCGGTATTCGATCTGTACGTAATATAATGGCTTGTCAGCACAGTCCACTTCAGGCCCCGGGAAGGATTAAAGTTGCTGTGTTCAAAGAGAGAAGAATGGAAGTTTGAGTCCTTTCAGCACTGATGGTCACAGTGCCCAAACTGAATACACAGACAACACTTTGTCACGTCTATCTTGTCATTATTCATATACTAATGTTGCAAATGTTCAAGCATAGCTCTGTCACTGAGAGACCCTTAACAGCGACGTATTATTCCCATACAAACATCTACTCATTTCTTAAACCACTTTTTATTATTCCCGTTCGTCTATTATTCCCTATACATTTGGAATGTGTAAATTCAATAGTATGATGAACAGGAAAAGTGCAATTTCAAATTTGTCACAGGTGGTGGGAGGAATAAATAGAATCAAGGAATAAGCTAAATGTCTGCACGCTGTTTAAATGCTCGCACAACAGGTTTTATTAGAACAATGTGTTGGCCACAACCTGAAGAAGACCAAGCTGTGCTCTAATAAAACACTTTGGGGGAGCATCTAAACATTTTGCAGGATTAGCCTCACTTGTCAGGTATAGTGAGCCACCATAACATCACTTTTGCATCATGTTTTACAAAAAGAGCAAATATACAATACAAACCATAAGAAATCACAAATCTATCTTTTTATTAAAGGTGAGAATGTGGACACATACAATCATAGTAGTCACTTGAAGCATTGCTATATAATATATGCATTAGTCTTGATCTTGTTTGATGTAAACAAGTCATTATGAAAGGGTCTAATATTACCTTTAGGATGCAAAATAATAAAGGATTTTAGAGTGCCCATTAGGTACCTGTTACAGGCAAGATGGAGTGAGGATAACTATATTTTTGTGAACAATTTTTTTATTGAATATTTCAACAATATGAAGATACACACACAACCCAGGGGTGATTACTGTGCTATAGCTTTGTTATTCTGTCTTGCTGTTGTTCTCTGACAGCTCGTTAGAGGTAAACAAAGGGGCATGGGACATATCAGTGAAGTATTTTGGATGAAATGCAGTATCTGGTCTCAAAAGCATTTAATACAGGTACTGATGTATTGGAAACAGTTCCTCGTGAACAATGGAAGCTAATTGAATATTTCATTCCCATCCTCTTAACCATCAGTAGACTTGAAAAGACACTCTGTGGTAAACATAAACACATCATCAAAAATATCTGAAATGCACCCTAGCTACATTGCGGTAACATTATAAAGCAATGCAGAGCTACCAGTATTTCAACAGTATTATTAACATCAATAGGCTGGAAAGCAGATACAACTCCTGCTGTCATGAAAGACAGGAACGATAATTTTATTTTTTTCTCATGAAAAAAAAAAATTCATTCTCAAAAATGTTCAGCTTTGAAAAAACGTCTGTATTATTTCACTAAAAAAGCACCATATTCACGAAAGTATCTTAAGGTCAACTTTTAAAACATGAATTGAACTGTGAAGTCCTTGTGAAGGTTTAAGACATTGCAGGGGTGGAATCTCTTTATCTTACCAGCTGCAGTTGTTAGCCAACGTGCTAGGAGCCAGAGGAGCTCTGCGTACCTACACAGTATCAGTGTGCAGTGTTATTTAATCTGTAACAGAGTTTATACGAATCAAAATGCCGGTCAAATTTGAAAACAATTCTGTCGATCCCAGAGAATTTCTAAAGAAACATGTTATTAATCAAAATGAACAATCATTTGTTAGAACAATTTTGTCTGAATATTAGTGACGATAGATGTTTTTCTTTTTTTTTTTTTGCCATTAATCTGGGGTCTGAAGGGTTAAAGCACTTAAAAATAAAATATTTGACCTTGGTACTCAGAGTACCTTGCAAAATGCCTACTGTGGGCCAAAGAATTTGAACCCCAAAATATGCTCCGTTAATCTTAACTTCTCTTTAGGTGTCACCGTAATTTTCTGTCTAACACTTCCCCCCTTGGTATCATAGGTACGCAAGTCTGGTTGCATGAGCACATTGCCGTAACTTGAGATATGGGGCTGTGTAACAGGATGCTAGCTGGGGCCATTCTGTGTGTGAATGAGCGGAGGAACAAGACCAGACAGAGGGGTTCAGCAGCTTGCAACAATGTCAGCTTTTTTACAGACAGACGACTTGGGCTCTGACGGGCACAACACACATGGCATGACAAAAACGAAATAAATACTGTCAGTAAGATAAAAGAGAAGAACATTGACTGGCCCTATAAAATAGGCTAAAGCTTGTGCTGATGGGCGTGGAAGGGGTCTCCAGTCCCAAGATAACTCAACAAGAGTCATATGTCTTAAAGGCCTGATGGGGGAAAATAGGCAGAAGCTGCCATGATTGTCAACGTGCTATAGCTGCGACCATGCCTTTTTTGACAGGGAGGAGCTGTCCGTGGTTCTGCAGAAGCACCTGGGGTGCTGAATGGACAGCGCACTACATAGGGGAGCAGCCCCCTTCTGCTCCCAAGCAGCCCCTTTGCTACAGTGGAGAGTGTTTGACTAAAAGCTTCAGAGCAGGGGAGCGGAGGAAGGGCTTGAGAGCTAGAGGAAAAGGATAAGCTTAGATCTTGATCTTGATATGGACATTAGTAGCAAAATAGTTACATTTGAAGATGATACTAAACTTGGGGGTTTGGCAAACAGTTTGGAATCGATTAAAGTAATCCAAAAATGGGCAGATACATGGCAGATGATGTTCAATATTGCTAAATGTAAAGTTATGCATGTGGGAAATAAAAACATTTATTTTATTTTATGGGAGGAGAAAAGTTAGTAGGTGTTCAATTTGAAAAGGACTTAGGAATTGTAGTTGATCAAAGCCTATCTGCATCAAAGCAGTGTGCTACAGCAGTGAAAAAAGCCAACAGGATGCTGGGATACATAGCAAAAAGTATTGAGTATAAATCAAAAGAGGTTATACTAATGTTGTATAATGCCTTTGTCAGACCGCACTTAGAATACTGTGTGCAGTTCTGGGCACCGCACTACAAGAAAAATATAGAACCTCTTGAAAAAGTCCAAAGGAGGGCAACTGAACTGATACCTGGTATGAAAGGTAAAAGTTATGATGATAGACTTAAGGCACTCAATCTATTTAAACTTAGCAAACGGAGACTTAGGGGGGATTTGATTGAGGTTTTTAAATTCCTAAAAGGGATTAACAAAGTAAAATACCAAAGATTTTTTAAGATAAGTGGGGTCAGCAGAACAGGAGGCCACAGGTGGAAAGGCAAATTCCACACAGATATTAGGAAGTGTTTCTTTACACAGAGAGTTGTCAATGCCTGGAACAGCTTGCGAGGTCGGGTAGTAGAGGCAGAAACGCTTGGGCTATTCAAGTCCAAGTACTAGATACTCTTTAGATTAGGACATGATGAGCCTAGATGGGCCGAACGGCCCGTTCTCATCATTATGTATTCTTATGTTCTTATGTTCTTAGTGCAGGATCTCTGTCACTCAAATAAAAAAACTAAACTAAAAAAATTTGGTCCATTTGGGTTGGATCAATTTATGGGCTCCATTACAAAAAGACATGCAGTACAGCAAGATCAGAGTAAAGCAATCATGCATAAGAGCATACGAATACATAATGATGAGAACAGGACATTCGGACAATTTAGGCTTTTCTAGTCTACATAACATCCACTACTGCATCAAGCCTGGACTCGAAAGCCCCAAGTATTTCTGCCTGTACAGAGAGATGGGGCAGTCAGCTAGCCAGAGATCTGGAAGGCAAGATGTGATCAGTGACGGAAAGTAAGAGGGAGCAATACCCCTCGTGGCCCAGTATGACAGCACCAATGACTTGAACTGAACCGGGAGGCAGTGGAGAACAGTGTGGAGTGGAGTGACGTGAGAATTTCAGAAGGTTGAACACCAGTCGTGCAGCTGCATTCTGGATGAGAATTCTGGATTTAGAGGAGGTGGTCTTAACTTATATTATTATATTATATTATACAAATATTAAAAGCTTTTGTACCCTATAACGTATTAGCTGCGTTCAGTCAATATGATTCTCAGCTGTGACTTAAATAAGGGCATTCAGTAATAGGTAGTCATGAAACATTTCCAAGGTAGCACTTAAGATTGTTTATGTAAGAAAAACAAAAAAGTGGTTCCACTGCTAGAGGGAACTGTCTGAAATCAATGTTTCAAATCTAATGTGTTAGAGTAATTCCTAATATGATTTATGGTTCAAACAAAATCAAAATGCATTTCACAGATGGGTTGCTGCCATCCAAAAAATAATTTAAGTCCTGATTGGATTTAATTCTGTTCCCTTTTTTTCTCTCTCTATACAAATCGCTAGTGCCCATTCAAGGAATTGACAGGATATACACGATTTTAATGCCGTAAAATCCATGTCGGACTTAAATGCAGAGAAGCATTTTTCCCCCCTCACTCCAAAATGCTCATTAACATATAAATTGACAAGTCATAATTGATACTTTCAAGGAAAGTTTAGACGGCAAGGTCAGCCAAGAATTGGTAATTAAATGGAGTTTAAGTCTAAAAGTGAGGAGGATTTACTTATTAACAGACCCAACAGCTGATTGTTCACCAACAACAGGAAATCCATTTTGCTGCCTGGAGAGCCAGGAGCCAGGAGCAAGTCATGGCAAATCATTGTGTAAAACAATTAAAGGCCATCACACGAGGAGAGAAATAGTGCTTCTTCTCTCGTGGCTCCAGTGCCAGGGAAGGAAGGAGAGCTCTTGAAAACAAGTGGGTAAAGCAGGCAAAAGCAGACAACACATCTGAAATTGAATGCGCTCTCAGCCCACCCCCCCCCTCCCCTCCACACCATCTTCTTCAAACTTCAATTAAAGGACTATTTAGCAATTAAACCGCTCTACAGAGGAGAGGAGAGGGCAGGAAAGTACAATGTTTTATTCATCTTGTAACGTTGCCCGCGTCGAAAATGTAATAAAGGCCACCGGGAGATGTTTCTCAATCTGTTGTTTAATTGTCTCAACGGTAATGGTGGGATAAATGCTTTTTGTGTGTAGATGGTCTGTTTTATTTATTAATTCAGGAGCGGAGGACGGTTTCATCAGTTGCCTCCATTACCTCTTTAAGAGTTACCCTCTTAATGGGCTCCATTCCCCCCACTCACCCCAGTAGCTTTGAGTCCTCCTGTTTGGGAGCTCTGTGTGACTGCCGAACAGTCAGGGATGTGGTGCTGCTGAAAGGGAATTAGCCTTAAGACCAGATGACGTCGGAGCCCAGTTGGATGCATTGCCAACACTGCTCCAGGTGTAGCTGGGTAAATTAATTACACAGGAAGCAATGCCAATTGCAGTTAATGGAAGTCTGCGTAGACATTAAAAATATAAACAACACACTGTGAACAGGCTTGTAAGTCATCGTGTGTTTGAGCTTATCGCATTTACAGAACTTCAAAAGGAGCAAGAAGGAAAGTTACCACCAATGTCTGGTTTGTTCAAAGTTTGTTCGCAGTCAACAATGTTGGTGTCCCAGATTTTGAGGATCCGATTTCCAGGAGGATCGGGGGCGGTCCTGTAACGGGTCCTTGAGTAAAGTATGTCAGTTCCCCCTCAAAGCATTTGGCTGAGCGGCTGTTCCCATGTTGCCACGAGCGACTCTGTTCATCCTGTACCCGCTGCGATTCTCCACCAATCCCTGGCCTGCGTCCTTCCTAGGATGCTGGGGATTGGAGGGAGGTCGGCAGCCGCAAGGCCTGTCCCCGGGGGGAGATGGAACGCAGTCGTTCCGCGTCTCGGCAAAGTCACTCAGGGTGTGGAGCTGCTCAAGAATATGGGTCAGCATGTTCCTCCGTCTCTACCTCGTCTGAGCCAGAACCTAGGACATGGGATCTGACCCAGTATGACCAATGCATGAGTGATGGGAGAATGAGGTATCATGGTACCGAAAATGGGTGGAGAAACAATTAGCTGTCAATCGCTGACTTGTTTGAACCCATTCAAAGGTTTTTCTCTTCACTACAAAGCACAATGATTGGTTCAAATCAGTGAGTTACTTGTAGAATATGGTAGCTCCACCCATTTTTGCTGTCATGATACCTATTTTTCCATCACTAGAAAATTCCATCTCCACATACTTGAACCCACAACTTCACAGTGAGACTCAGGTAATTATAGGTTATAAAGGCTTGCTTTCAATAAACATTTCTTCTTTGACACAATTAAATGCAAGTGTCAGGCTTTTACTTCACAAATACAGTTTGGAAAGTTTAGAGATCATCAAAATGAATGGAAGTATATATATTATTATATATATCTATATTGCATTGAGAAAAGCCACGCCAAGATCTACTGAATTTATGTTGATTCTACTTCAGCATGTAGAATGCTTCCCTCTACGGTAACATATCTGCCTAAACTTCTCTCTTTCTTTTATCTTGTGCCATACCATATACAACTGGTTGGAGGATTTACTTACCCAAAATGCCCGGTTCATCCAAGTCTTTGTACAAGCAGTTGAACCTTGGTGTCATAAAATAATCCCAACCAAAATAATTGTAGATCATTAAAAACATAGAAAGGAGCAGTTCATTAAAAATAATAGCAAGACATAAAACCTATTTCTGTCTTGGTTTTGGAATATAGAGGAACAAGGGAAGAGATTCCAGTTATGTTACAATATATTCAGTAACATAGCCAGTGTATTACTTTTTAAACTGATCCAACCCTGGCAAAATTGATTGAGATAATTAAATAATCATAAAATTGCAAGCATCATGAACTGAAATCAAAGCCTTTGCAGGCAGGGTTTTGAGTGTGTGCTCAGAGGTCAATTTAACTAAGCAAAGAAAACCTGCTCAATGATGACTGTAAAAAGGAGCAATCAGCAGTGACGACCGGTGAGCCATAACCTGGGGGGGGCGGTTATCCCCTGACCACCACTCCAATTGTTTTGCATGATTAACAATCATAAAACATCCAATAAGGATCCCTCATTACCAGCATTTAATTTATATTTGTGTTTTTTTCCTGACTACATCCAATGAAAAATTATTTTATTTACATAAAATAATTTTAGTTATAATTAATAATAAAATAAAAAACACTGGGCAGGGGTTCAATTTACTACAGATTTGTTCATTTATTTTTAATCTAGAATACGAAAAACTTGTTTTTTACCTTGGATTTGCTAGTTTCGTAACTTTTTTTCTGTCATGGGGGCACGTAGTGTTTTCTTATGTTCCTGGTTCAGACAAAGGAGGTGACAGATAATGTAAATCAAGAATGACGAGGATTTCTGGGACACAAACAGAGAAAACACTGAATACAAACTGAAAAACTCACAGAAACACCCCATTGAATTGCATCTCTATCAGCCTTTCAACCCAGCACAAGTGAATGGAACTTTGGCAAACAGTGAACACTGTGGACCTGCCAGCATGGAACTCTTCTTTGCCCCTCCTTGACCTCTCCGATTGGTCTCTCTCTCTCTCTCTCTCTCTCTCTCTCTCTCTCTCTCTCTCTCTCTCTCTCTCTCTCTCTCTCTCTCTCTCTCTCTCTCTCTCTCTCTCTCTCTCTCTCTCTCTCTCTCTCTCTCTCTCTCTCTCTCTCTCTCTCTGTCTGTGGCTAGGATTTTTTTGCCATTTCTTCTTCCCTCTTAATTTTAACTCAGAAATTAATTGGTTAATTTTTTTCCCTTCAGCTTGGCAGGGTCATTTTTTGTGATTGCTGAAGTGTTTTTGTGGAGACAGAAGTGAGCTCTTGCATTTATGTTATTTAACAAAATGAAGGACACATGTTGATGGAATCCAGGTCTGACGTGAATATACTCTGGATTTTAAGTATTTAATTTTAGTAATGAAACCGTACCAAAAGTATGTCGATATATAATAAGTACGATTTTTAATCAGTGAGAAATGCATTAAATTATTGTTCTGAAGCAAGGGGTCTCACCCCGTGTGATGGACCCTTTAGTATACACAAGAGAAAGATAACATTGCAGCACAGGTAGCAGGCTAGCAGGGTTTAGGAGGAAACCCCCCCAAAATAATTTCACAATCATGCTTAGCATTTTATTACATTATCCCGTCAGTTATGTAAGTCAAGCATGAGGAGCGTTACAAGCATTTCAGGCACCCTCAGTGGGACGGTTTCCATAGCTGCTTCAAGGACTCTCATATCGCTCCTCTGTAAGCACTTTTTCCCCCTCCGTGCTTCATTCTAAATTGCTTTTAAATTGAAGTTGATGTTTTATCACGTTTTTTCTTTTAATTGTTTAATTCCTGGCCCTGTGGAATCGCACGACAAGCAGCCACGGCAACGGAATGAATTACACATCCAATTTAGCGGAGTTCTCCGAGAGCCATCACATAACATAACACTGACGCCGGTTTCAGCTGATTCAATTATCAACATTTGAATATGAAGTGATTATGCCAGCAATTCCGGCCCGGCAACGTGCGCACTCTATTTTGTTTGGTAAACCTTTTGAGTAATGAAATGAGCTGTTTATCGTGTGCTCTGCTAATGTGCTGTGGGCCATCAACAGTGAAGGTGTCTCTTGTCAAAGGCCTGGGAGATAGAGTTAGACTCTCTGCTGTCCAGTGCTGCTGCTTAATCAGACAATGCCCTCCACCACTAGTCTCCTCATTAACAAATGCAAATGTGACGTGTTACACAGTTCTCTATGTCTTTTTACATTTGTGTGCAAAGCTCAGTTTCCTGACTGCATTTGCGAAAGAAAGTCGTTTTTATAAGTTTTCTGTCTCCATGGCCACATGACTTTTGTTAGATTCCTAACTGGTCACACACACACACACACACACACACTCACACACACATACAAGCACACACATACAAACAATTGCACACAAAGAGACAGACACTGGCACACTGGCATACATACACAGACAATCAAATACTGACACAAAAACACAAAGACACACTCACACATACACACAAGCCTGCACACACATGCGCATAAACACTCACTTGTATTTAATATATTTCCCCTAGTGTACCTTCCCCTCTTTAAGATCCACATTGAACAGTGTTTGCGTGTCACCTTCAAGTACTTACCTGCATCTTTATTTGCAATCTGTGATATTTATATTCAGCCTTCTTCCCCAGCCACTCTCCGATAACAGTGTTAAACCAGCTGCTGAAACATCTGCCAGAAGTAATCTAGAATCATCTACAATCACTGAATTCAAAGAACTTGTTACTGGGAGGGTTGCGATCATGACTAAACATCAAATATTCAGTTATAGCTGAATTATGAAATTATTACTTCCAGTCCACAACATTATTACCTTTTGTAATAATAGTGAAGTCAAGGTTCTTTCGTTTTTATTCAGGAAAAACTCTATCTACCAATGTATCGATATTATATATTTATGCACACGTTTTAGATTTGATTCACTGTTGCATCCCGTGATGGATTATTTTTCTGTTTGTTTTTGTTTTATCTCTGTTATAGAACACAACTATCTTCTTTGTTCTTTCTGAATATGAACGATACCATTGACGCTCCTGTGTGAATCTGTTTACACAGTCACACTGTTTGATTCCAATTAGGACTCTTTATGTTCCTAACCAACACAATCAACAGTCAAAGCCACTTCTGAATAAGCAATCAAGCCCTTTCAGAGGAAAGAACGCAATAAACAATTATGGGCAAAAAATACATCATAATTAGCAATATATTGGTTTCGTCACATTTACTCAATTATTACATAAGCACACCCATCCACAGCACACCCGTTCAGAAAATCCTTGACATTCAAAACCACGTCTGCCAACAATCTCATTAGTGAGCATGCAAGCAATGTGCAGGTGCCTTGAGTGAGAAAATAAACAAAGTGTGCAATGTCTGAGGAAAAAAACTGACACCGAAATGGAAAATATGAAGGCTTTTAAAGGGAGGCTGACCTTGTGTATCTGTGGAGGTGATGAACTGATTGCAAATAGCCTAACTTGGTGAGATTCATCACCGATTGCGCACCACCTACAACACTCTCCGCAACGACAGGAGATAAGAAAGGATCCTCAATTCACACCAGAGTGGCCCCGATCGAGATAACCCAGCTCGCTACAGAGGAAAGCGCAGTGGTTCCTTTAGTCTAGGTTGTTTATTGTATTTTATATTATTTATCATTCCGCTCCTGTAATTTCAATATCCTCAAGCTAGAGACATAAAGTCACCAACTCCATGTTGGACTAATATCACGTCGTCAAATCATTGTTGGATTGCTACACTTTCAAAGTGCCTTTGATATGCCTAGGGTGTGTTTCTATTGATAAAAAATCTGTTTTTTAAAATGCCCCTCTCATTCTGTTTAACTTTGGGCACTTAAAAAGGAAAATAACTTGGGTAATAGAGTCCGTGTGGTATAACAAGGTACATGGGTACACGGTCATATAACTCATTCTCTGGGTAGCCCAATGCAAGCTAGCTGGCAGTAGTACCCAGTACTTTGGCTTGGATTCAATCAACATATGTCCTTAAATTTAGCATACAAGAAAACACAAGCTTTTCTTCTTGTCTTGACAAACACAGTTTGGTGAGTGAATTTTTGCTGAACATTAAACTTACTGAACTGTGTTGGTGAGGATAGGAACACTTGCATTTAACTGTGAGCCAAAGTTGAGGACAAATGTTGATTGAATGATGTCAGTGTCAGTGACTGCTGCCCATTTTGATTAAGCATTCGGCAGGCACATTCCCCTCTAATTGATTAATGCAAAATGGCCGTGGTCCGTCTGTATCCGTCTGCACTGCAGATGCTGACCTGGTACAACTCATGAGCATGACACATATTTTCCCTTCTGAGCCCAACTCTAATATTCCTGTAATGATGAACGTAAAGCTGGGTTCAAGGGGACAACAAGGACAACAAGACTAATGCTGAACAAGACCTGGGCTATGTCAGGACTCTGTAGGAGGAGATAGATGCTTCGGACATGTTGGAGTAACAGGGACAAGATTCGTGGGTCTAATGGAAAAAAAGTAAAACAATCACTCTAAGTGGTGTCCTACATTGATTATGTCCTACGGTGATTCTGTTATTTATCTTTATTCAGGAGAAGGTAGCAGGTACTTAACTGGCATATCGAAGAAGAGAGTCACAATTACAAGAAGGCTTTGTGATCGATATCATGAACACAAAGTTGAGTGATGAATCACAGAGACGTGTATACTGTATATTCAAAACTGATTCAAGAAATGAGACCACACTCAGATTCCTTTACTTTCTTGGGGAAGTAAAGATAACAACTACTGCCAAAATCGAATATAATTTCTAATACTTTGAAGTACGTTAGGGAATGATGTTAACAATACAAGATGATGTGGTAAAGGATAACCAGCAGATATTGACTACAACTGTGTAAATGTATGACAATGGCTAATCTAGCTTCACCTATCCAAAGGAGAAGTAGAGTTTTGGCAAGTAGCACGTGGACGAGATTATATATCCATGCAAGTGAATCACATACTTTGAAATGAGTAACAAAATGTATAAAGTATAGCATACACATTCATGGTTTTAAAATATTTTGAGCATCAATTTTACCCCCTACCAAAGAAAATAACTGTCTTTCAAACATAGTTTATTACCATGTCTGTCACCATAAACCCATCCTTGGTTCACAACTGTGGAGTGTGAGCCCAGATACCATCTCGTCAAAAGAGCGAGAAAGAAGGCCAACCAACACATTTTAAATAGACATTTTAGGCATTCAGCAGATGGCGTAATCCAGGGCAATTTACACAGTTATGTTTCTTTACATGCAATCCATTTATAAAGGTGGATATTTTGTGAAGAAATGCAGATTAAGTATCTTGCTCAAGGGGACAACAATGGGAATCATGCCACCAACCTGAGTTACAAGACCAGCTCCCTAATCATTATACTGCACTAGACTACACAGACCCAAACTCATCCAAACAGAGTATAACATCAGCATCAAGCCATTGGTGGTCTCTTCTTAAATTATTCTTAATTGTTAATGCTCATTAATGAACTGGTGTTCCATGATTGACAAAACACTTAATCCCATTTCTTGAGGTTGATAACCCAGAAGGGCTCATTCACATATAATAAGCAACACCAGGACAAAAACATAGCTAAAGTGTTACTGCCAACGTTTGTGTAGAAGGGCGATCACTGACCCCTCTATCCCCTCCCATGCGAATGCAGTGAAGAACCTAATCATCCCCACCAGATGCCACCAATTTGCTTTTAATTGATAAAGAGAGGCTGAAGGTTTAATGGTGGCAATACACTCTGTGCTAATACACTGGCTGTCAGTAGCATGGAGTGGAGTGGGGCTCAGAGAAATAGGAGTTGACTTTGCTGTGGTTGACATTTACCCTTTTCAAAATCACTTTGGACTTCCTGATCATTTTCCAAAAGCTGTTTGCACAAATTTCACATCTTGACGATTCATGAAATGCAGTGATGGACTTCCATACAAAAAAATTATCCAGGCAACATGTAATTTATTCATTTTTTAACAATTACTCTAAATACAAAACTTCAGCTAAAACTTCAAACTGAAAAGCAGAACACTGGGCAAAATGTGTAAAAAAAAAAAAAAAAAAAAAAAGTTAGAGCAAGTTCTTGACCTGATGTCAAAGTGAGAAAGCCTGATATTTTAAACTATGTGCTTAATAATCCATTCTAAACCCCAAGTGCTGGGTGCAATTAAATCAGTGGCTAGAGAAAAATCTTACACTGTCTCAGCATGACATAATTAAACTGCAAACTACTTCAGTTCTCAAATTTCCAACCTCCCAATGCAAGCAGCCAATGATCATTACATGACCTAACCACTGCACTGCATGCAATCGACAGTGTAGCATAATGGTTAGGCAACTGGGCTTGTAATGCTAAGGTTGCCAGTTTGATTCCCAGGTGCGGCAATGTCATTGTACCTTTGAGCAAGGTACTTAACTTCAATAAATATCCAGCAATATAAATGGATTGTATGTAAAGAAATGTAACTTGGAATAAGAGCGTTTGCTAAATGCCCGTACTGTACTGTATTAAACAGAGTTCAAACTGCAGCTGAGAAACGGGGTGACTCTCTACAGCAGGCTCCTGCATGTCATTCCCCTCTGAAAACTCTGCAGCAGAACGGCACTCACATCTCTGATTACCTTTAAAAGTTACCAGTTGAGATGTATTTATGGATCCGTGCTTCGAGCAACCTGGCAGAACTGCAGGACAAATGCAATATCCTTATGCTAAATTAATAAAAGCAGCACCACCGTTCTTCCCGCGGGTCTGTTGACTATCAAACGCATCTCTGAGAAAATGGAAAAATGAAATAATATGAAAGAGCAGACCACTTTTTTTCCTTTCCCATGTAAGGCAATATGGAGTAGGTCAACATCTATGAACTATATAAAGGTTATTGATCAGATACCTTTCAGTTACACATAGTTGGTTATGTGGTGCACCATTTTATCATTGCAATATTGGTAAGGGTAAATATGTGAGGCACAATGTGGACGATGTTTTAGAGGTCTACAAACTGGTTGGTTCAAAGAGGAATTCTGGATAACACTTCAGCACACGACCATTAATAAGCTTGTGCATAATCCTTCATGTAATATTAATTAAGCATTTATCACATATTACTAGATGTCTTATTAAAATGAATAAAGATGGCAACACATTATTAAGTGAATGATTTATAAAGCTCACATGGTGTTAATTAATATATAATTAATGAAACCCTAATTAAAATTTAACAAGTAATTAACCCCCCTCAGATGGCCCCTTCACATCTCAGAATTGTTCTATGTTCACTATGTCCCACAGGAAAATAAAAAAAGTACTGCGTTTAATTCCCAAAACACTAAAGGAAGGCACCTGCAACAGAGACAGACTTTTCATCAGTATAAGTTTCGACATTCATTTATTGTTTTTATCAATTTAGACCCACACAACCACTCAATAAGGAAGGGCACAGAATTGTACAGTATCACTGGAATAGAATCACTAGGTCATCATATTGCACCATATTGCATCATATTCCTGTCTTCATACACATAGCAGTAAACTGTTTTTCACAAAACTAAAACTAGGATTTGTTTTCATGCTGAATATTCACTTCACTTCATGTATATACTACAGGTGATAGTTAAATAAAGATAAACCAATCACAATTTTTGTTCTTTGATTCATTAACCTTTTTACAATAATACATGCTTGTTCACTAGGGCTCACTCAGTTTTGGTGTTCTAGGAAAAGTCAGTTTTAACACTATTGAAAGCCATTGCACTTGTATTTTTAAAACTGCATACTATTGATTTGATCTATATTTAAAATAGGACTTAACAGTGAGTGGCATTGCCTCATGAATGAATGTAGTTCATCTTAAGACTGTTCAAAGATTGTCAGTGGAAACAAGACGGCTTAGAATTTTTCTAAATGTTCCCTCTTTACGTTAAACAATATTTAGTTGAGATCCCATCCAGTTAATATTGACCCAGCTGGACATCAACATACGCCATAAATGTGTCAGATTTTCTAAATAGTATAGCCTGTTTTTTGGCTGTGTGCACAGCTTACTTTTGAAAATAGCATTTCCCTGGCACTTTATATATGATAAGAGTGTTTGCGTTTGGCCTGGCGCCAGCCTGCCAACCAGGAGATTTAAACCTCAGAGCTGGTCTCACCACTTAAGGATCAAATGTTTGAATTATTATGTGGCAGTTAGAGAAATCCAGACAGGTTTTTATTAGAAGTGAAAGCTCTGGAGGAAGAAAAGAAGAATTAGTGGATTGCCTGTGTTTAAATTAATTAAATGTGTTCTCTGAGGGCTGCTACAATTGCCGTCGATGCGTATTACAGTGTGTACATGCCAGCAGCCAGCGACCTGACTGTCCCTGGAGCTGTGGGGTTTTGCATCTTATTGTTATTGACTTAAATAAGTTTTTTTTTCTATTGTGCACGTTAAACATGCACTGTGTATTTTTGGCACACTTTAAATTTGAAATATGAAATTAAATATGGTGGAATTATTTGCTGCCTATCAACCCATTAAAAAGTGACAAGTAAAAATGTAGCGAGTAGCTCATTCCAAGCACTTTCATTGGCCATGCCGTTTTACTTGGCCGGCTGGTGACCACACCATAAACAAAGCTGGCGTGTGAAACACCTTCCAAGAAGAATAAATCATCTTTCTGCAGGTCAACATACATGAGTCATGGCAGTTGCAATTATATTTTAGGTGCCAATGGCAAAAAAATCCCAAAACATTACGAAAGCAAGATTGGATACAGTACATTTTGGTAGGGAAAGAAATGCATGATGACTTTTTCAAAAAATTAAAACAAGCTGCTAAAATGATGAAGAGCTAAACATACATACATACTATATACATAAAAACATAGATTGGTATCTATCTATTTAACAAGTGATAGCATCCCGACTAACTAACAGCGTAAAATATCTGATCATTAGTAATGATTTCATTAATTACTTTAATGAAAAGATTGAAACCATTAGAGCCCAGATCTCTTCTGGCATCACTCTTCCTAAAATCAGCAAGCAAAAAAAAGCCCAGCAAGCTGACATCACAGGAAGAGGTACCGACAGTAGTACTAAAATGTTTTGTTCCCATTGAGATGGATGAGCTGACCAAACTGGTTCTCGAAGCCAAACAAAAAAGCAGTATCAAAAGTGACAAGTGCAGTATCAACAGCGGGAAGTGCAGCTTTTGATACTGTCGACTATTAGATTTTATTGGACAGACTACAGGGTTGGGTTGGACTTTGTTATCAAGCATTCTCCTGGTTCTGATACCTGTATGACAGAAACCAGTTTGTTCAATTAAATTAAGAATATCGGATAACTCAAAGGGAAAGTATATGGTGTCCCCCAAGAGTCAGTGCTAAAAGCCCTTACTTTTCTCTTTGCATATGCTACTTCTATGTGATATTATTTGCAAAGATGGTATAGAGTTTCACTGATATTCGAATGATACACTGCTATACATCTCAACAAAAACAGATGTAGCATTACAGCTTTCTAGGTTAGAAGCATGTGTAACAGATATTAAGACTTTGATGATTTTTAATTTTCTGCTTCTTAATTCAGATAAAACTGAAATGCTGGGTTCAGGTCACAAAAACTAGGGCATGGTTTGCCTAATCATACATTAAATCTGGATGGCTGCGTAGTTATGCTAAATATAGCTGTGGAAGACCTTTGTGTCACTATTGACTCGGATCTTAATTTTGACATTCACATTAAAAATATCTCCAGAGTGGCCTTCTTTCACTTACGCAATATTGCAAAAATTAGGCACTTCTTATCACTAGGGGATGCAAAGAAATCAATGCATGCTTTTGTCATGTCAAGGCTAGATTATTGCAATGCCCTTTTATCTGGCTGGTCCAATACCTCTTTCAAGAGTCTCCAGCTTGTTCAAAATGCAGCCGCTCATATTCTGACCAGAACAAGGAAGTATGAGCATATTACCCAAGTGCTAGCATCACTTCACTGGCTACCAATTACATACAGGGCTGATTTTAAGGTTACTGTCCTTACTGTCATTACTGTCACCTCTCAACAGCTGTGACCCCACTTTTCTCAGGTGCACTCTTGATGGGGGGTCTATTTCTAGCCCCTCTCATGACTGCATAGATTCTCTATCTCTGCCTGAGTAGTTATGCTGCCATAGTTAAACTCCTGGAAGGGTCATCTCTTTTTAATCTATTCCTACTGACATGCATCAGTTTTCCCTAAAAATAAAGAAATATGATGAAAAAAGGAATAACTTTAATATTGACAATGCCTTTACAGGGTGGTGTTTGTTGAAGGAAATGAAACAATTTCAGAAAAGATTGTGACATTACCAATTTTGTACTAGACAGGCAATACGTCTTTGCTAGCTAGCTAATGTTTAACAAACTAGCAGTGTCTGATAGCTAAATGTTGAATGAATCTGAGTTTGCCTTTGCTTTAGTTACAAAATGACAGATGACCACCCAACGTCAACTCCTTAAAAGAGCTATGTCAAGCCATCTCCGAGCCAGCTAGCTTTAGAGGTAATAGTACCTATTTGACAACATGACGGAGCCATGTTTTGTCTACTACTGATCAGGGTAACGTTAGCTAGCAAGTTAGTAGCTAAGCACTGGTCAAGTTCATAACATAGTGCAACATAACATTTTGTACATTTAGCTCACCTGTTCTTTCAATATAGTAATGCTATCCAATGTTGGTCATAAATATATGTATGCAGAACTCAATGCGGTACCATGGCTTGTTTCCTCCTCAGCTCATTCTAGCTTGCTTCACACCTCTTCTTTCCCTCTTCCCCTCCCGCTCTCTCTCCTTTCCACCTCCCACTCCTATTATTTGTTCTTGTTGAACTATTGTTGCTGCATGTGCTCCAAAGCAGTGGACAGTAGGTTTAATGGAGCACATAAAATGATTATCTTACAGTAGCATATTGTGTTTGCTTGGACTTTCATGGGGCTAGTTTATGGCATCAGCTTCATATATGCAACACAAATAGAGCTCCTGAGTTGCTTAGTCAGTTGAGTCTCTCACTAAGAACACAGACTGGTCCTACAGTTATAGATTCGAGCCTCTGCCCCCCTCTCCTCTGCTTGCCATGATTGTTTTTTGTGCAACCTCACACTCTATGCTCACACTGTACAATGAATGTCTGCCACAATTTTCTGTTATCTTAAAGGTAGAACATTCGTGCACTTGAAGGGCTATTCTCTAATCTTACAAAAAGAGAAAAAAAATATTAAAAAATCTTACCTTCAAGTAGCTATTGTTGCAGTCAGAATCTTACAGTCCTGGGTTTAGCTTCAGCAAAAGCTTTGATAATGTCCTCCATATTTAATGATCTGCAGACTCTCTGCTCAATCATTGAAATCATTGCCAAACCATTCAAAACATGACATAGCTGTGGCCCTCAGCTATATCATCAAAAAGCTGAAAACAGGCTAAAAATGGCAGTGAAAGTTCTATTTTCATTGTGTTTGTAGGTGTTGTCTTTGTGGCCTCATCCAGATCAATGGGATAACATACTCTTTTGAAGTAATCCTCTCATGCTGAAAAACCTGTCAAGTATAATTTTCGACAATTTCCAGCCTCTTCTCAGCCGTCTGGTCATCTTTACCAGTCACAGGCTTTCAGTCCTCAGAAGGGAGATCAAAGGCCCCATTTGCACTCATATCTGATACAGTTGTCAAAATGGATTTCTGTATATCCAATATATGTGGTTATCTGTGGTTCTGTATATCATATTTCATGAGTTTTGACCCAGGTCGCATGATGCCTTGTGTTCCATCTGACCTGACAACCAACTTGTAATTTGTATCCAGCACAACAGAAATGCACCAAAAGGTCCGGTGTCATTTAAATAGTGTCAGGGGTCGGGAGCTCCCTCACACTAACCCATCTACCTTTTCTCCTTTTTTATTTACATGTAACCCACCACTCTCCAAACAGCACACCAACATAAGTACCAAGTAAAAGGATAGAATACAATGTCTTTATTTTAACAATTTATTATTGAAACCACACTGCACAAAAGGACTAATTCTGGGGGTTTTTTCTTCCCCCCCAGGTAAGTGTGCCCATACACACCACATGCTACACACTGTGACATTCACACACCTGAAGAGACTCAATTTCACACACAAGGAGGCACTCTGCACACAGCTCCACACCCAATTAATAGCCTCCCGGGATGGCTTACCACCTCATCACTCAAAGGGGAAGAGCTAAGCCCTTATTGGGAACATTCACACCCTATACAACACCCATCTGATGCCACAGATATACAATATGGATCAACAATAAAGCTAAATACGGTGGAGCCCCCAGCCATGCCACAATGCAAAAAAATAAAAAAATAAAACAATACACAGGAAAGGTTTGCCGCTACTCTGGTCTGCGAAGAGGTACAGTGCCACCTCCACTCGAGTTGTCCCCGGCTCACAGTCCCTTCACTGCTCCCCCACAGCTCTCGTCACATTTGCCTCGGTCAGATCTGCAAAACAGTGTTTGGATTTGTGGGGGGGGTAATCACCTGAATTAACTCCAACGCCAGCCTTAGTTCCTAATTTCCCGTCTGCTTCAGCTTGTTCGGCAGTCTCCACCACCGCTCCGCCTCAGAAACGTTGCCTTTGTTTTCCTTGTCAGTCCCAGGTCCCCTGACTCCGCCACAAACCAGCAGTCACACAAAAACACAGACATACAGTACACACGCTTCCACTAATAAAGCAAAACAAAAAACATCCCCAAAGCAAACAAAACAAAACTAACAAAACCAAATAAATCACTGAAATTAAACTAAACTAAGCTAAATTAAACTAAATTAAATGAAGGCACCCTTCCCCACACAACTTGCTTTCCCCGTTTCCTTTCTTTTCTCCCCAGATGAGCTGCTTATATAATAAACCGAGCCCCAATCTCAATAATTAAATGATTGAATGATTCAGTGATTCAATGAGACGACCCTCACAGGGAATCTGCGAAAACTTAACAATAGTTGTCACTTTTTTCTTTCCCATGTACTCTTTTGTGCTGTCGAAGGTTGTTAACCTATTAACTCGTAGCATTCTAAATCACCAGCTGAGACTTTAAAAGAGTTAGTTAAACATGGGTTTAGATGGTGAAGCTTTATCAAGTGGATTCCGGTGTTGTCTTTCTGAAGTATCGTTTTACACACACAGACACACACACACACACAATATCCAAAAATGAATGTTTACTTTGAGCTTCTGTATAGACTGATTTTAACTTAGCAGGCTAGCTAGGAGGTGACTAAATTAACATCTATAAAAATATACTCATACAGTATAGTCTAGTTTACAAGCAGAGCTACCTAGCTATATGAAGTCAAATAGCTAGCTGTAGTACCTAGCTGGCCATGTAATTCACATTCTCCAGAGCCAATGAACTTGGCTCAACATTGGCAAAGTTCATTGGCAAAGTTACACTGTAAATAACCAATGCTAAATGTATATTAAGTTGCTCCAATATCTTGGCAATAAGTCATGGAAAAACATGAGTAGCATACTTCTTACCTAGCTAGATATTTGGTTTGATAGAAAACACCCCCTCTTAAACAGGGTGAAAGACATTGCCTCTAGCTAGCAGCTACTGAACTAGCTTAGCAACTTGTGTTGTCTTAAGTTTAGAAATTATGGTAAAAAGCCAGTAGATGACACAATAAACCAATAAGAAGGGACAATATTAACAATATGTTACCATATTGTATACCATATGTATACCATAGAGAAATGCTGTTTGTTTATATGCAAGGTGTGAGTCAAGTTCAAGGTCAGTCATCAATACACGTCAGTACTTTTGACAGAGTGTGAACAAGGTATGATCTATTCCAACGCTTATTATGGGATGTTATTTGTCAGTAGAATGTTAGCAATAGGAGAAGACGAATGCCAAGCGTTTATACTCATACCCGATACCAATGGGATCCAACCCAGACTACCTCCAAGTTTGGTCCATACCTCCAGATGTGGGACACGTACAATACATATCTGATTTGTTATGCTTAGACTACAATATTCAAATGTGACATGGATCAGACATGCCAAAAATCGGATATATGTTGTATGAAAATACAAGTATAAATGGGGACAAAATTCTCAGAGAGGATCACACACAGTGAAGCAGAGGCTAAATCTTCTCTCCTTAACTTTATCAATTCAAACTGTCCAGACCCAGTGTGAATCATTTTTTATTGAGCAGTAAAGGGAAAAAAGCACACACTCAAGGTAAGTACACTATGTTATCTCTATGAGTAGATCAGTATTTATAATAAAAATGAAGAATGAATATATTTGATATCCCCACTCATCAATTTATATCATTACACCATCATTTTCTTATTCCAAAATCCCTATTGCATAACCATTTGCACATTTATTTTACATTCATTCTAACGAGAAAATGTGCTCTCCAAAGATTCAATCCATGGCACATTCTTGAAATACATTACCATATTCAATCTGGAGGAAAAAAATAGAAGTTAATACCCTATTTTATATTACATTAATTAATTTTGCTGGTTAGCATAATCATAGTGGAAATCTACAAACCATAAAAAGCAAGTAGAACCTGTAGAACACATTAGTCAACAGTTTCATAATCTAAAACTGTCTGCCCAGAGTCAAAAATAGGTCATGCAACGTGATGCATTCTCCCACATTGAATGAAACTTCAACTTTATGATAAAGTGTATGCTGCTTCAGCTAATGCTGTTATTTATACAATTTCATTTTTAAATAACGCATGGCAGGGCTCTTTGGCAGGGATAACAAGAATTTAATGTGGTACCAGGCAGGGAGAGCTGCAATTCACACTATTTATAATGATAACGCCAGCATAAAGAATTAGACTGTCACTTTCCAGACTTCCAAAAAAAGCATACGGCGCTATAGCGGGGTAAAAATTATACCCACCGGCGTAGGTTATTTAAATGCAAGATCTGTTTGTGCACTGTTATGCATTACATTTTCCATTTGAGTTAACTGGATAATATCAAACATAGCAACTCTTGGCAAGGATAAATTATGCTGATTACAGCATACTGTGTGAATCGTTATTATGAATTTCCACACGTGCAAAACCTGCGGTGTTCCAGCCAATGAATTCAAACCACCCCCCTCTCTCCCCCTCCCTCCTTCTCTTGATCTCTAACTCTTTTTCTCTCTCTGGCTAATACATAGGCGTAACAAGGGGAAAGGGGGGCTAATATTAATTTAACATGATATAAGATGTAATGCACAATATAGGTATACAATCGAACAAATCATTTAATTGGCTAATTGAATTAATTTCAGTACATACAGTATTTTATTTTTTGGGGGGCTTGCCATGAAAACTATTCTAGTAGTGCACTCATAGATTTCAAGTACTGTATGTCCTTTAATCATTAAAAGCATTACAAATATCATTATATGTTGTAATCTCCTGGGTAGATTCAAACATCAAATAGTTCTGTGAAATATAATATAGAGTGGATATATTTACAAATCTGTCAGATGTGAGGTTCTTCTCATCTGTTTTCCACAGAACAGACTGCACCAGTTGTGTTAAGAAAATCTTCCTTGTGCTGTTTAAATGATCTGACATCTGTAAGAACAACTCCAAAATTATTCACAACCTTTATAAAATGCTCAAAAAAGGCTGTATAAAATGAAGAGTACAGGTAATGAGCTATATTGTATACCCCAAAACTGTGAAAAATGATATTCTTTTAAACTAACAAAATTGCTCAGATAAAAATATTTTGTTTATAACAAGTAAAAAAACATTTCCCCAAAAAGATATGTTCCACAATTATTCACACCCATTTTCAGTACTTTGTGCACCCTCACCTTGCAAGGATGCCACTACTGAGTGATCTTCTATAATGTTTCATAAGATTGGTGATCGTTGAGGGGGGGTTATTGACCAATTCCTCCTCACTGAATCTTTCAGGATCTGTAAGATCCCTCAGTCTGCAATTGTGGACTGCCCTCTTCAATTCATACCTCTCATTTATGATTGAGTGTGGAGACTGAGGTGACCATTGTGAAACAGTAATTTTCTGGTCAGTTAACCATTTCTTTGTTGATTTTGAAGTATGCTTGGAATTGTTGTCTTGCAGAAAGATCCGTTTGCTGCCAAGATTCAGATTCCTGGCAGAGGGAACCAGGTTTTTGTCAAAAATGTTCTACTTGCTGGGGTCCATGATTCCATTGACCTTACAAAAGGAGTAGATACAAGACAACCCCATGACATCAAAGATCCACCATATTTCACTGTAAGTATGATGTTCTTTTCAAGCGTCCTTCTTCCAAAGCCAAACCCACAGTTGATTTGCATGGCCAAAATTGCATGGCTACATTTTAGTCTCATCTGACCATGACACCTGGTTCCAATCAAAGTTTGCATTGGAACTGTAGTTGACTGAATATATATATGTAAATAAATAATATAATATATGCATTGTATGTTGCACATGCACTGTTCTGATACTCAATAAGGTGTGTTTGGGGGCTATACCTATTATAGTTTAGATATGTTTTGTAGATATGTTTAGTCTATGTTTAATTTACAAACTGAATAGTGATCTTAAATCAATAGCAATGTGGAAGAAACTCAAATGCAAGAGGCGAATTTGCACATTATTGGTCAGAAATAAAATGCATTGATTTACTAAGGAATATTGTTTGGCTTGGAAAAGACCTACAAGGATTTAAATGATGGGATGACCAATTTGTCAATTCTAAAAATAAGTCTTAAAATACCACTCTCCCGACTGATAATATTTGCTAATTAAAAATGGAATTATATATATTTTTTTGTCTGACGATTATATGTATATTGTGGCATCCCAAGGGGCAGGATGAGAAAATGTATATTAGTCGAGGGATATCAATATAATGTTATATTTCTTACTGCCCCAAAAAATATTGTAGCGATCCAGGTAGGTTGCTGTGTGTAAATGTGTGTGCGGGCATTGGGGGAACACTGTTTGTTTGTTCTCCACTGTGTTAACTAGGGTTATGTTCAGTAAATCATGTTGTGCGTGTTAGTTGTTATCGTTTTGTGTGTGTAAAACTGATGGTCGCGGTGAGCCGAAAGGTAGAGCCACCGTGACCGACGTTTGTTTATTGTTTAGTGCAGTTGCCTGAAATTCTGTGTAAAAAGTGTTCATTCATCGTCTGAAGAGTACTTCCTGTGTGACGTACTAGTTAGTTGACACGGTGCATCCGCCGTGTCCTTTTAAGGATGATATCCGGGGTCGTGCGGTGTATGGGGCATGGATATTATCACCTTTTTATATTCAAGTGGCTATGGGGCCCAGCAGTGTACGAAGCACGTAGCCACATTGAAATTGCTGCCTGACTCCATTCATCTTCTTGCTGCACCCCACCGCGCATGCTCGCCACAATATATTTTCAATATTGCTTACACTATGCAACCAATGTGCACTGCTGTTCTATTCAGAAAGTGATTTTTTCTTTTCCTTTTCCATTTGCCCACACAGTACATGAATCATGACTCTGCTTCAATTTAACCTTCCACACACAATACTGCTAAATATGTTCCACATATCTTCATGCTTTTCACAGAGATGCTTTGGTGTTTGTCTACTAAATTAATGTTTAACAAAGAGAATGATGGAGTTGTCAGCACAGCAAAGAACATTCCTCGGTTGAGGTATGCCTCTCCCTCTTCCCTCATCCCTGTTTTTGTCTTTTAATTATAAAAGAAAAACTCAAGGCAAAAAACTTTGACCTCATCTATTCATACATTTCCATAGCGAAGAAATTTGTAAATTACAGTTTGCATACTTTCGACAAGTCAATATTTTAATTTCAAAACATTCATGGCAAGCCTTGAATTTTGCTTGAAATTGAAATTCTATTGAATTTAACCCTTAAACTTGCAATGGCTGAATATTTTAAATAAGGAGGGCCCTTGTTCCTGAATGATAAAATTGAAGTGAACGTGATATTGCCCAGGATGCTGCCGTATGTGAGTAAGGATTAGTTTGAAAGAGGAGACTGCAGATTGTGATCTCGCGTGGGAGCGTCTGTCTTGAGCGCCTCTACGCTGTCAGGGATAATATGATGAATGAGCTGCTGCCGGTAGAGGGTACATTTCTGACCCCACTCCTCCGGCTCTAATTGTTACAGATCGCTGTCATCTGAGCTGGGGGCCCCAGGATCTTGATGAAGTTGAGGTACACTCTGGAGAGAGAGAGGGAGGGGGGGGGGGGGCTCGGTTATCTGTGTGATTAAATTCCAGGGGGTCGAATGGCTGAAGAAGTTGTGTTACCCCTGTTTCCGGCTAATTCTGGGAGCGATGATGGACCCTCTGCTCCGGCGTGGCTGCAGGCTCATTAGCGGAGAAATAAAATCTCACTCATTCCCCAGGACAGAATTTGGGAAATGAGTTCCAAAATTGAGTATTTGGGCCAAATGTTTCAGGTAATCACATGGAATAATGGCTAGGGGTGTCTGGTGGCCAGCAAGCAGTGAAGACACTTTACATTTCAAGTCAAGCTGAACAAATGTAGCAATAAGTCACATTTGGTGACAACTAAAATATTTAGCATATAAGGTATTGATGCAGAAACATATCTGCTCACCTATTGTCAAAATTTGTAAAGTTATATTTTTTCTCTTACAAATTGGCAATTTCTTTCTGATTTAACTGTACATCTTTGGTAATGTTTTAGAGCAATGATATAAAAGGTTCCCATTTGCATATAACACCATTTCACTGAAGGCACCATGCCAAAACATTTGAATCTTTAGACTCCTCTTTATTGAAAAACATTGTGTGGATCTTTAATGAATGTAGTCACTGAATTTTTTGGATTTAATGCACTTTTGTTTTTAACTGAAGGGATTGAAATAAGAGTGTGATCTATGTCTATTTAAAATATATTTTAAACTGTTATAAATTCCATACATGTTATGATTGTTTTTAATTGTATTTGTTCTTTTACTATTTACTATGTATTTGTTCTATTACTATCTACATTCTTAAATTACTATTTAATCTAAATCGTCATGCAAGTAAATATATCGTAAATATTCACTGTTTTTGGTTGGAAGAAAACCAAGCCCAGAAAGGCAAGCTCAATTTCAAATATTACATAATATTTCACAGCACATTTAAGGCAACATGGCCTTACTGGCATTTAATGCTCACATGTAAGGACCTCCCAGAGGGAAGATTGTCTAGCTTTCAAATATGAAGTTATATCAAGTTAGAGCAATGCATGCATTTTACATGCCAAATAAGGCCTGGCTAGACTGCAAAGAGAAAAATGCATAAAATATGGACATCAGACAAAACTCTGACTTTCTAGTCCTGACATTCTATATGTAGGGATGCACAGCAAACATATATAAGCAATCCTGCTGATGCATTGCAAATTGCAAAGTGGGTCCAACAGTGAACATTTGGGTCAAAGACATGTGGATATGCTATGTGTTAAAACCGAATGTGGGCCAAAGACGATGTAAGCGATGCTATAACCCTTGAATATCCCTGATAAAATCAACTGAAGAGCAATTAAGACATTACCATTGTGTAGCCAGGGTGAATCCATGATAAAATAATTAAAATCAGGATCTGTAGACTTTCACCCCATGGAAACCTGATATACAAAGTGGCAAAACATTACCGTGTGACTTTTGATACACGGACAAACCAGACATACCAGGGCCAATGTAATGCCCTCAATAATAAATCACAGGTCATTGCTTTAACTAAAATATATACACCAAACAAACAGCCACATCAGGCACCATAAATTCCCCTGCAAGCAATTTGTTCCCTTTAATCAATTAACCAATGAAAATGTATTTCTATAGCGCATTTTACAGAACAATTGTCACAATACACTCTACAGCAGAGTGCGCAGCTCCGTCTCTATCTGTGCATCAAGAGAGGATTTTGTAAGCTGACAGCCAGGGCAAACACAACCCCGGGGTCAGGGGATACATCATCGCAGCATGACAAAAAAACACATAACCCCACGAACAGGCTCAACCTGCAGAGTTTATTAACAAACCTCATTAATACAAGGCCACACCCCCATCCTGGCATGGGGAGAGTCTACCCTCAAGCAGACAGCCAGGCCAGAGAGGTTAAAAAGACTGTGAGATTACAGGCATTTCAGGTAAAGTAAAGTAATTAAAGGGCAAACTTTCCTTTTTAATTAGGGCCATGTTGATCTCCCCTGCTGCTGATGTCAAAGGCTTGTGGAGTCACAGCACACCACACACCAACACTGGATTCAAAGTCAAAACACAAGAGTGGCAGCCATGTCTGACACACACACAAACTGTCTTTCAGAACCTGGATAAAACTGGTGGAGCAGTTTCTGAATGTTCTTTCCATCATCATAATCATCATCATCTTCATCACCACCAGTATCATCATCATTTGATTAAGTTTTGCATGCTGCTAGTACAATAGACCTAAAGTGAACAAAGTTATGGTGATGTTATATCAGTCAGGTGACCTGTCCGTGGTAGTGCACACCTCAGGTGCTGCTCATTCCGTGCCAATGACCAGGGTTATTTTCATTACAGCACACATATTCACAGAGCAATGTTCCAGAGCATGCCAAAAAAATACAAATGAAATTTTCATCTTTGAATTGAGGGCACTTCATACATTCTGCTGAAAAGTTCACCGAGGGCTCAAAAGTTATCATAGAACTGTATCTACACCTCAACAAAATCTGTATGTTGTGAACTTCACAAAGCTGATATTTATTGTAAGGCTGCCATAGCAGAAACTGCATTTAACTAGGGCCAATGCAAAACAATTCATAATCTGGTGTAAAGAGCACAAAAACTGGACTTTTGAGCAGATGAAGAAAGTAATATGGTCTGGTGTAAAATGGTTTTATTATTTTTCTTACATCTGGATGCGTTTATGTTTGGAAAAAGCCAAAGGAAGCCTTCAACCCACATTGGCTGTTCCCAACTGTTAAACGTGGTGGTGGATCTGTTACGGTATAGGCAGCCATCTCGTTGGAGTAATTGGGTCTGATTATTAACAATCAGAGGAATATCTACATGCTAGGAAGCTATTTTAGGTGAGCAAGTACCCTATGGTGTAAACATTGTTTCCTCAAGATGTTCCCATGTTCCAAGATGATAACGCCCCCATACATACTGCTAAATGGATATTCAAGGGTGGATTCATGAACACCAGGATGAAGTCAAACACCTTCCATGGCCTCCCCAATCACCAGATCATTGAACCTGGGAAGTTCTGGAATGTAAAGTGCAGCATACATATCCCACTAGAAACAGTTACAAATATGTATAATAGCATTACAAGAATGACTGAAGCTGTTCTGAATGCAAAAGGGGCCCAATTACTTATTTGTTAATACATATTCACATATTCTTTGGTGTCTACAATATTAAATGCACATTGATAACCTATATTTAAGCATTAAGTTATCTCACTGTCACACTGAGTGATGTGTTCTCTGTTGTCATAGTAATGGTATAATTACTGTTACTTTTCCATTCAATTATATCTGTTAATTAAAGTGTTAGCTGAAATGTATTCTATGATGCACTTTGTGGCAGTTCCTTTATTAATGGAGAAAAATAATGAATGTATTATTAATGTTAATGCATTATTTCCCCACTTTGATTGATTGATTTATCCTCCTACCACTTTGTTAAATCCTTCTGTCAGTAATAAACAGACATTACAGTTATTGGCTCATTGTGGCTCCTAGTTTCACCATCTTAAGAAAATGCTGTGCCCTGAAGGCCTGAAATATTAATTAAAAGCACCTGGTTTTTGTTTGTTAAATAAAGAACACTTGGTACTTAGGTATGGATGTAGAAAGCTGGTACCTCTCTTTTTATTTCTGGTACCTCTATGTATCTTTTAAAAAAATACACATTTATAGAGGACCTGTCAATCTAGCATAGGAAAAAACAAACAGTCAAGCCACAAACCTGCCAAAGTGGATATGTCCTGTTCAAAGCCTCACCATGGTGCTGCAGGATTTTTAAGGGGGTTACTTTTGTCAAATTACCGGTTTCCTATTGCCTGAAAACCAAGCTATCCCAACACCTTTGCAACCTGAAAACCGCATCCTGCCATGCCATGGGGGTCTGTTTCAAGAGTCTTATATTCTTACCTCCCATCATCACCCCCCCCACACACACAGCAAGTTTCAAACAGAGATCTATCCTACTGGTTAAAGGTGGCATTAGTAATCTGCACGGCTGCACTGTGCTTAATCGATTCTGGGAAGACGTGAGGGAGAAATGTGGGAGACGCAGATAAATGTTACATGTCGCGCAAAAGGAAATCCATTGTCCGTCCACTGCAACGTGAACCAGGGCTGAAAGGGCTGAACTGGAAAATAAGCCAGACAACACTATGGAAACGTATGGCCTGTTCCCAATGCATTCAACGCACAGCATGGTAACTGAGACAGATGATGGAACTTGATTAAATTAGCCTTCCTCAATATCCTGCCTGGAACAAAAATGTGCCATATGACATGCACTCAGTCATGTTGAAATCAGTTCGCCTCAGAGCGAAAAGGCAACGCATGTCAAATAAAGAGAAAGCTGATTTATGGAGAATGAACGAAATGGCTCAAATGAAACACCTTATTGCTTTGCAAGTGGCACAGTGTTGTTTATGGAATGAGCTTTAGGTTTTCTTTGTTGGAATGGGGTATGTTTTTGGAATCCTGTGAGTGAATCCTGGCTGGCGTGTATGTTTTCGTCACGATTGGTGAATCTGTCAGAGACGGATGTGATTGTTTGAATGCTGAGCATAAACAAAACTTCAGACAGAATCTAGATTTCCTCATCATCACATCCTCACCTAATAATAATACTAGGTTACTAATACTCATAATAACAACAATAGTAATATCAGCAACAATATTAATAATAATTGATTACATTCATACAGTATTTGCATTTGACATTTTGTAGGCATTTAGCAGACGCTCTTATCCAGAACGACTTACAGTGAGTGCATCTAAACATAGCAAGATTGTATTTATATAGCACCTTTTATCTAATGATCAAAACACTTTGAGGTGATGGGGTAAAACTCAGTTTGCATTTACATTTTAGGCTTTTACCAGATGCTCTTATCCAGAGCGACTAAGTGCATTTAAAATAGCAAGAGTAATCACAGCTAGAGCAAGGGATCATTACAGCAACAATGCAACAGACACCATCATAGACAGATGCATACCTCACCTATAAAACAATGTGAAGAGTCCAACTCTCAGGGAGTCATTTGATTTGGGCTATTGGTAAATCCAAAAATGCTAATAATCTTGGTATTCATTAAGAGGCATACGCAGTCTTCCTGAAGACAGCTGGCTGCAGGAACACAAGAACGTAACAAAATGTTAGCAGAAAAGAGAGCAGCAGTCTTCTCTAATCAGAGTCAGAGGCCCAGTTACATGAACCCATTTTATCTTGGGGAGATGAAAGTACAGGCCTTGCCATGATTGGAGGCCTGAAGCACTTCACAATTGATTAGACGCTGAGACACTGACTCCACAGGTAGTGGGACTTGCAGAGACCAACAAATCTACAAAGTACATATGCTATCTGTGCATTCTCAGATCCAATGCTATGTTTATTAAGATTATATTAATTTATACGTTAATAAAGCGATATGGAACTAGAACCCGTGGTATATCATCAATATTGGCATGGCAAGGGGGTGTTGTTACTGACCAATAGGAACAATGGTCCGGGACTATCCATTTCATAATATATATTAAATCGTCAAATTATTGTGGAATGATGAAAGGCCGATAGCTTTGGAGAAAGATTTCTGATCTGTGGCCACTCACCGACTGAATCTCCCTTGCTTGCAGCCCAGCATCGGACAGCTTCTGGTGGTGCGAATGAACAATGATATTCAAATGATGTATGAAAATTCTATTTGTTATATCATGTGCTATGGCCCCGGCTGGAATGCAAACTGACCAATAGGAACAATGGTCCGGGACTATCCATTTCATAATATAAATAGTTATGACTCCTCACATATGGAACATAATCGCCACTATTCCACAAGCTATATTTATTTGCTCAGGATACCAATTATCAATTAAACGTCAAGCTCCGCAAAATATACAACTCATCTGGCTGCGACCTAGCAGATGTTATGACCATACTGGGTGGCTAAAGCATGAAGTGATTACAACTTTTGTATTTTGTCTGTATATCTGCTCTTCTATGTAATATAAGGGCGTTACATTCACACATGTATGAACAAGACTAACATATCATTCACAGCAGCAGATTACTCCACATTTAAAGTGCATAGTGGCTAATTACCTAATTGTATTCAATTATTTATTACCTCAAAGCAGCTAATATAAACCAATTTCAGACAAACTTTCTACGATCAAGGTACAATTGAATGCTTCTTATCTGTGATTTCATTGCTGCCAGCCTAATTAGAAATAAATATAATTCAAGCATGGCTAGCTATTGCTAACAAGCTAGACGCATTAATCATTAAAGTTAAAGGTGTGTAGACAAGGTGTAAACAAGCCTTTTCATTTAATCTTACAGTTTCCATGTGTCTTCAGTTTGCAAGGAGCTGCAAGTTCCCACATGCACTATACACAATAACTATGCACATACAATCATGCCTATTATGCATACAAAGAAATAAACAAACTTCAGCACAGTTTTATTATTAAGTATATTTTATGTCATTATTATGTTGCATTGTGTATGTGCACTGTAGTTACATCTGTAGCAAAAGTGCACTTACACAGGCATTACATTTGGGTGACGTAATGTAAAGTGAGCCCGATCATTTTTGAATTCAGAACGTGCGACTGTTTCTATCTCACTGTTAGACATCCCTCAGATATCTCCCATTTCCCTTGCATTCTGCGTGAGGTGAGCTTAGCTCAGGTGCTAATGGGATTCCTTGCACATGTGCACGTGCTTCAGTGGCCATTTGTCAGACACTTTAATAGTTATCAGGCGACTGTCTCCACTTGATCGATATGAACGTGAAGTGACTGCCGTATGGAGACACCTGAGTGGGTTGGATTAGACCTGTGGGATAGGATTCCCTGCAGCACAATTCCTACTTATCCCATCACCAAACACAAAGCGAAACAAAGAGGCTATCTCGCACCTCCTCCCGTTGCCCCTCTGTGCCCCAACCCCCCGCCCCCGCCCTCCCCCCCAGTTCTTACAGACTTGCAGATCATTAGCTCCAGGCTGACCTGTTGTTCCAAGGCTGTCACCTGGGGACACCCGTAACAGATGAACCAGCGTCCTCTAAGTCTTTTCCCCCCGGAAAACGGCTCAAAATGGCTGACTGGACGGCAGGAAGAGCTGTGCTGTTTTTTTTTTAACCTTCAAAAGGTTTGGTTATAGTTTGTTCAATTGTTTTTATTTGTTTCAGATTTTTTCCCCGTTTGGTAGCCAATTATACCCTCTATTTATTTTGATTCACCCTCCCCCACGAACCTGACGCCCGTCACTACAGGGCAAGATAATTCCCAGAGGCTGGCAATGATCTGCCTCCTCTGAGACAGAACTTGCCCACCTACCTTCTAGAGACACCCTTCACACTTATCAGCGAGCTTGTACCAGCTCACCCTCCCCCTCCCCCTGGGGCAGATAGCCCAATGCTGCTCCCAATCTCGGACTCTCGGCCATGGCCGGACTGGCGCAGCCAGGTTTCGAACCACAGCTGCAGTAGGCAACTTGTATTCTGGACACCTTAGACCGGTACACTACCCGAGGCCCCTTTGGTCTAGTTTTAAACAAACGTCTGAGTCACTGATCCTTACCACAGATATTTTGTTTTCTGTTATCTTAAAATCAGGCTTGTAAAATAATGATTTAAAATTGAAGAGATTTTAAACTTTTGAATGAAGCCAATTTGTGAACAGAATCAACCTGAAGTGATGCTTTGCAATTATATGAGATTTGCTCAAGAGGATAACAAAAAACCTTCCCCATGAGAGAAAGTAGAGTGTGTGCTGTAATCAAAAATGTAACTTTTATGTAAATTATAAAAATGAATGATGTCCCAGGTGGCTTGCAACAAGGAAACAGACACCTGGAGTGGAGCAGGGTAGTTATTATTTTTAGGGAATTCAGTGCTTGGGTAGAAATAAAAATTGGCCATGGTTTCTGTGAACAGAACCTGCCCATGCAGACTTGCTGAAACTTTACTGTCTTTACTTAAAGAAAGAAAAAAGAAAACCTCTATTATTGAAACATTCCACATCACTCTGTTTTCTCCCTACCCCTTTAAACACAAATTATTTGATTCCATATGTCATGATAATTGTACCATGTTGGATGTATTCTCTAATACTCTAGTGCAGGAGCAGAGAACCCTGTTCCTGGAGGGCCGCAGGGTGTGCTGGCTTTCGTTGTTACTCAGCACTTAATTGAAGCAGTTGATTACACAGTTAACCTGTCTCACCTGTTTTCTTGGGTCTGAATTGTTTGCTGATTTAGGGTGAACATGAAAACCAGCAGACCCTGCAGCTCTCCAGGACCAGGGTTCCCTACCCATGCTCCAGCGCAGACTTGATTAAATCAACATTTTTCCCTCCTTTGACTTGACATATAAATGCAACTGTTGGATGTTCATCACAAACAGTGTGGTGAGTTAGTTTTGGTGGTCGTTGCACTTACCAAACTGTGTTTGTGGGAAAAAAATGAAAAAAATATTAGATTACAGTCAAATGTAAAAAGTTTCAGAAAAATGTTGATTGAATGCAGGCCAGAGTCTGATAAAGAGGACACGCACTTGCCGTGTCTGATATAATTAGAAAAATTGTACTGTGATAAAAAAAAAGGGGCACAAGAAGATAGGATTGGACCTCACATGGTGCAGCATGATGGAGTGACTGGGGAATGTGGCTATGGATCTTGTAACGGGAAAGTGTGTGTATTGGCGTGCCATTGTTTGTTTGAAGCTTGACGCCAGAGAGCCATGTCGAAACAAGACACTCCACTCCAAAACTACACCGCATCAGCAATATGTAAGGTAGAGCAACAACTTTGTAATTACAGTCCACTGTTGCCCGTGATTGAAAATGCATTGCGTAGTGTGTGTTTAATTTAACACACTTAGATGCGAGGCAACCCACTGAGAGTACAAATGTCATGAAACATGGCCAGATTTAACTATTTTATTATCTATGAGTGCATATTTCAAGCAGTACTGTAGTAAAGCACGAATGGATGATTTACGTGCTCAATAAAGTATGACTACAACTTCTGAACAGCCCAAAATAAGTCATAGTTACAGCATACTAAATACATTCATTTATTTTTCCACAAAATGTCTCTTTGTCTCAGTTTGTAATTGTAAAAAACATGCGGCCCGCTGATGGAAAGCTGAAAGGAAGATAATTCGTAGATGCAAAACAAACTCCTGTTGCAGCTACATGGACAGTAATCCGTACAAATAAATCCAATCACGTTGCCAGGGCCATGTATAGACAAGAAATACAGGTTATTCGTTTTCTTCATTTTATTGTTTTTCCACAGTAATTTGCTCTAATGGAGATACACAGATAGGCTGAGCTCAGTTGATTTTATAATGAGCTCTGACAGCACGGGATAGCGTTCACAAAGAGAGCACATTTTCAGAGGTTCGGCGAGCTTCACTGAACTGAATAATTTGCGCTTTCTTTTCTGGAGATGTAAGACTTTTCAGATAACATTTGACAGGAAAATAATAATCTTGCTGCACCCACCTATCGCACATTATTGGCTGATCGTTGTGTTTATTTTGATTCCGAAAATGAATGCGGTAAATAATAACCGTAAATAAGATAGGGTGTCAACAAGGCCTGGCTCTGTAAATGAAGATGCAAAGAAAAGTTTGAAACCTGACAATGAAACTGAGCAGCGATCATACATATTGTAGAAAAATGTGGGTGCAATCTAAATATTTATTTACCTACACACACACACACACACACACAAACACAAACATGCACTAGAATGTAGAATATGTATGTAAAATATGAACCATGACATGCTGTATATATAATGTGTATGTACAGGCTCCTTCACCTGTCAAATGAATGTTGGGTATTGTTATAATTAGGTTTAATGTTCTTTAAATAAGTTGACATTTTGTGTATTACTTTCTGCCCAGTCTGACTTATAAGAGGGCTAGGCATAACTACAGGGCATTGAGCTGGTGGACCCTTGCTTGTGTTATAGTGTTATACATGTATACATGTAACACATATATCTTTCTAGACACATTTTCAAGGGAATTTACAGATTCCCTCTTGGGAATGTATACATTTCCCCTCACAATCTACAGATTTCCTGGTAAATATACAGATGTGTATATATTCCCCAGTTTTACACATTCAATGTAACATATACATCCGCCACATAAATATAGTTATGATATTTAGCTAGCTGCCACTAGCTTTGGATAGTACTAGCACCTAGTACTAGCTACTTATTTTGTGTTTAGATAGCGAAGACTTTGGGAATTTACATCTGTAGCTAGCTAGCTATGGCTATAGCTATACAAGACCTGTCTCACTGTTTGCTGCTGGAGAGCAACAGCAACAAGTACTGGTTTGCTATCTGCAAAATAGCTGACTGATACATTGTCACATTCACACACAATACATTGTCACATATGGGCTACTATAGCTACTATAGATGGTGTTGCTAATTTATGCTGTTTTCATTGGTCCTTAGCTACCCTGAAAATGATAGAAAACCAGGGAACAGGTGATGTGTGTTTCAGGTACTGACCCAGTATTGACCCATACTGTGAGCTTCAAATCAGGATGTGTTTTTTGCAGTCCTCACTATCACTAACAAAATGCGTGCTGGACTGACTTGCTCTGATTACCACGGTATGGATTTGACATTGCAGTTTGAAATCTATTATTTTCATAGATATACTATCTTTAATGTAAATCACACTATTGAATTAATGTCTTACAGGACTGCTGTACACTATGTATTGCTCTCAACCACACTACAAACACAGAAGTAGGTGCAGTAGTGTGCAAATTGTGTCATTTACAGTGGCAATTCATTTACTGAAGACTGCTATCTTTCAGGATTGGGATTGGAAACCCACGATATGCATGAATGTTCTTCAGACAGAAAACCTCTTGCAGTGCTGGCCAGCCATCTAATGTCAGAATGACAACAATGTTAATGAGGTCCAGCACCACTGCTGGCTTATACTAATTTTTCTTTGTAGACAAGGTAACCTTGATTCTCCATCCCTCATCCAACGAGTGGAAATGTTCTTCAGTGATGTGTCAGACACGGGAATTGTATTATTCCACACTAACAGGACATTTCACTCTGCTTCTAAATGTTCGGCCACCTCATTTTATTGAAGAACAGTTGTGTCTTCACAACGGGGAATCAAAAGTTCAACTGAGCTGGATCGCCCATATGATATTATCCTTAACATTGGATTAACATCTCACATATTGGATACAGTCTCAATTCCCAAAATGTTGGCATCGTGTGGGCGCAACAGCCTGACATACTGTACAGCGAAGCAATAAAAACCTCATCAAACCAGTGCTGCTTTCCACAATAAATCCCCTACTGAGAAATCACATGAATAGATTATTGCATTTTGCTGCTTGATAGACTAATATCTGCAAACATATAACTAGTGATCAAACATGTGTTTGTGCAAGTATGCGTTTGCAACTTATAATTACATTGCAATGCAGAGCACTTTTACATGCTATGTTAATGACACAGCCTTTGTACAATATAGTATGTGGAAATCAATACAATTTGTTTTGCTGTGTCATTAGCCTATTTTTGAATTAATTTGCTCATGAGTATGCTTTCATACATACTGTACATATCTCAATTAAACATAATGGGATTTACTGTAACATCCAACCGCAGTATGATAGACAGATGTAATGCAGCAGATGTTTTAAACCTTTTCTTTAACCGTTTGATGATAATTTGTTGAGTGCTGAAGGTAATTTCATGTGGAGAGAATCTGTGTTCATAATCAGACCGTGGATGGATTAAATATCCTGTCATTGGCATATCACCCATGTGAGCAATATTCACAGTAATCCCTGCTACTGTAGCCATGGCAAAGAGAAGTTTGGGAAAGAGTTTCTCTTTCAGCTCGGAATACCGGGCTATGAAACCGGTAAGCCTGTTAGCGACGCTTTTTCCTTTTTCTCCCCCCACAAACTCACTCATGCAGATCGTTTCCATTAAAGGCCAGAGAGGGAGAGATTAATGCTGCATATTGGGTGGTGGAAAAATCATCCCTTTCTATTAATATGGAAGAGGAAACTGTAAACAGGAATACCCTCTACTTGGGTGAGTGGTGCCTGTTCGTTGTGCGTCTTTTTCGCCCCAACTCGGTCTGTGGAGAGACAGAGAGAGGAAGACATGGTGATAGGTTATTCAGTTAGGAGTACCTTTCTATGTAGACTATGCACATTTTTCCAGAGTAGATACGGGAGCATTTGAACAGTGTGCGGACATTTAGCTTATTCTACTCAAGAATATGATTCAATTATAAGTGTTTTATGCAGGGTTACGCCTGGTTATGGTTATGTCTCAGTGTTGTCAAAATCTTCCAGTGGAGAGACAGTCTTTCTCACGTCTGCGAGACAAAGCACATTTCTCTGCACAAAAGACAATAAAGATCTATTGTTCTATCAAAATAAAATACCTTTGTTCTGCACCTGGCCTGTTTCATGTGGATATAATTTGCTGTTTTTAACTCTTGCATCCCTACCTGCCTTTGGTTGTTGATTTTATTCAAGTGCACTTTTTCAAGCATTGAACTTTTGGCAGCAGGAAGTGGATTATGACACTCTTCATATTTGAAATACTTCAAATGTAAACACCACAAATAAGGCACAATTAAGGGTTCTAGTACAAAGAGATCCTCTCGGGACTAAAAAAACATAACACAAAAAAGGATTAGCCAAACCGCACACTTTAAAAAAAATCCCTCCACCCTTTGCTAGTGGGGGCTACACTTCTAGAATACTATAGATAGGTGGAGTCGGTGCTCAGCTGGAACAAATACCTGGGGCCACTGTGCCCCTCAGGACCCAGAGTACCTATGCCATAGATACCAATCATTGCACAAACTCATACTCAAACTCTTGACAAGACCATACAATTACAAACCCCTCCCTTCCCCCTCCCCTCAAAAAAACCCCCAGACTCCCAACAGCCCTGTCACCCGTATTTGCACAGATTTTTCTCACACCGTCCAATGTGAGGAGGATAGTGTTCATTGTTCCTGATGATAATAAGGCACCCCTTTGGGTGGCAGTTTGAGCTGCAACGTGAGGAAGTTACAGCTATGGTAGGAGATGTCTATATGATGTATGATGTCTCACACTTCCATGGCCATTGGCAGAGAGAGAGAGAGAGATGTACGGAGCATCAAAGTGGGTCAATATTTCTCTGACTCCGCCCTCTCCGGCTCCCTGTGACCACGTGAAAAACAGCGGCCGTGTTTTGCCTTCGCTCCCCCTGAAGCACTTTGCATCTAAACGAGCCTGAAGTTCAACACTCTTTGGAACCGCTTCGGCAGCCTGTCAGGCCGGAGCTGAGCTGGAGTCGAGTGTTTCGGGAGCGGCGACGCAGGGGCCGGGCCCTCTGGGGCAGGCTGCTTTAACAGAGCAGAGAGGAGAAGTCCTTTACCTTCACCTCATCCTGGAGAGTCTCCTTGAGGAGGTCCTTCTGAATGCTGAGCTGGTTTTAGTAATAAAGACCTTTTTATTTGCCTGTTAATGTGAGCTTGATGTAAGTACCTGCATAACAGTAAGTGAGTGTGAGTGTGTGTGTGTGTGTGTTTAATGTGTATGTGTGTGTGTGTAAGTGTGTTTAATGTGTGTGTGTGTGTGTGTGTGTGCGTCTGTGTATGTGTGTATCTGTGTGTGTGTGTGTGTGTGTGTGTTGTGTGTGTGTGTGTGTGTGTTTAAGTGTGTTTGTGTGTGTGTGTGTGTGTGTGTGTGTGTGTGTGTGTGTGTGTGTGTGTGTGTGTGTGTGTGTGTGTGTGTGTGTGTGAAAGTGTGTGTGTGTGTGTGTGTGTGTGTGTGCGTGTGTGTGTGTGAAAGTGTATGTGTATGTGTGTGTGTGTCTCTGTGTGTGTCTCTCAGTGAGCTAATGCACAGGTGCTGTGAAAGAGATCCATCTGCAGAGCTAGTTTAGTGCAGCAGTGCAAAACGGCTGTAACGTATTGAGCTGTCATCCTGGCACTTCAGTAGCCTGAGATGTTGAAATGTTCTTTCCGTTTTTTTGTTAGATTGCTGATATCGCTGTCTGAGTAAGAGGACTGTCTTCACAGACCACCATGCATGCAAGGATTGTATAGTGTATAGTGTAGTGTACTCTTACTTATGAAAAAATAAAATAATTGATTTGAACAGGGGTTGGGGTATTGTTGGTGTCCGGATTGGGATATCATGGGTGTTCTGGGTTGGGGTGTTGTTGGTGTCTGGAGTGGGATATCACTGGTGGTCTGGGTTGGGTATTGATGGTGTTTCAGGTGGGATATCATGGGTGCTCTGGGTGGCTAGTCGTTTCTATCCTGCTCCAGTCCAGGCAGTAAATTTGACTCAAACAGAGGTTTGAGATGCTGCCTTTACTATAGTAAGCACTTCACAGAATTAATCTGAATAGCCTTTTAGCCTTTATATGGTACCATGGAAGCAGATGCAAAATATTTTGGTTGGGGCAGAGGCTACCTGTATCTCTGTGTTACCTAAGACTTCTGATGTTTTTCATAAGCTACCAGGGTACAGAATAAACTGATATAGATCCAATTTATATGCTTTTTTTCTCTTTGCCATGGTTACCCCCTTTGGCTTCCCCATTGAAAATGAAATACCTGAAAATGAATTTGACCTCTTATTTCAATGAGATTATTCACATTAATACAGTTCCGTTATTGCCCAAAAACCTTCAAAATAATCTAGATAAATGGAAGGCGCTTGAACTTATTTTATTGGGTAAAATTAATAATATTAAAATGGTGGTGGCCCGTCAATTTAATTATTTATCCATGATGTTGCCAGTTAACACACCACCCTCAACATATAAACAAAATAATAAAGTGATTAAAGATTCCATCTCGGTAGGCAGAAGATCATAAATAAACCTAATGCAAATAATAGTCCCAAGAGACAGAGGCAGCCTGACTTTCCAAGTGTGCTTTGCTGATTTTTTGGGCCTGCATTTAGTGAAGGGATAAATAAAATAAAATACTGGAGCAATACTTGAGAAACTATTGCTATGAGAAACATGGAATCTATATCATATAAAATCCTGGAAAAATAACAGTTGGGAGGGTCTTGGGATAATTTAGCAGAAAGAATTGAACTGTAGGATAAGCAAGGAAGCTTGACTTGATCTAATGTAGGAGCAAACACTAGCAAGGCCATGGGAATATTTATATGGTATGAATTATTTTCATAAATGTGCCATGTAGGGGCTGCTGGGTGGCTCATCCTGTTAAGGCACTAGTGTGTGGATAAGCCCCACGATCTGGTATCAAATCCAGACCATGCCAGTGCCAACTGTGGTCAGAAGCCCCACAGGGGCTCTTAATATACACATCATATTACATAGCTCACATTAACACATAATTGGCGGTAGCGTTGACCAGGGAGGGAGGGATTCAGTCGATCAACTCGTCGCAATCGACAGTCACACACAGTCTGCTGGTATAAAGCTGCACACAGAGTGTCTTCTTCTGACTCATGTCTGCGCGAGCTCAACTTGCAAACTTGGTGTGGAAAGAAGTGGCGGCTGGCTGACATCACGTATTTCAGAGGAGAGCTTGAGCTTGTCTGTGCTTTCCTGAATTTGCAGCAGAGGTTGCAGCAAGTGCAGCTTAAAAGGCAGGAGTGGACCATCTGTACAGTACTATTATCAGAGATTTTAAATAATAGTGGCCTTATTCCGTGTTCTGATCGTGTTGCATCAGGGACCAGAGAGAACGCTCAGAGCTGAATTCTCTATTGATTTAAACAAGGAAGGAAACAAGGAACAAACTTTCCCGTGTAGCAACAAATGATGATATGTATGTGCATCTTCATTTTGACAATATAATGTATCTGATATACTGTATAATATAATATGGATTCTATCAAGATTCTGCATTTCAAGGTTAAGGACAAATCTTAAATGAATCCTTGCCTATGGCTCTCTGTCTGACTACATAGAAAAGGTCACAGTAACCATTAGAGACTGAATTTGCATCATAGGGAAAAGGGTTTGCAATCAGTGATTGCACTTGTTTAAAAATGTTATGGATGGAATTACTTCCTCCTGCACATTTATAAATATAAAACTGCAATATGAATCTCTAAATATATAACACTTTTGTGTGATTTCGAATAGCAGTCCACTTCCCCCACAGAACATGCTGTTCTTTCAATTGTGCTATTTACCTTTATATTGATTGTGAACAGGGCTCACATACATTTTTATTCTTTAGCATGGAGAACAATTATTATGCTATTATAATTATGCTAGTCTCCCCCACAATACTGCACTCGTGAAAGAGGATTATTATGAAAATATATATATTTTTTGAATATACCCAAGACTATAAAAACATTGTTTGAGGAAAAACAAAAAAAACAAAAACAAGCAAAAATAAGATTCTGTGAAAAGTAAATGGCTGTGAAAAGTAAGCAGTAAGTTGGCAAAATGAGAAAAATCAAGCTGGAAGCATAATCATAAACTGCGGTACATTGCAGATAAAATGATGCATATAAATCATGATACATGCAATCCCCATGAAAGTTGAGCAAACAGTACTTATTATTTTCCTTTGAAGTAAATACTTGTAAAAAAATCATTGTGTTTGTACTTTGTACTGTCCCCTAAGTAAATGGTTATGACAGGATATATATCATGTATATGCCATAATATATATTTATTTTTTTTTTTCAGTCTTGAAAGCAAAGTTATATGCACTGTATATATTTTCTTATAAAACATTCTGAGATATTCACCAGAAGTGTACTGTGTGGGTGACCATCGTTGGGCTCTCTGCCCACAGAACTTTATTTCTTTCGCTCTCTGGAGAAAAAAAACTAACAAAAAAAACGCTCCCTCCAGGTACAAAATAGCTAATTTGAATTATCAATATGATGCTACATCACTTCAACCCGACCTTGGTACAACGTTGATAGTGTGCTGAGCGGTGCCACCCGCTGACCCTACACAGATGGTATTTTGACACTTGCGTGTGAATTCAGCTCTGTGCCTCTGTACTAATCTGCATATTTCATGTCACATTATACGCTATATTAACACAGAATGTTTATGATTCATAGGAATGCATAAATCAATGTGAGGAGAAAAACAATTGGAGGGAGGGAGGGGTATCTTTAATCTTCACATTCCGAGGGGGTTTATTTACGAATCCAAGTTTAAGGCCTCACAAGTTTTCAGGAGATTCGTATTTGGGCTAAAGCACATTGTAGTATGCATCACATATCTCAGTGCGACTTCAGTTCTGACTCAGAGTTGACCAAACGTGCGTGCCCACAGACACTCACAAATACATTTATTGTATAACCAAGATGTTACACTTGTATATTTCTGTACTTGTTATACCTCGTAGTCTCCAGTGGATTTCAAATTTATGTGGCTCAGTAGGTAGAGCATGGTGCTGACAACGCTTAGATTGTGGATTTAATTCCCATTGGAACCACATGTACTGAAAAATGTATGCATTCACTAGTATAAGTTGCTGTGGATGAAAGTGTCTGCTAAATGGCTTCTGTAAAGGTAAAGGGTGTTATATATAGGATTATTTAAACCTCAGGGCTACTTTTATCGACCTCTTATTTAGCTCCACACAATGCTTCCTCCTCAAAGATATCTTTATGAAATCTTTTGTTCATGGTAAATGTTGGCTTGTGCTGTGTTGCGTATCGCATTTAAAATCGAAACGCCTCTGTCTTCACATGTATCTGCCCTCAGGGAAAGGCGCACATACACACACACACACACATATACACATGTACTTTCAGTGTTGATGTCTTAGGTCTTGGATGGCTGGGCTCACTGTATGGCAAACAGCTCAGTATGTATGAGACAAATGAATTCCTCCTTAGGAACAGTTGATGGAAATAGCACATTTCATAAATAAAAGGTGAAATTCATTGAAGGAGGATCAGGTTGATGCCAAGTCTACAGAAGGGAGCAATGGCTATCAATTAATAATAATCACAATAGTAGGTGTGAGACACAGACAAGTGTTGCCCATGTATTTCACCACAGCGCTGAAATTTCAGATGGTTTTTCCATAGTACAAAAAACCTACAATTAGATGGACAGAGTAATTTGTAATCCAAATTACAAGTGCGCATTGCATATTTATGTTCATCACACCGTTCTTTCAATTCTCTTTTTGTTCTCCCAATGTAGAAATATTCACATGGACACACTAGTCTGTACACCACTGTCACACGCCACGTGACAATCCCTGGACTGGAGCAGAGCAGCGGATGGTAAGAACTGGCAGAGGAGTGGGGTTTGTTGGTCTACGGACCGGATCTTAATTTTTTTCTGTCTCTCCCCTCAGACACGGGAGAGAGACAGTGGGAGAGCAGGTTAAAATAAAACTTCACCCTACTTGCCGCGAAGCTTTCGGGCAAAAACAATTAACTAAAATAACAAACTAAAATAATCAAACCATAAATGAAAGCCCCGCCTCCACCGAGGGGGGAATCCCCTTTCGGGGAACACACAACAAACCGACCGTCAGCGGTTTTCCACACCGCTTCCATGCATCCACATTTAACACACAACACTTAATGGGACAGGGTAGAACTCTATGCACTGTCCCGACACACACTCAACACACATCTCGAACAGTATACCACACCTCTTCAGTCCAGAGTCCCCCTAGAACCTCCCCACATGGAACAACCAAGGCAACCCTGCCACTCCCATGTTTAAAGGTACCAGTAACATTTGCACTTTTTGGCCAATTTGTATTCTTGGAATTGGGGAGCTAACTCATTTCTCTTTCATAGTTGCACCTCTTTTGAACACAATCATAGGTGGATCTGTTTCAAAATTGGGTCGCTATTGATTATATTCCAATTGGATTGAATAATATTTTTCATGCGTTGTGCTTGCCGATTACTGCGTGTAACACAAATGGTTTGGATGTACTAGTAAGGCACATGTGATCTTTTCTTCAACAAATAAGAGCTTTTAGCATGCTGTGCTCTATGATAGGCTGTCTTAGTTAGATTGGGCGATTACCTCCGTTGGCAGAAGCTCTAGCTTTCATTTCTATAGACTGGTTTTCAAATTCACTGTCATCATTATAGATACTTCTAAAATGGCCAAAAGGAATGTTCTTTTTCAGCCACTGAGGGTGAAAACTGTAAGCGTGCAGAAGTATATTTTGATTTGTACTCTTCCTATATATTGATGTGTGTAAATCCTGAATATATAAAAGTAAATCCTAAATATACAAATGTAATTCTCAATATATAAATTCAGACTTACATTTATATATTCATATATGTAAGGATATGTATAAATATAAAAAGGTAAATATTGTGATGCCACCCTTTTTACTGTGTTTCCATTAGCGATTTTAGCACCTAAGAATTGTAATTATATGATAGAACACATTGTCCTGATCCACACAAATCACAATGAAAAGAGAAGATTCCGGAGATGCTAAGCAGCACGTTTGTTACTGATTTAGCTCGCTAGCTAGCTACATTTTAGCACACATTAAAACGCACCACAACTGACCTATAAATTAGTACTGTCTTGGTCATATACAGTAAATAAAAATAATAATGTGTTATTTACCAATAAACGCCTCAGTGCTGGAAATAGTATATAAAGATTAATGTGGACATTGCTCATTGATACTATACACAGGTGGAATACCCTCGATCGAGAGAAAGAGCATTCATTCTCCACAGGCTCTTGAGGAACAGTGTCATATCAGTGGAGGTGACTGTAGCTGTAGTGGCTTTGCTCAGTACCGCCCGCACTCTTAAATGCATACTACCCACACTGCAGTGGTAGATTTTTAATGATTCCACATCTGTGTCCTCAAGGTTGCACAAGACTGTTTGATGCGTCATCACCAGGAAAAGAGAGAGGAGATTGTGGGAGGAGAAAACACTAAAGGGAACATTTTAATTCACTCCAGACATAATAAAAGGAAGTTAGCGATTAACTTGGGGACAGTGATTAATGACGGGAATACAGGAAGTGTCTATTCATGCTTAATAACCACTTCAGGCTTGATGGGCCTTTAGTATCACTTATTTTCAGCAGTTAACGTGCTGATGACTTACATTGATAAGTTAAAACGGAGAACATTGTGAAAGCTCCTTTTAGAAAGATATCCAGGTTTCTGTGACAGTGGAGCTATTAGAGCTATTATGAAAAGCAGTTATAAAAGCAGCAATATACCTTTGAAATCTTTTGACAGGGCACTGAAACGGGGATGCTTTTTTATAAAAAATGTACATTCTTCACTTGAGTTACTCCGTTACGAGATATTATGCAAGTTATATAGAAGGTTATGCAAAGTACATGACATGACTATTTGTCATTCAGGAGCATGTGAAATATAATCATACTGTATATGTATACTAAATTCTGATTAGTTTCCAACAATCATTAATGCAAACCTGGAAGAAAGTTCCAACAACTATGGCCTGATTACCTTTCCAAAGGAATACAATAAACACATGTCAATCCCTCACTTGCCTTGTATTTTTTATATATTGCTTCACTCTTTGCCATACATGGATGCAGTTTATGGAGTGGAGTGTCAAAAGCTAACAGCTTGTTCATATGTGTCATTTAATAACCAGCTAGATGCGCTGTTGTCCAACTTTAGCAGTGTTGAGTTAAACATGCTGAAATAATTGCAAAACATCCCCCCACGTCAGCCAATCCCTATTGATGGGAATAGACGGTTTAACTTTCACAAATTAGAGGTTTTTAAATAGGCAACTAATGTTTGCCAGCTAGCCAGTTAAAAAGCCAAAAATGTGTTCATCCTCAATATGTCTTGAATTCAACTAGCTAGTTAGGTCAAAATTGTCCCCACTTAATCAAGCCCAAATGGATATTTAAAAAAATGTACACTGAAATTTTTTAAAAGTTATACAAAATACCCCTTATTAACTTAGGGAGTATTTTTTAAACTTTTAAATCTTTTCCTGTGCAACTTTATTTCTCTGTCAAGTAGCCACTTTAGAATGGTTAACAGCCCCTCAGCTATGCCTCGAGGTCACATAACACCACCCCACCATGGTGTATTTTCATTTCATTACTCATATAAACAAAATGTGACTCACAGATGCATTGGGGAAAGCCAGTGTCAAGTCAAGTCATGTGAGCAGTGTTGAGTAGATGTTTGAGGTAGATGTTGTGGTCTGGTTGTGATGGTTGAGTTTGGCTCTGATCAAGTCTGAGTCTGCCTCTGACATCTAGGTCTGGTTCTGTCTGACTCACCAGCAGAGGTTGGTAGCCACCTCGCCTGGTGTCTGCTCCCTGCCCTGACAGCGAGACACACCTGGACGGTCTTCAGATGGATGAAAAGGGAGACGAGGTTCAGGCTACTCCATCACAAATGGATCACCGTACATGAGCGATGTCAAAGCCCGTCTGGAAGGGAGGTATAAAATTGATTCACATTGCTAGGCAGAGATGAACAGAGAGAGCCGGATTATTCAAATGAACGGGGACAAGGGTCCTAAAATATTGACACTGCCAATTCTTCCGCTTGCACTTCCAAGTTTGTTCTCTTCAAAAAATAAAAATAAAGTGTGTGGGGAAGGGTACAGTGTTTTAAGTACAGTGTGTTCTCAAAATACTCAAATAATTCATAGCAATTTAACGGTTTTGCGCTGATGGTGTAAGTGCAAAAGCAACACAAATTAAATTAACTGTTATGTTCAATGAAATGTCCATGGCTTCATTCACAGTGAAGCACACATTTTAGCAGAGCTGTGAATGTAAAATTTCTCCTTACCAGATTTTCCCTGCTGAGGAAGTCTGGTAAAGGGCCATTCATACAGGCAAGCCATGTTGCATTGTACTGTATTCCATTATTCCATGAAGGAGTAGCGTACCTGACAGCACAGACAATAGAAATCTCACCTGCTCACTTCCTGACTCCAGTGGTGGCAGTGGAGGGTGGGGTTCGGGGATACGTCTGGCCGATCGATAGAGATTGAATTCCTCTAACTGAACCGGAAAACAGGAGGAGGAAGACGTATGTCATGGCGTGGCGGGAGAGAGGGAGGGATGGAGAGAGGGAGGAGGGAGGAGGGGACCCATTCACCGGAGTGGGCCTGGGAGCCGGCGAACATGGCTCTCAGTCACTGATTTATGAGACGGGGGGACGTGGATCTCGGAGGAAAGATTTATCGGACAATCTCCGAATCATGTGAATAACTTGGGCATCTGCTGGACGAGATTGGATTTGGCAAAGATGAATATCCAGAGAGTGAGAAGATGAAGTCCTTTGCAAGGAGACACTGCTGGTGCATAGCGGCCTATATTGTTTTTAAAACCTTTAAAAAAAAAAAAAACATTTATTGAACCCCCATCCCCCAACCCCCCATCTGGACTACGGCGCACTTGCAAGTCTTCATTTTACTTATAACTGCAGTGATTTTCTCGCACCATCGCCGTTCAAAGTGTTCGTCGGCCAGCCATCTGTTACTGTAAGGCGTTTGAAGGTGATGTGTGTATTGTCATTGCCTTTTTGCCATCTTTACGATCTTTGGCTAGGACCTTTATTACTCTTTGCCTTACAATTAAGAAGCTTGTGAAGTTTGTAAAGTTGGATGACAATTGTGGAAAGGGCACAGGGAATTCAGTGTGTGTATGTGTGTGTGTATGAGTGTGACGGGACACTGGTTCTTGTTAATTCGGAGGACCTGGGAGATATTAAACAGCACTTCAGAAGACATATTGATGCCATGGTGCTGCCAGCAGTCAAAGGAGTTTGGCAGATAGTTGAGACTCAAGTTTGATATATGTTTCCCCTATGCCATCTGAATGACTTACAGAGCTGAATTCAATAGTGATATAATTGTTCCATGCCCAAAAATGGCCACTGAAGATGAGGCGTATGACAGTCAGGTGAAGCTCGTAATAGAGACCATGTGTTGAATGCTGAGGGCACCCACTGCCTGGTTTAGCCAGGTCATATTTAAAAGTAATGGAAATTATGGTGACGTCAAACACGATTGTAAAAATGTCCACAAAGCACATTATACCTCTCTCTCCTCATTGTCCCACCGGCAACCTCGATAACATTTAGCATTTGAAGTTCTTCAAATCAATGGATTCACAGAACACATCCGCAACTTTACTTAATGCAAAATAAAAGGCCATTGTAAACTGTCTGTGTATCCACACTCTCATTTTTTATAATAGCAGTGTTATCTGTAGTAATTTGGCTACGTACAAAGGGTAGAATCTATTATTCATGGCTGTGTTGACAACAGTAGCCCTTCCTACTTCTGTAAATCAAACATAACACCCATCTTGACGCATGACTTCAAATGAAAATGAGGCGCTCTCTATTTCAGAACTGAAACAGAGGTTATGACTTTGTAATATATATCATGAGTGTCTTCAATCGTGCAAATTTACCTGTGACTCAAAGGCATAAATGCATATTAAATATTGGAGGGGGGAGATAATGAAAGGCAATGTTTTATATCTACAAATTACTGAGGGGGACAGATAAGATTGTTTTGAATATTGGGGGGTCCCTCCTGTGCCTCCCACTTGTCACGCCTATGCTGTGGCTACTTGTTCCCATAACCATCCGTGTTATTCAATTGTTTGAAAAATAATTGGGGACCAGCAGTGTCAAGTGGTGCTCGCATCAGTCTTAATGTCGTGTCTTGGAAGAATTGTACGGAATATTAGAATGGATGCATCACAGAGTGTCCTGTGGCACACCATTACAGATCACATTGCTAAACTACTGCAGTTGGAAATATACACAGGCATGCTTTCAAGCCATTTCTCCTCAATGTTTAATATTAGCCAGCCTAATCATCTTCTTCTCCAAACCGCTACAGCTATATTGTAATCAATATATCCACGGGCACATTCTTCCCTCACAAAAATGCAGTATGTTGCAAGCTGCCTATTGCAGTCTCAGTTCAAAACCAGACTGTGCCAAACTGGCCCTGGCCGAGAGCCCCAGGGGAGGGGGAGGATGAGCCGGCACGAACGCATCGTGAAGCACGAAGGGTGTCCCCAGGGAGTAGGTGGGTGAGTTCTGTGTTGGAGGAGGTGGATCATCACTGGCCTCAGGGAATTAGCTTGGCCCTGAGGACGGGCAGCAAGTTTGTGGAGGACGGCGAATCGAAATAAATAGAGGGTATAATTAGCTACTGAATTGGGTATGTACATACTGTACGATAATAGGCACTTTGGACTCGAGCCTATACAAATCCAAACAGTTGTGTGCCTAATATTCCTTGGCGTTGGGCAGCAGGAGAACAGGAGGAGTGGTCTTTGGTCCCCTGTCTTGCATCCCTGTGTATCCGGTAATGCCTCATGGTGAGGTTGGTAAAATCCAGCAAATATTTGCTGTAGGTTTGCTGAACTGAAATGTCAACTGCATTCACAGTAAAGTGCTGCATTGGATCTATGAAGTGCTGGAGTGTCATTCATTTTGGTATGACAGTTTTGCATAACACTGTCCTTACAGTAAAAATAAAGTTTTTTCAAAAGTTTCTTCAAAACGTTTGGATGAAAGACAATGTTCTGTGACAACAGACCATAATATTTATCTTCTCTTAAGATTATATATTTATATTTGTTAAAAACAGCCAGGTCTAAACCTTGCCACCTTATCTCCCCCAAGTTTAATTGCCTCAATAATTCTTGCCCCCTCCACCTCAGCTGATGTGTGATGAGCGTTCTGGCACAAAATGGCTGCTGTGCATCACCCAGGTGGGTGCTCCACATTGATGGTGGTTTAGGTAAGTTCCCCCCCTTCACTGCAAAGTGCCTTAAGATCATGTGCCTACAGGACATTCAGGCTACAGACAGCCATTTGTTCTGTGCATTAGCATGAGAGTGATCACTGTTCCTGTGATAGGAGAGTGATTGGGTTACTGTGGGTGGACCATAATGGATTGTTCTGGAAAGCATAAAGACACACACATCGCAACATTTCTTGATATTTGCCCTTGCTTTGCATTGCATCATGATCCTCATTTACTCTCGTCAATAAATCACACTTGATTTGGAGGCTCTCTGAACACGGTCCTTTCTCACAACTTGGAATACATGCATGAAAAGTGCACATTTAGCTACAGTAGAAGACATGGAAAACCAAAAAAAATGGCAAAAAAAAAGATTTTCCTCCTACCACGTTTCCCAGCTGCCCATGTGGATTCAGGTGAGGAGTCTGCGTTTAGAACAACAGCGAGAAGCAGCGAAGCTTTCGACTTGACACCTGTGTTATATCACCGCAGTCCCTGCAACACCTGCGCATTACGGGGGGGGGGGGGGCGGGCGGGGACACGTTCCCCTCCACTCACAGCTGCAGGCGCTGCACCTCCTCCGTGACAGACAGGTGAACTGGGGATAAAGCTGACACTTTTGACACGGCCTCTGCACATACCGAAGTGGATGGGCATCCCACGATGCACCACATGAACAAACACGTTCGACATGCGGCCCGTCGCTGGGGGAGAAACAGCAGAAGAGCACTTGTTGGAGGCGTGCACACAGACACACACACAGGGAAAGACACACGCATGCAAACACACACCCACGCACACACAAAAACACATACATGCAAACACATTCACACCAAGGGTGTAACCACATATTCAATATTGGGGGGACTTAAGGAAAAGGAACATTTTATATCAACAAATGATTGGGGGGGACTGATATGACTGTTTTGAATATTGGGGGACAAATCCTCCCGTCTCCTCGATTCGTTATGCCAATGACTCACACACACACACACACACACACACACACACACACACACACACACACACACACACACACACACACACACACACACAAACACACCTACATGCAGTCACAGGGGTGCTCTCTGCATGGTGAAGAGAGACACTGACAGGGAGAGGCGCGGAGAAGTAAATACATTGGCAGGAAACAGATTATGTAAACATTACCCTTTTTCATACAGACAACTTGTTGAGCCACGGCAGGAGCAGAAATAGACCAACTAATAACCTATATTGATTTCATGGCTGCCTTCCCAGAATCTCAATCACTAGCCTGGGCAGCGCTACTGAGGTTTTTTATTCAACGCAGTTCTATCTCTGACCACCAGGGGCAGCAATATCCCTCAAGGCATGTGTTCCTCCCCACTGTGATGCCACCAGGGCTGTAACTGCCCTGTGTCTGTTGGGAGGCATTTAGTTAAACGCCTTTGACTTAAATTAAAGGGCAGGAGCAAATTGACGGCGATGCCATCACCAAAAAACGAATTCTCAATCCATCAGCGATTAAGCATTAAACCTAAATATTTGTCAGCCGTGCGGAGTAAGGAATGCACGTTAGAAGGTCCTCAGGGGTTTTGAGACAGAAATTGAAAGCGATCCGAGCTCTTTGCTCTGCTGTGGTGATGAAGGGTAATGTTTAGCAGGCTTTCGTGACAGGAAGAACGAAGGACAATCCTAAACGGTAGCATATGGATGGAGCATTGAAGCACTGCAGGTCTTTGCTGTCATTATGGGCACCAGAAGCTCAAATATTTACATGTTCTAGTGCTCCACAGGATATTGTTGTTTCCCAGATACATTTTAGAAGAAGAGAAATGAAAAGTGGGGGAAAGGAAAGAGGGTTTTTACCGTAGGAAAAGTCAAAAGGTTTTAAAGAGTTATTTTCAGCACAGTCATTTGCAGTAAGAAAATGGTTATTTTAGCCGAACCAAAAAGGCCATGCTTTCATAAGTGTTATTGACTTGAGCCAGAAATCAATGAAGATGAAAGTGGGAAGGAAACTTAATTTACTGTTCTTAGAAATCCTCCGTCTTTTCTTTGTGCCATACTGTTTTCAATAATTTGTTCCTTCTTTGTAGAGAATTATATTCAGCACTTTACACCAGCACTGGTGTAACTTTGCACTGGTACTGCCTCACAAGTCAAAGCTGAAGTTTCGTAACCAAAAAAAAAAAAAAAAAAAAAAAAAAAAAGATTAAAAAAATGTATTATTTAAGGATAATGGTGTCCCTAAATATTGTATTACAAATGTACTTTTAAAAACTGTCCAGTCCCACTCCGCTCCACCGACGCAGTGACTGTGCAGCTCAGTTGCTGCACTGTAGAGCAGTAAGGTGTGGCAGCGCAGCTGGCAGCATGCGCTTCGGTGGACATGTGTATGACGGAGGAGGTTGCAGTGATGGGACGAGCCTACGGGCCTACAAATGAGATGTGGCAGCACTGGCACAGTCACCAGTTTAATTCCAGACCATGGGGCACACCTCTGCGCCACGGGCCAGTGCTTTAGCTGGATGTTCCTTCCCAAAGGCCTAAATTAGATTTTTGTAGATTTTATCTCAATGAACTAGGAAAAAAGGATATAGCAGAAATGAATTCAACGTATTAATCAGTTTAGCGTAAAGCTAAAATCAGTGCTGAAGTGATCACACAGTGCCTTTCTATTATGTAAGAACTACCCGATGAGAAAGAGAAGGAAAAGAGAGCGAGTGGTAATACATTTTCAATCAATAAGCAAGGAGAAAGGGCATGTATAAACAACTGGTACAAATGGGTAGTCTTTTTTTTTAAAGAATTCGTTTCTGATTTTATCCCATTTTCTCCCAATTTGGTAGCCAATTACACCCGCTATTTTCAAGGCAATCCCTTGTAATGTGAGTTCGCTGCCGTAGCCCTGTGACCGACAGTGACGAAGGCGGAGTATCATCTCCTCCAAGACGGCACCCGCCAGGCCGTCGACCGTAGCCCGGTACTCCAGAGCCACTCCTGTGCGTAGCAAACATCCTGTTGGCTTCCCTCCCCGCTCCCTGGCGCGGACAGCCAATTGCCGCCCCCGGTGGCACTCCCGGCCAGAGCCGACTCTGGCAGGATGGGGAATCGAACCTCGGTTGCCGTGGCCAGCGTCGAACGAACCACTGGATCACGCAGGAGGCCCACAAATGGGCAGTTTTGCTATCATTATATCAGGCCCATTTACTCACAGATAAATTTGATATGGAAGTAAACAAAAAATATGCGCTGTGGAAGCAAAGTTCAACCAATTCCAATTGTTTCGCTCTGCAATGCAAAGCTACAGGTAGGTTACAGATATCAGTTTGATTTAAAGCACATTTAGTTAGGGCTAAGGTGAAGGTAGATTTTTTAAATAACTTCCTGAGAGCATCATTATACATATCTGAGTGCAGTAATATTATCCTGAATTCCATGCTGTTCTTAAAAGTGGACACATGCTTAAATAACTGCAGGTTGTTATTAAACATTAATAAATTATAACCAGAAATATATGCATCTACAACTCAGGGTCAAGTCAGGGTTGGACGACCATGCAATTTAGAACCTCTAAATTTCCAATTTAGTAAGTGCTGAGCAGCAGTATAAAAATCTGATGTGTGTTTTATATTACTTAGATTTATATTATATTATATAGGGTGTAGTTCAGTCAATCTCTTTTCCTGTTGAGTGAGTCTTGTTGTCATTCATTCTGTAGTGTGACAAGATTTTTGTGTCATATTTGGGAAAATAAAATATTGGTGTCAACTTGAATAAATATGTCCAAGGATCACTCTAAAAGGCAAGATATTTTATGTACCCTAAAATATGTATATGTATTTTTAAACCTGCTTCCCGGTGTCTGGTTTCGAAGAACATAGATACCATGTGAAAATGTAACAATGAAAGCACAGGCAGGGTGTTAAGTTGAACATGACATTTCTATAAATAAATACAATAAAAAAGAGAAGGAAACGTCTTGCATCTCCTTCCTCAAGATCCCCAGAGGGTCTCCACATGAAACACGCACCTATAATTATATTTTTATATTATTATTATTATTATTATTATTATTATTATTATTATTTATTATTATTTATTTACTTGTTTATTATTATAATTTTTTCTTTCACTGTTTTTAATATATGTCCCTGTGGTTGTTGTCACATGAGCCCTGTATTTGTGTAAAATAAAAAATAAAAATAAACAACATTTTTAATTTAGGGTGGCACGGTGGTGCAGTGGATAGCACTGTCGCCGCACAGCAAGAAGGTTTGCTGGTTTGAATCCTGGCCAGGGGCCTCTCTGTGTGGAGTTTGCATGTTCTTCCCGTGTCCACGTGGGTTTCCTCCAGGTACTCTGGTTTCCTCCCACAGTCCAAAGACATGCACATTAAGCTACTTGGAGAGTCTAAATTGCCTGTAGGTATGAATGAATGTGAGTGAATGGTGTATGTGCCCTGTGATGGATTGGTGACCTGTCCAGGATGTATCCCTGCCTCTTGCCCAATGCATGCTGGGATAGGCTCCAGCCCCCTGCAACTCTGACCAGGAATAAACGGTTTAGATAATGAATGAATGAATGAATGAGAAAACGTTTATTTTACAAGAGTAAAAAAACCTCTGAATTGCAAAAGTAATGCAGGAATCAGTATATGCCCCAGCTCATTGGATCATTTAGACTCTTTATGGCTTTATGCTGCTTTGCTAATTATATATTTACATCAGCAACTGATGTACTACTATGGAAACCACAACTGTGGTAATTGGTGCAACAAAGCAAAACAAAATAAATATTTGACACATTAATAGAATACTAATTATTACTAAATACATTTCTGTTTATAAATACAATTCTATGTATTTTCAGTGCATCTCCTCACGTTGCAAGTTCCCTGAGCCTGAATATCTTTCTCAGCAAAAACCCTGGTGCTTTATTTAATGTTACCTAGTCATGCGCATGACTTTGAGTTTGTTGAAGCTGTTACATTTTCTGTATTTGTTGTCTGTCAAATGCCTTGAATATTTTGAGTATGATTATCTGGTCCATTGACCCAAACAGCCTAGCACTTATCACACCATTACTGATGTCTATATCCTTAATTTTGATACGAACGCATCATTAATTGTTCAATCCTTTCCCCCCTCTTTCTCAAAATGTGGAAAGCCCAATCGTATGTACAAACCATGCTCATCGCTCCAACCTCCGCTATAAATTTGCAGACAAGCGCACACTATTCCTCCGAAACACGTGATATCAGCTGCTGCTTTCTTTCACATCGCCGTACACCGTTAAGCAAGTTAAGCCCACACAGACATGAGATGGAGGAAGACACTTCACAAGTGATTGACCAGCGGAGGTCGCTGGCTTGCAATGAGACACACTCCTGCCCGGCGACTAAACCCCTCCCTCCCTGGGCCATGCTATGAATAATTATGCGCCGCTATATGAGGCTGTTAGCCACAGATGGTATCAACAGGGCCCGGATTTCTTACCAGAACATGGGGCCCATCCACACACAAACATGCCTCAACAACGATGAGCCTTATTGCACCACTGGTGATCCAATTGGGCTTAATTTGTAAGTGACCCTGGATAAGAGTTTCGTCTTATGACCCTACAGGCAGTTATGCCCATACAAGGACCCGGAGTCTTACATCACATGTCACATGTGGACTGCAGTGCATGATGAAGGAGAGTAATATAACTGCCTTGACTTTGAAAGTGCTTTCAAAGGCACACGCCATTTCCTGCATCGCACGTCTTCTCTTTACGGAGCGATGGCATAATACGAAGTGACACATATTTTTCTCACTTCGTAACGACGTTCCCACCTGAAATTTCACCTGAGAGAATATTTTCAATTTGATCCTATCAATCCATTCGACTGTCGCTCTGCGGATACACACCAGGAGGAGAGGAAGGTGGGGGGAGTGGGGGGGAAGGGGTGTGCACGGTGCTACGCAGTTTGATAAACAGGAGACAGATGCTGTTTTGAAAAATATTGAGTGGATGTAATTAAGACCATACTTGAACTCCTTCCAGGTCGCTGGCTAGTGATGCCAGTAACCACTGACTGTTTTCTCTGCCTGCCCTACAACTTACTTGACAAATTGCTGAAATAAAAGACTGGGCAAAATGAGCGGAGAAAGCAATGAGGCGAAGTAGTTCAAATGAGCGGTAATGGAAATATCAGTAGTACAAGAGTGGGTTTCCTGTTCAGCTGAAACAAGTGGCTCTCTCTCATGATCTATTTAACCTCATGGAAGAGTTATTCTTATCCCAGTCGCATATTACCTCTCACTACATACACACTTGGTGTGTACCTACCTTCATCTGCAAAGCTCACCTCAAATCTCACAAAGCTCGCCTTACTCTTTTTTTAGCCAGCAGAGAAAGGGAGAGAGAAAGAGAGTGTGTGAGAGAAAGAGAGAGAGAGAGAGAGAGGGAGAGAGAGAGAGACCAAAGACAATATTCAGACCTGGTTTAGCTGAAATTAACTCATGGACACAATTAGGGAGAGTGAGGCCTTTGATTCGTTCAACTTAGACACGGGAGAGTGTGGTCGCTGTAGGGTAAGAAACTTCACATGAAAGCTACAGGAAGTCCAAAAACAAGTGTGTCTCTAGACTTAGCCAACACGAGAAAACGAATATAATGCAAGTCAAGTCTGAGGGCGAAGCGAGTTGACAATGCTGTATGTCTCATTCCCTTCATCACTATATATATCCACTGACATAAACACAGAACTCCACTTTGTAGAGGTTCAAAACCCCTCTGATTCATGCTTGAGCCTAGGACATTGAGAAGAGAAGAAACAGCACGATAAACCCTATTCCTCTGCGAGTGTTTCCAGCCAACGCACGGTGCCTGTTGCCAAGAAACTTCTTCCATCTATTACTCATTCTCCTAGCAACTATTTCTTCATATCAATCAATGCATGATACGACCAAATAAACCAAATATAGGAGTTTATGAGTCAATGTGCAATGTAGAGTAACTACAAAGTTTGTACTTGTTAAGATTAAGAGGACCTCATATTATGAAAGCACCAAAGTCTGTTGCTAATTACTGAAAAGAAAACTGGCACTCTGTCTGTCTGTCTGTCCTTCATGGTGAACTGACAGCTTGGGGACTGTGTCACGATACCATTGCAGTTTTTAAAATCAAAAATATGTACAAATATGTCATATCTGTGATGAATTAAAGAAGAATTTTGAGTCATCTTTTATTCAGAAGGGTAAAAATAAATTTTCAGATGGTTCAGAAACAGAAATCCACAGCAAAAGACAAGAAACACAAAAGAGATATTTTTTGACAAAATCTCTAATTTTGTTCTACATCCAGGAAATACAGAAAGTCTGGAGTAAAACCTGAGTTAGTTTCAAACTAATGATACACTGCAGTGGACCCGTAAGGACAAAGAGAGGCTTATGGTACACAGAAAAATCAACCTCCATAAATGTTTTATACATTTGGGGAAAAACTATGGGAAAGTATATGAAGTAAAACACACATATTGTGTCATTTTGACTTAATACTTGAAAATGGATTGCGTTTTATGAAACCGCAATTATCGCATGCCCTGCATGTGCGCATGACAAAACACGCAGCTCGATGGTTATAATTAGTTAAATTAATTTCGCTTGAACAGAGGTGACAGCAGAAACCCCCCCATGACCACGAAATTGAGAACTTCACTCACTTGAAGAATGACTGTTTACTGATTGATGCATGTGAGATGCGCCTCTCACGGAGAGTGATGGGAAGAGACCGAAAACAACTGCATCCTAAAAATTAGGTTTATGAAACATGCCACCATTAAAGATAAGCTTGAAAACTGTATCTCCTGTGTCTCATATATCAAACATTCCCATTCAAAACTATTATGAATAATACAGGTAACTGACAAAATAAAGGAAACACTTATTTCTAAAAATTTTCAACATCACCCAACATGTAGATTTTCCAACCCATAACAAAGGACACACACTGGACCTGGTCTGCACCTCCGGCATCACCATCAGCAACCTGACCAGCTCTGATAACTTTCCGGAATCTCAAGTCCATCAACCCCTCCTCTCTCTCCTCCATATTGGCTGACACCATCTTTGACTCATCCCTCGTCCCTCATCCAGAATGCTTCCCCCACTGACCTGGTCAACACCTACAATGATGCACTCTCCTCCTGTCTTAATCAGCTCGCTCCCATAAAAACCAAGTCTGTTTCCTTCACTCACTCAGCCCCTGGTACACTGACCAGCTCCATCACCTCAAATCCAAGGGCCACCAGCTGGAACAATAGAACCAGTCTCACTGTCCACTCAGATGCCTACAAATTACACCAACAGCAATAAAAAGACGCCCTTAACAGCGTACGCTCTTCTCACTACTCCTCCGTCATTCAATCTGGCAGCAATAACCCAAAGACACTTTTCTCTACCATAAGCAAACTCCTCAAACCTATGGACACCATCTCCAACTTCTTCACCATCAGTAAATGTGACTCAATACACAGCCAACTGGCCACCTCCTCCTCCACCACCATCTCTGGTACAGAACCCGTCTCTCCTCTACTTTCCATTAACACATTCACATCCTTCACTGAAATTACCGCATCCGACTTGTCCTCCATAGTCATTGGCATGAAGAAAGAAGTAACATTTGTGGTTGCTTCACGCCAGTGGTGTACCGGGTATTTTGCTGAATTGCTACGCCTGAAGGATTACGTTTTTGGATCTGCCTACCCCCCTCTGTGTTCCCGTGGCTGGCTCCCTGGATCCGGTGTGTTTCACCTGCCTGCCGAGTCTGGATTGCCCACCGCCCCTGCCTGCTCTTCCGGGCGCCGATAAGGCTCCCGCCGGTGCCGGCTTGTGAACACGGAGGCCGTGTCCTACGCTCCCCAACCAGCGCTCTCTAGCTGACCGCAAGACTCCTCCGCTGCTAGCTACCTTCTCCCTGCTCCTCCGCTGCTAGCTACCTTCTCCCTGCTCCTCCGCTGCTAGCTACCTCCTCCCTGCTCCCCCACTGCTAGCTGCCTGCTCCTCTGCTACTAGCTACTTTTCCTCCCTGCTCCTCCACTGCTAGCTCCCTGCTCCTGGTCTCCACGCGCTCCTCTGTGTCAAGCTTGACTTACCCCCAGCCATCTCTCCCTCTAACCCCTCTTCCACCTGCTAGTTTGCTAGTTAGCGTTGACTATTAACTGCTTGGCATTTGCACCAGCGTGTACCCTACCAGCGATTCGTTTCCAGCGGCGGAGGGGGAAGCGCAGAGGGAATTCAACGGGGGAATGCACCCAAAAGAGACAGATAGGCCTACTACAGCAACGCCAACGCTAGACGATGAAGAGGCTGCTTGGTCAGCACATAAACAAAAGTATGAGCAAGTATTCAACGCTAAAGGATTGCATTTTTTGCATTTAAATGCCAGGAGTTTACTACCCAACATTGACGAGATTCGTTTGTTGGCATTGAACTGGAATGTTGCGGTTATTTGTGTTAGTGAGTCTTGGTTAGATTCTACTATTAATGATACAGAAATTGAAATAAATAACTACGTTGTTGTCAGGAAGGACCGAAATCGCCACGGAGGGGGCGTCTGTGCCTTTGTAAGAGGTGATTTAAATTTTACAATTAAAGAATGCCAGAGACCCGGAGCAGGAAGCTATTGAAGTAATTTTGCTCGATATTCACCTGCCTAAATCTAAACCCTTGTTAGTGGGGATTTGTTATAGGCCACCATGGCAAAATACCTTTTATGAGAATTTTGAAAGATTGTTGACCAGTTGTAATATTATTAAAAATGAATGTATTTTATTAGGGGACCTAAACACTGATGTTTCCAAGCCAGACTGCACAACTTTTGGAGCTTTTAACAAATTTAGAAAGTTATTTTACCTGACCCAATTGATTAGTGAACCCACACGAGTAAATCAGATGTCTCAAACTATCATTGACCTTATCATGGTGTCAGATAAAGCTAATATTTCCCAGCATGGGGTGATACCATATGGCATTAGTGACCATTACATGACTTTTTGTACTAGGAAGGTGTACAGGGAAACCTTTTCAAACCATAAAACCGTAAAGATAAGATCACTCAAGAACTATTGTGTGGAGACCTTTAAAGAACAGTTGGACATAGTAAATTGGTCAGCTGTGCTGGAAAACCAAGATGTAGACGAGGCCTGGGATAGTTTTAATCAGCTTTTTTAAATGTTGTAAATGCTGTGGCTCCACGAGACAGGTCAGGTTAAAGCAGAGAACAAGCCCTTGGTTTAACTCAGAGATCTTGGAATCTATTAAGCAAAGAGAAAAAGCACTACACCGGTTTAGATCCTTCAGGGAACAGGCAGATGCAGATGATTATAAATTATGGAGAAATGAGGTGCAAAGTAGAATTAAACTAGCAAAGAAAGAGTACTATCTCACTCAAATAAAGGAGAACCAAAAAGATTCCAAGAAGTTGTGGAAAATCTTGAAGGAAGCTGGTTGTACAGGTAAAACTAAAAGTGGGATACAAAACATAGGCTTAAATATAAATGGTACATTGCTAACAGACAAAGACCAGGTAGCAAATTAATTTAACACCTTTTTTACCTCGGTAGCTAGCAACCTAGTGGAGTCCCTACCCCCTAGGTCAGGAGAGTTCGGGGACGATTATGTACATTATTTTTATGAAAAACGTGGTATCCAGGCCAATAGTTTCACCTTCTCTGAGGTTTGTGTAGAGACAGTGGCAGACATGTTGTCCAAGCTGGATATAACAAAAGCCACAGGCTTGGACGGCATCTCAGCTAGATTTCTGAGGGATGGAGCCCAGGTAATTGCCCCATGTGTCACCCACCTCATCAACTTATCTTTAGAGCAAGGTGTCCCCCGTGCCACAAAGCAGGCCAGGGTTACCCCTTATTTAAAAGGGGAGAAAAAACAGACCCTGGAAACTATAGGCCAGTGTCCATACTTAGTGTTCTATCTAAAATCTTGGAGAAAGTGGTACATCAGCAGATCACAGAATATGTTGACAAGCAGGGTTTTTTGCATTCCTTTCAGGAAATCATACTCCACCGACACATGCCTTCTCCATCTCACAGACAACATCAGGAGTGAAATAGATAAAGGGAACATGTGTGGGATGGTCTTGCTGGACCTGCAGAAGGCATTTGACACCGTCAACCATGATCTGCTTCTCTCCAAGATGAGAGCAATGGGTCTTGACTCACAAGCAGTCAAGTGGTTGGCTTCATATTTGTCAAATAGGGAACAGAGAGTAGACGTAAATGGAACGTTATCAGAACCCAAACCGCTAGACTGTGGGGTGCCACAGGGTAGCATTTTGGGGCCTCTGCTGTTCCTTTTATACATCAACGACATGCGAGATGCATGTTCGTGCCAACTGTTCCTTTATGCTGATGATTCAGCCCTGCTCATTAACCATAGGGATCTGGACATAATACAGAATAGGCTGGGTGAGGAACTTGCCAAGATTAGTGGATGGTTAACGGATAATAGGCTATCCCTGCACTTAGGAAAAACCGAAGCCATGTTGTTTGGATCCAAACCCAGTCTAAAGAAGGCAGCAGGGCTCAGGATAGAGCTAGGGGGCAAGACCATAAAGGCCAAAGATAGTGTTAAATACCTGGGCTGTGTGTTGGATGGCAGTCTAGGAGGGGAAGAGATGGCCTTGCAGGTAATTGGAAAAGTGAATGCGAGAGTCAAGCTACTATCTAGAAAGGCAGGTTTACTGGATAGGGATAGTTTAAGACTCCTTGCGAACAGTATAGTCCAGCCACAGTTTGACTATGCGAGTATAGCATGGAACAGTGGTCTGCCAGAAGGGCTGAAAAAGAAGCTGCAGATATCACAGAACAAGCTGGTTAGAGCGGTAATGGGCATGGGCCCCCGTGAGCATGTAGGGAGGTGTCAGCTAGAAAGTCTGAGATGGCTACCTGTAGAGGCCAGGGTGACACAGATGAGATTGTCATTGGTACACAGGATAGTGAATGGTAGGGCCCCCAACTACCTAAACGGCTATTTTCCAAGAACAGGTGAGACACATAACCACAGAACCAGAGCTAGCTTGGCCGATCTCTGCCCAGTAAGGTGTAGGAAAAAGATTAGTCAGTCGTCATTTGCGTATGTAGGACCCAGACAGATAAGTATAGTTTTAAAACAAAGGTTAAAGCATGGCTCATGGGCAAAATCCCAGAGTAAATAGGTCAGTGGGTTAGGTTGTTGTTTTTAGCATAGGATACAGTGTTATGAGTATGATATTGTCTGCATTGTATGTGTACAGTACTGTACCGTCGATGTGCTTATTGTATTATATTGTGTGTTTTTATTGTATTTTTGTACTTTATTGTATTTATTGTATTTTATTGTATTTTATTGTGTATGTGTTTTATTGTATTGTACTGTCTATGTGTTGTATGGGAACAGCAAGGACCACAATGGAAATAAGTCCATGACTTTCTTGTGTAATATCCTTGATTTTTTAAATAAAATGCATGACATGTATTTTTTATTGACAAAGTCGAAATAAAAACTAAACTAAACTAAACTAAAGACCTCAACCTGTGTCCTGGACCCCATCCCCTCCACCCTGGTTAAGGCCTGTCTCTCCCCACTCTTTCCTCTGATCACCAAAGTTATAAACTCTTCCTTGTCCACTGGCTTCGTCCCCCCCCTGCCCTAAAGCTCACTGCTGTCACCCCTATATTGAAAAAAAACCGGACTCAACCCCAACACCCCCAACAACTACTGGCCCATCTCCAACCTCCCCTTCCTCTCAAAAATTTTGGAGCGAGCTGTTGCCTCCCAATTAAAATCACATCTGGACTCCAATAACCTCTATGAACCTTTCCAATCCAGCTTCCGCTCCAGACACAGCACAGATACTGCTCTACTAAAAGTCACCAACGACATTATTCTCTCTAGCGACTCTGGTCTCCTCTCCATCCTCCATCTTCCTTGACCTTGACACCATAAACCACTCCATCCTCATCATACGCTTCCAGTCCTCCCTTGGCATAACTGGCACTGCCCTATTCTGGTTGAGGTCATATCTCTCAGACAGACATGAATTAATCTCCATCAACAACTGCAAATCCTCCACTGCCTCAGTCACCCACGGTGTCCCCCAGGGCTCAGTGCTTGGTCCCCTCCTCTTCATCCTGTACATCCTACCACTTGGACAGATCCTCCGCCACCATGGCCTCTGGTTTCACTGCTACGCAGACGATACACAACTCTACCTCCCCACCAAGACCATCACTGCAGCCACCCATTCCACCCTTACCATCTGCCTCACAGACACAAAAACATGGCCCAAACTCCCTCACCCGCCCCACCCAGGATTTCTCACTTAACATCAATGGCTCCATTGTCCCCCCCTCCACCCATGTCCGCAACTTTGGAATCATCCTCGACCCCACCCTCTCATTCCTCCCTCATGTAAACCAGATCACAAAAACGGCCATTTTCCACCTCAGGAATATTGCCCGCCTCCGATCCTCTTTATCTTTCTCCGCTGCTGAAACACTGATACATGCATTCATAAAATCCAGGCTTGACTACTGCAACAGCATCTTATATGGTTCATCAAACAAAATCTTCAATAAACTCCAATATGTTCAAAACTCCGCTGCCCGCATGCTCACCTCCACCCGCCACACTGATCACATCACCCCTGTCCTCCATGACCTCACCGGCTCCCGATCAAATACAGGATACAGTTCAAGTTACTACTCACCACCTTCAAAGCCATCAGCAACCTGCCCCCCCCTACCTCTCTGACCTCCTCCACCACCACACCCCTACCCGTCGCCTTAGGTCCACAGACGCGAACTTACTCCAAACCACCAGGATAAAGCACTGGACCTGGGGTGACAGGGCCTTCACTGCAGCCACCCCCTCCCTTTGGAACGCTCTCCCCAGTCACATCCGAAAGACCAAGACTGCCATCCTTCAAGAAAGCCCTCAAAACCCACCTTTTCACTATTGCTTTTAACACCTAACCGCCTCCCCTCTCCCCCTTTCCTCACTCTAGCTTCATGCCTCATCTCACATTTTATATTTCCCTTCTTTTACTTTTATCTTTTTATATACATATCTAATAAATCATTTATTTTATTTTTTTATCCTGTGTTTGTAAAGGGTCTTTGAGTATTTCGAAAATCGCTATAGAAATATGATGTATTATTATCATTATTATCATTTTACTTGAGTAAATGAGGGATGAAAAGTATATTGAAAGGAGATGCTTCCACACAAGTGTGGTTCCTTAGTTAATTAAGCAATTAACATCATGCTTAGGTTAATGTACAAAAATGCTGGGGAAGCCCAGCTGCCCATAATTTTGGCTACCATGGCTAGAAGAAGAGATCTTAGTGACTTTGAAAGAGAGGTGGTTGTTGGGCTACATTTGGCAGGAGGTTCAGTGACAAAGACTGCTCAACTTGCTTCTGTTACATGAGAAACAGTGGCTAAGGTGATGTCAGCATACTCCTCAACCGTGATGTCTGTGCATTGGTTGTGCAACAAACCGAGCACTCATGGCGGCAGGTTTAAATGTGCTAAAGTTTTGAGTTTCAAAGACGGGAAAAATTTTGTGTAAATGTAAATAAATGTAATGTTGCCGCTGTATTTCTTTCTGTCGCCATTCTTTCCCTTCATTCTCCTTGTTATGTACATAAAAACTAAGAAAACCGCATTGCATTGTGGTTTATTATGCGGGATCAATTAATAGGTAAAGTAGGGTACAGTCGATGTACAACATATGTCAAATCATGGTGAATTGAAAAGGTATTTTCAGAAGAGATTCCCTATTTAGTGTACATCAGGAAAATGCATAGAAAACATTTTAGAATTCGCCATGTTTTTGTATAAAATGTACTAAAATGGCGAATGATATACACAAAGTAGTGTACTAAATAGGGAATAGGGAGTGGATTTTCTATGACTATAGGTTTTTTTTCTAACACATAAAAAAACCTATGTTTGATGTTGCCTTGGGTCTCATTCGTGCATAGGTGTTTTAATGCAGATAGTGCTGGCGAGTGCTGGGTGGGAGTTGAGGTTTAATGAGGGGGGGGAGACAAACAAAACCTATTGCTTAGGGCCCCCAAAAAGTTACAAATGGCCCTGCACACATACACGTGAACACACCCATACAAATTACATATGGATGAACCTATGTAGCCACACATACGGATGCATACAAACACACAAACAACTCACATACAGGGTCTTTATGTACTTTAAAGCACATTGCAAGCAGGAGTTTAAAGCACTAGACCACAGAACGGACCACTCACTCATCAGGAGTAGCTGTTCCACTTGTAATTAAGTTCTGTTCTGGTCTAGTGGTTTAAACCTGAGGTTTAAATTCCTGCAAATTACACTGCAATTGACCAATATTGCCCTTCCAGCCCCCAACCCACAATGGCTATTGACCCTTTAAACAGGGAAGAATAGGTTTGCATTTGAAATGCCTTTCTTTATTTATCCTTTGATGCATATGCTTACCTGCTGTGATGGGGCTTGGAGACAGATGCTGTTGCCCTGATAAGGTTCCCCTCTCATCTGACAATCTCTGATTGAAGTTTATACCTGAGAGCGCAGAAACATCACTGGACGGGGAAACAGGTGCCACATTTTGAGACCAGCTGTTCCCTGTTGTCAAGGAGATTTGTGTCCTTTAGCGTCTTATATTGTTCCCACACCAGCTGGCTTTCTTTTCACATCTATAAACTTTCAATCCAATGTACAATCCAATTTTACTGCTAATGGGGATGGAAATGCCATCATCATAACTGCATACTTACTTTTGTGAGTCACTTCTCTGAATCAAGTCAAGTCAAGTCAACTTTATTTGTCATATGTATACAATACAGGGGAATTCATTGCAACAATGAAATGCTAACTCGCGTTAAAACTCCTCAATAAAATACAAATCAAAAATACAAATACAACACACAAGATAAGAACGTATACAAGGACAGATGGGACAGAAGGACAGATGGGCAGATGAGTTAATAAATAATACATAATAAATAGATAAAGGCAAGTGTGTGTGTCAAAGTGCGCAGGTGCGCAAGTCGTTGGTGTCAGGGGTTAAGTGCTCTGTAGCCGTATGGCTTGACGGAAGGAGCTGTCCTTGAGTCTTTTTGTGTGTGTGGAGATGCTGCGATACCTCCTGCCAGATGGTAGGAGAGCAAACAGGGAGTGGCCAGGGTGACAGGGGTCCGTAATGATGCTGCATGCTTTGTTGAGGCAGCGTTTACTGCGGATGTCTTGGATGGGGGGGCTTGCTGCCAGTGATGGCCTGGGCGTTCTTCACCACCATTTGAAGGGCCTTCCGGTTGTGAGCATTGCTGTTGCCATACCAGGCTGTGTTGTAGTTGGTTAGAATGCTTTGTATTTTGCATGTGTAGACGTTGGTGAGAACCTGGGTGCTCATCCCAAATGTATCCAGCTGGCAAAGAAAGTATAGTCGTTGGTATGCTGTTTAAAAAACAATTATACATATGTTTCAGATTTTTTCCCATTTTCTCCCAATTTGGTAGCCAATTACACCCTGTATTTGTTTTGATTTACCCTCCCCACACGAGTCCCCCGCTCGTAGGCAAGCTCATTCTCAGAGGGCAGCGGACTCCACTTCCTTCGAGACGGAATTCGCCCACCCACGGTCTGGAGTCCCCCTTACGTGCCTCACGGCGGACCCAAGCCAGCTCACCCTCCCTTCTCCCCCTGGGGCGGACAGCCAAATTCCGTCCCCGATCGGGGCTGACGACCAGGGCCAGACTGGTAGAGACGGGTTTCAAACCGCATCCCTGACAGGCAGTGCACACCGTATCGGACCAGCCAAGATACGATGTGTTATCTTTGCTATTTTGATTGTTGTACCGGTGTTATAGGACCATGTCAGGTTATTATTGATGTGGATGCCCAGGAATTTAAAGCTGCTCATAGTTTCCTTTAGCATCTTATATTGTTCCCACATCACCTGGCATTTCATATCTATAAACCTTCAATCCAATGCACAATCCAATTTTATTGCTAATGGGGATGGGAATGCCATCATCGTAACTGCATACTTACTTTTGTGAGTTACTTCTCTGAATCATATGCATGTTCAAATGATCCTCTTACCAGGAAATCTTTTTTTACACAGAGGGGTGTCAGTGCGTGGCTTGCCAGGTCATGTAGTAGAGGCAGAGCCCCTTGGGTTGTTCAAGTCCAGGCTTAACGCCAGTGCTGGATGCTCTATAAACGGTGGGTAAATGATGAGGCTAAATGGGCTGAATGACCTGTTCTCATTATTATGCATTCTCATGTTCTCTCCATGCCCATTACAGCCCTTATGGAAAAAAAACATGTGAATTCTGCACATGTGACATCAAGTGTGTGTTTAGTTTTTTTACATTTTGCATGTGATTCACACATCTACCACATATTGTCACGTATATATCATGTGATTGCGCATGGTCACATTTACTTCACAGGTATTCACATGTGTTTTTGGACATTGTACATGTGAAATGCATATGATTTTTTTCTCTAAGGGAGTCCTCAGTCACATTTGTATTTCCAAAAGCCCATTCGCGTGTCTCATTTTTAACAGACAGAAAGACAGACAGGCAGACGGACGCTAATGGGGAGTAATACTTGGGACGAGCTCTTTCCTGCAGAGGAGTCTGATTACATTTTGAATTAAAACCCACCTAAAATGTGTCTCCTTTTATAGTGCACATATGAGTATTTTATGGATAATTCCACTGACTAACACTGACTATTAAGCAGTCCCAGTTCTTCATGTTCTCACAATGGAGGAAGGAATGTAACACTTCTCTTAGGGAAAATAAGAGGAATGAGGAGAAGATGGATAGAGAGAAGACAAGGGACTAATGAAGGGAAGATGGAGAAATATAAATGAGAATAATATGAGTGGAGAGGAAGGACCGAGTATAAGAATTGATTGAGAAGAGAAATACACTAGTTCCCCACCAATCTTGAAGCAGATGCAACAGAATTTTGGGTCTGAGTATATCACTGAAGCTTCCTTAGAAAATATCTAGTTTAATTTAAAATAGCTCCATTTAGACAGCCATTCTGTGAAACCCTATTTTTGTAGCATGGACTCACCAACACATTTGGAACTTGGACTGGAGAATTCAGTGCCTCGAAAATCATGAAAACATGTTAGGTAACAGCATTATTATAACTCAATTCATGTCTGAACAAAAAAACAACAACCTGTATTTGGTTTTGAATATTAATAATGTACTATTCAGACAGGGAATTTAAATCTAATGTATTTATTTTCCACAATTCATATTGCCATGTATTAATTTCTAAACTACATGACTTCAAAATAAAAGCAATGAAATTAGGAATAATCGCAGGGGGTTTCCCACACTCCCAATTAGTTTAACAGCAGGAATAAAACAACCTCTTCTCCATAGAACTGAATGATCTGGGGGGGGGTTGTATTTTTTATCCTGAGGGCAAAACCATATTGATCCATTCAGGTTCAGCTGCCAGCTCAGGATGTGCTGGTTTCACCGAGCAAACACTCATAACCTGTTTGCCTGAATTATCTGTGAGATCTCATACTGTTTAGAATGCTCAGAAAATCTGCGGGCTACGGCTGCCATTTCAAAGATGATTGGTTGCTGAGACACAGTGTTTATGAGGCGACTGCATTCCGTGTCTCCATGGCACACCATTGACCAGCACACCAGTGCCCCCCGGGGTACAGGTTCACCGAAATCAAGTTGGGCAGGTCTAAAATTTCAGCTTGAATGATATTTTCGACTTCATTTGCCTCTTAATCTATTTATCCATTCAGGCTCAAACTGCTCTCTTACCTTGGCTTATCTCTGTGGCTCTGCGTTTTTTAGACGCGAGAATGTGCAATAGCCAGTGTTTACTTCCACATGGGCTGCAGAAAAATATCTGCGATGACAGGGTCTTTCAACAAGTTATCAGCAGCGTTCAGCTTTGGCTCATCCTGAGACCTGGGCACTTGGCTGACACATCATTTAAATGCAAAAGCTCTTTTTTTGTAGAATTTGTTCTGGCAGTCTTGGCAGACTCAACCAACATGACTGATATTGTTACAAACCACAAACGATGATCAAGGGAAATACAGTTCCGTTTTTTTTTCACTTGTGCGCTGTTGACTTTAATTGGACTTTTATTAAGTTAAATATTATTCGCTCACTCTCCAGGTGAGTAAATAACTATTTGCAAAGTTGTCAGAGCACGCCTCTGCACTCTGCTATGCTGATTTATTTCAATTAATCATAAGAAACCCGATATCTTTGAGGCCACTAATGGGCTACATCTGCAGTCTTCAATCAGAGGTACTGCAGGTGGTGTATATTTTCCAATAAATATAAATTCATTGCATTTATTTTTCAGGACAGTTCAACCACAGTAGCCTGTTTAAATGTATCTTACTCTATTTCTTTCAGTGCCATCATTAGTATAACTCAGTGGTTTGAAAATGTACATTAAAAAAATTAAATAAGCAAAGATATAATAGTAGGTCCCTGGAACTAACCCTTTTCCCAGGTGGGAGTACCTGGGTAAGACAAGGTTGGAGACCCTTGGGCTACATAATAAATCAGTAAAATGATAAGAATTTGTTTAAAATCTAAAGCAGTTATACAATATAAAACAAAACAAACATTGAATTGTGGGAAATGAAGCACCAGTCAGCAGGCTTTTTTGATTTGTTTCTGTATTGTCGTTTTGTTTCTAAGTGGGTATAAATCTTTTTAAGACTATGACTGACTCAGCTCCCTAAGGGTAAAGTATATTGATGTGCTGGTTGTTTGTTTTGAGCTGACATAATGACAGAGATACTGGAGACTATGCGGAGAGACGCCAACCAAATCGACAAAAAAATAACAGATAGGGGCCTCTGATAGCGTAGCGGTCTAACGCACCTGTATTGACTGGCCCTTTATGAGTGTGAGCTGCTTATCTCAGTCACGGTTTGAAACCCGACTGTACCTGACCAGCCCTGGTGGGGAGTCCCGATTGGGGGGACTGTCCGCCATTTGGCTGTCCGTCTCAGGGGGAGGGGGGAGGGTGAGCCGGCATGAACATGCTGAGAAGCATGCAAGAGTGACTCCAGACCGTGGTTGGGCGAATTCTGTCGGCTTGCTGCCCTCTGAGAATTAGCTTGCCTGGTAGAGACGAGTTCATGTGGGGAGGGCAAATCAAAATAAAATAGAGGGTATAATTGGCCACTAAATTGGGAGAAAAAATGGGGAAAAACTATTTAAAAAATTAACATTATGATTCTTAAAAGAACATCCCGTATGCTGAAAGAAAACATCCCTCACTGGCTTTGGTATTGCCTTCATTCCTTCTGATCATGTCACATGGCGGCCCATATTTCCTGCCGAAAGCATTTGTGATGATAGGTAGTCATTGCATTAAACACGTCACAGTTCAGCACAACTGGAAATGGTGCATCACGCAAACGGTTTTGTAGGTGATGTTCACTGTTCAATATAAATCAATATAGTTTAGTATTCTACAATGTTCCATCAAATTGAAACAAAAGTTGCTGTTGTTGTAAAAATACATTTAAAAAAACTTAAGGAGCCCTGCCCCTCAACTGAACCAACCACAACGACAATGTATAAAATAACAATGTTCAATACACTTCATTTTGCAATATTTTGCCTCAATTAATTATCTTGTTACTGGACAATTAACTTTCAAGTATTCCTGGGTGTTTAATGATGTCTAAAAAAAATACAAAATACAAAATCAAAGAGCTCGTTCATTATAGTTGGTTTCAGAATGGCTAATTGGTCAGCAATTACAGGACGCGTTTAAAAGTCTGTTTGCTCTACGCTCTCCCTTATAGTAATTGATTGGTGTATTAGGTGACATGAAAAGCGAAGGCACTTGAAACATGAAAGCCCTTGTGATTAGGAACCTTGCTATAAACACTCGACCAAAAGGATTTATAAATTGGAGAGTGAAGTGATTATACACCTGTCTGCAGTTCAACAGAACCATCCAGTATTAGTAAATCTGACAGAACCTCCACTGAAAACATACAAGCCAATCATTACATATGAAATGGAATAACCTGGACAATACTAAAAAGCTTGGATCTTTCTTTTGTCATCCCCCCTATGATTCATCTATTCACAACATAAATAACCCCCTCAACAAGAACCTGGATATAAAATAATTATAGTCATAACAATAAATGTGTGTGGGGGGTGGGGGCATTCATTTAAAGGCACGATGCTGTTAATTTGAGTAATGATTTTAATCAAGTATTACATTTCTTAAAATTATTTCTTGCACACCATCACTGGAATGAATGGCAGAATACTCTATAATATGTAAAGCAAAAAAAATTGTAAGAGTAACTCAAGGCAACCATTCTGCGTACCAGCTCTCAGCTGACCACATGTCACCTTAATTATTTAACAGGGCCTGTTTTTTTGGGGTATGCTGCCAGCATTGAATAAGGCCCCCAATCTGTGCACAATGAATCTTTGAAGAGCAATAGCGATGGATCTGAGATATGCTCTGGGCCCCTATCTCTGATTGGACAGACTGAAATGAGTGTGCATGATTCATTCTTTAATGTATGTGCTGTTGATTTAATTAGGGCTGACATGGCTGCACTCTGGACATAGGGACTGAGTCATTGTATAAGGATGGATGGAATGTTTATTGCGGGAAGAAACAGAAGTGTGAAACAAGGGTCTGACTCCACCGTCTGTGGAAGGTCCCTATTGAATTCAGTAATTGACGGCCGCTGATTAAATGTTTACTGTAAGAGTAATGAAATGGAGACACTTAGTTTCCATGATGGTAAGCAGCAGCAGCGCCGCATATTTAAATCATATGTTTGCCATTGCTGCATTCCAGAAACGTCTTTAAAACGATTTAAAAAGACAGAGACTCGAGTGACATACTGCAAGCATGTCATAGTTCAAGAGAGAAAAAGATTCTGTAATGATCCCTCATTCTCCTATGGTGATATGGTTTTGCCTGGAACGTTTATGAGAGATCAGAATGGAAAAGAATGAAACCCCAAATCATATATTTTCCGTTTCTTTTTTAGGAAAGATCACATTTTAAGCTACAAGGTCCATGTGCATTATTCATGCGTTGTGAATTGCATCTGAGGCAGAAATTGGGGAGATATATATTTTTAGTCATTTAGTTTTGCGAAGAAATAAAATAAAAAATAAAAAATTGGGATCACATTTTTCGAACCCGATTCCTCACCAAAAGATACAAAGAACGGATACTGTACTTTACTTAATTAGCTGGAAAATCTATACTTTTTTAACGGTTTTTTTGTAAAATGATCGTTCTACTGTACTGAGGAAACCTAAAGGGTTTGAAAGCATGCCCACATCACATGCTAAAGCACATGATGCAGGTGAAGAATTCTTTTAGGACCTTTGAGGATAGTATTGGAAACTGGAAACTGTTGCTCATAACTTGGAGCAATTAAAAATCATACATAAATATATTCAAAATGAAGTGTTCTAATGATTACTTCTACGTGCAGTTAACTGCCAAAATAAGGGCTAAACCCAGCCGCCTACCCAGCTTTCATAGCATGGGCCAGGGTCTTTTGAGTATTGCCTTATTTTGGCAGTTACCCTACATGAATACATTCAAAATGCCATGGTTTTCTCATGATTACTTCTAAGCATATTAGTATATTATTTCAAATGCTTAATTCTCTCTTTTTTTAATTCTCTCTTTTTTTAAATATGAAAGCAATAACCTCCACAAATGTTCATAGTAATTTTCTTATTTTAGCTTCAGTGAGTTCATTACACACATCACTTCCTCCCAAATAGCCAGAAACATAATTACTGGAAAGAGAAATCAAGTCCAAATTTTAGGGTTTGAATGGGTATTTTAAGTCCTGCACTACATAATCAGAGTTTACAAAAATGAACTGACTACCTATTCAAGGACAAGCATGTTACATTGAGCTGTTGTGATACACATGCATCTGTTTGACATTATGCTAGCCAGTACCTGTTTTTCATGGTAGCATTTATACATATAAGCCAATAAGACATCCAATAATATATATATATATATATATATATATATGTATATATAACACATATATAATAACGAACATGGCTACGATGCCAGCATTCCATCATCAGTGGCCTCTGTGCTCACTATTCTATGTATTAAAAAGCCAACCCCTTAAAATATCATTATTTACAAACTCAGACAGTTTTCACAGTTTTTGATGGACCAATTAATATAAAATCAATCAATAATTAAATTAGTAAGAGATTTCATATATTTGTAGCATGATTTTAATGAATTGCATTTAAATAAAATGTTTGACTTATAACTTGCACTTATAACAGCTTAATAAAGCATTAAAAACAACATTGTACGTCATTAACAGCTACATTGTTGAGGTGAACTGTAGGGTCATTTTAAAATCCAGACATCCTTTTCTCTGCCTTAAGGCCAACAACCAAGCCCTCACATGATATGCTGTGTTGTTTGATATTGATAAAATAAATGAAAATCAAATAACGTAAAATTTACCTTGCCGGAGGGAACAGGATTTATCAAGTAAAAGTATGTTTTTCCTCCTTTATTTGTAGCACACAAGCCACCATTGACCCTCCGGTATAATTAAATTCCCTTCCTCTTTGTGCCTAATAGAAACAGAAAGAAACATATCTCTCAGGTTGTGTCCTCCTACCCCGATCTCTCAGCAGACCCAGTGGGCTCTGTTGGGGCTCTTGCCAACGAAGCAGCTCACAAGATTTATTCAGAATTATTCAGCACAAATTCCTTTTTAACTCCAATCCATCCGGACTGTGGTTTCTTCTCTCCTCTGAAAGACAAGTGTCTGTCAATCAATACACTTGCACCGAGAGTCTGAAAGTTTTGTAGCAAAAATCATTTTAATCATTAATAAAACCCTAGAATAATGATGAAATCTGAACATCAAATCTTGTTATTGATTAATTCATGGGGCAGGCACTCACCCGCAGAAATAGGAGGACTGATGTGCACTTGACTGTGTGTTGTGCTATTTGCAGAGAAATCTTTTGCTACGGCTTAAGAGAAATGATGGCTGCACTATAAATGCCTACGCAGTAAAGAGCATTTGGGCAGCTCATCCTACTAAAGTACTGGTTTTCCGTGAAATTACATCCCTACTGTTTGGTTTGGACATGGGCACATGGGGGACGGTGGCTCAAGGGCTTGAGCACCTGCCCTTTTTGTCTCCGTGTCAAAAAGTATGTGCCCTTTTTGGTCAGGGAGAAAATTTAAGTCTCTGACCTCTGCTAGCCTCTGACATATTTACATAAGTTTTTGAAACATTTAAGGTGAATAATATAAATAAAATAAGCCATGTTGTTGTCGGATATGCTTATTTTAGGGTACAATTTCTGATGCGTCCATGTATAGCTGACTCGGAATGCACACAGACACACACATGAACACACACACAGCCCCATGCCCCCTGCCCCTTCTAGCGGAGCTCCAAAGCAATGAAAGAAGCCTGTGACATGAATGCAGGCCAGTCTTTTTTTTAATCAAATCACGAGTCACGTTAAACTAACGTAAAATACACTGCTGGATTCCGACAGACAGCAGCCCTAACAATATTGCGCTAACAAAGTAAAATCATTGTTAGCTCAACATAGAAATGTACACATGTACCATCAAATGTCACTATATTAACCTAAATCCCCATTGAGCAAGATTATCCCCATCGCTAGTCACTTTAGCATTTATTTTTCAAATATTTTGATGAAATTGTTTAATAAAAATATCACATTTATATTTAATTACAGCTATAAATAGTTATTTGTAGCTAATACATAACATGACAACGCTTTTGTTTTGATTGCTATAGACCAGCCCATGGCGCAATGCATAATTGGCTGTAGCTGTAGCTATAGGGAGGGAGGGATTTAGTCAGCTGGATTGTCCATGTCTCGTCGCACACCAGTGACCCCTGCTGGTCAATGGGCCACCCACAGCCTACCGGCATAAAGCTGCACCCAAAGTGTCTTCCTCTGACTCATGCCTGAGGGGAGCGAGTGCTTGTCTATGCTCTCCCAAATTGATAGTAGAGGTTGCAGTGAGCGTGGCTTACAATAACATAGGGAATTCCAAATTGGGGGGACACACTAAAAAGCCTATTACCTATTAACTTTATACAGGTAAGAGTTACGTGAATTCCATCTGGGGGGTGACACAATTGCCCTTGCAATACGCAGGCAGGCCGCAATGCAAGAAGCCATGCGGATTCAATCAGACACTGCAGCACTCCCTCCACAGGTGTTCAGGTCCTAAGACTGAAGATACAATAATGTTGGGTTATTTGGGTTTTGGGTTTGTCCTGATGTTCCAAAGACCACTTGATTCGATCAGTCATGGGACTTTGGCTATAAGTGGATTCAGTAGCAGTTGTAATACAATACACCAGATCACCGTGGTTTAAAAAAGGTGGAGGGAGCAGATTTGTTGACGGTGAAACCATTTGCAGAATCAGAGCTTCCGAGCTAATCGAGTGCATCTGCATCACGGCCTTAATTCTTTACGGAATGTCTCTTTCATTGGTCTCACGAGACACTCAGAAAGCATCCTCAGCAATATCCAGGCCTCGGTGTTGAATTCAGCATATGGGCCATATCAATACGGAATGGTGGGGACAATGCTGAGAATGGCCCCATGGGAATTGCAGTTCTTAGAGAAAGACTGGACACAGTGCGACAGAATGGCGTTCAGCGAATATCGTCCCAGGGGACCAGAACGTATATCACTTCTTAATAGCCATGTCGAGAGAACATTTGGAATTGTCTAATCCAAAAGCTTCCCGGTGCTGGCTTGCAGATCTTGTCACCTCATAAATTTTATGTGGAAATATAGGTCTCCCCACAAGCATGGCTAAAGATATTGACTCGGTGTGTGTTCTACTTGTGAAAATGCAGCTGTGCCTCTGAGTTATTTTACCTCTCCCCTTTTTTCTGTTCAAATTATTCCTAAACAGAGTAAATAAATAACAACAATGTTTTTGACCTGGTTCATTCTGAGAAAAAATCTGTCTTGCATAACTGCTGATTGAGCTTATTAGCTTTTTCTGGTTTCTGCTTAAAAAGCAAGCATGTGGGGGCCTCCCGCGTGGTCTAGTGGTTTCAACGTCCGACGCTGGCCATGGCGACCGGGGTTCGATTCCCCATCGTGCCAGAGTCGGCTCTGGTTGGGAGTGCCATCCGAGCGGCAATTGGCTGTCCGTCCCAAGGAGGGGGGAGGGAAGCCGACACACACAGTTCGCTGCGCAAAGGAGTGGTCCTAAGGTACCGGAATTACAGTCGACGGCACGACAAGTGTTGTCTCGGAGGAGGCAGCGCTTCGCCCTTGTCACTGCTGGTCACAGGACTACGGCAGCGAACTACGAGGGAAGGGGGATTGAACTAAACACACGGGTAATTGGCTACCAAATTGGGAATAAGTAGCACAACATATTTTCTTGTCAATTCTATTTAAAGATATCTTTGACTATATATATATATATATATATATAACAGAAAGTACATGTAACTTAACACATAAAAGCTTCTATCATTAATGAAAAATAAGTAAACATGCAGTCAGTGTGGTGATATGACACCGATCAGCAAGAGAACCAATACTTTGCCAAAAAAGGCTAATTTAAATGCAAATGCGAAGCAAGAATGGTATTATCAAACATAGCCTACATGAACACCCATTGTGAATGGAGACAAGTCAATCATAGACTATGTGTTAGTCTATAGTAGGATATAAATATCCTGTGTGCATATTCATGTTTTATCCATGTGTAATGAAAGCAAAACATTCTTTTTTAAGTGTATATATAAGTCAATATAAGTGTCAATATAAAATATTTCAAGAAATATTCGAATATTCTACTGAACTGAACATGTTGGTTTTGCACCTTTGCACATCCATTTATTCCTTCATTTAAAAATTGCTGCTCTCCTCTGTTCCCTACTCGTCAACGGCAACGTTATTTTAATTTTGAAATCACCAAACGCCTGAAAAACTTCATGGCACTCCTAGTGTTAATAGAGTGACCATGACAAAATTAAAGCAGCAGAATAACATTTTTCTTAAGCCTGCTCACTGCCAATATTACTCTTGGTAATAATATATACTACTACTACTAATAATAATAATAATAACAATAATAATAGGCTCTTCTGAACAAGTAAACACTGTTGGGGGAAAACTTCTCAGATGAGTTTTTAGTGAATGAGTGAGAATGTCACGGATTCAGGCAAACACAGATCTCCCAATCTACTGCAGTTTATTTGACATATTCACATGGGGGCAAGGGGGAGCTCAGGTGGAGAGTCAGCATAGGCTTAAATAGTTCCATTCTGACTCTTATATACAGAAAACAAGGGATACAAAGTCTATTGGAAGCAGATGCTTCCACACAGGCATGGTTCCTGAGTTATTTAAACTAACATCATGCTTATGACATCATACTTATGGTCACGTATAAAATGCTGGGCAAGCCAGAGTTGGCTTTGGCCGGGAGCGCCACCAGGGGTGGTGATTGGCTGTCCGCCCCAGTGAGGGGGGAAGGAAGCCGACATGACATTCGCTGCGCATAAGAGTGGCCCTGTAGTACCGGGTTACGGTCGACGGCTTGGCGAGTGCCATCTCGGAAGAGGCGTTACTTCGCCTTCGTCACTACCGGTAGCAGGACTACGGCAGCGAACTCACATTACTAGGGGGGGATTGACATAAAAATAGCGTGTCTAATTGGCTACCAAATTGGGAGAAAATGGGATGAAAATCAGAAACAAAAAAAATAAAAATAAAAATGCTGGGCAAGCCCATTTGCCCATTATTTTGGCTAGAAGAAGAGATCCCAGTGACTTTGAAAGTGGGATGACTGTTGGGGCATGTTTGGCAGGAGTTTCAGTGAAGAAACTCAACTTGTTGATGTTTCATGAGGAACAGTTGCTAAGGTAATGTCGGCATGTAAGTCTGAGGGAAAGACATCATCAACTAGGGAAAACTGTGCTTGTGCTTGTGCCATACGCTTCAACCGTGATGCCATGCATTGGTTCGAGATACAAGGCAAAACAGATGAGCAACTCTGAATTAGTTGGCTGTAAATATCAATCTAGGGCGTGAGTGGGAAGAGAACTTCACAGAGGGATACTATGGTCGGGTTGCAGCCCTAATAAGACAATTTATGTTGGTGTTTCCTTTATTTTGGCAGTCACTTGTATGTGTGTGTGTGTGTGTGTGTGTGTGTGTGTGTGTGTGTGTGTGTGTGTGTGTGTGTGTAAGAAAAAGCTAAATGAATGAATGAACAGAAAGAAGGCCCTGTCAGAAAGATCATTACTGCTCATCCTTCCCATTTCAGCTTGTCTCTCATTGTTTGGCCCCTTTCTGAATCATGTTCCGGAAACTCTGTGTTCACCAGTTGCCCCTTCTGAATGACTAACCTTCCCGTGTGATGTCACTCTCTTAATCCTTGCCATCTGCATGACGTTGTTCACAGGATCATGGCCAGAGCTTGGTGAATGTAAATTGTGAATGGTTCATGTTGCTGTGCAGATATGCTGTTCTTGGTTTAATCCATGAGATTTCCGAGGACCAGCTTGGTTACTATATTTAAGTATTTATCTTTGCTCCAGCACTTATTTATATCCCAATTTATGTCCCACAATCAGTTTTAAGCATTACATAAAAATGTAATACATAACTTTGCCTTGTATTCATCATTTGTAATAATACATATATCTTTGATGTTTAAATGGATTTACGTATCTTTGGATGGCAATGGATATTAAACGTCAATATTGGTAACCTCGCACGCACACACACATACACGAAACAGACATTTTATTTCGTATATATGTTTATACATTGCCCTTGTGTATTCCTTTGCACTTTTATGATTTCTGAATGATGTTGAATGAATCACAGTATGCGATGCCCCCCTTGCCCTCTTTCTGAATGACTCCCGGTCCAATTTGTTGACAGCTGCTCTCCTGTAACCTACACTAAATCCATCCTGGGGGCTCCTGGAGGCCTTGGCCACAGCTCACTGCCTGACAGTAGGGGGACTGTGCGGGGACCCAGGGCCAGTCCACAAGGAGACCCATCCCACACCATCTGCAGCTCCATCCCTGGGCTAGGCTGGCTGTGCCAGGGCCAGCGCTGGGTGCCATCTCACCCCTCTGTAGGAGATTGTTCTGGGCACAATGCGATTCATCCGGGGCCAGGTGGATGTTCCCATGTGCCTACACGAGAGCCACCCTCATGGAGGTATCGTATGAATGCTGCACATGTGAATCGCATGCATGTTTCGTATCACATATTGTCACACGTGTGTGATGTGATCACACCTCAGATTTACTTTACGGGATTTCACGTACCTTCACATATCTTTGCTTTTTGGATATTTACAAATACTCTCTTATCCTTTCTCATCATTAACCTGGTCACAGAATGTGGAGTACTTAATACAGGCTTTTATCTGGTGAAGTGAAGTATTGTGTGAAGCACCGTTTGACAGAACAAAAAAAGAAAGAAAGAATGCTCCACTTTAAGCCGAAAGACAATGCCCCAGCTCTTTAGAACTATACGGCCTTCTACAACATAGCTGTTGAGGAAAGAGGGGGTGGAGGATGGAGAATGGTTGTGCTATTATTATTGTAAAGTAGACACTTAAGCCTTGCTGAAAAGGTTTTTGAAAAATGTCTGAGGCACCTGCAGAGATCTGGAGAGTTATATCATTATAGCAGAGCGGCTCACTTGTCTAGATCTGTGAGTAATATATTCTATCGTAATCTGCAGGTTGACTTCACAGGAAAATGATACAGAATGTCACACAGCTACAGAAAGATGATGCTCATGTAATTTTAATCCATTGTCTGCTAACATATGAAAATATTCTTGGTTGGTTTAGTCCTTTAGTCTTTTTTCAGATTTTATCCTGTTTTTCTCCCAATTTGGTAGCCAATTACTCCTGCTTGTATTAGTTCAATCCCCTCCCTCGTAGTTCGCTGCCGTAGCCCTGTGACCGGAAGTGACAATGGCGAAGCACCACCTCCCCCGAGACGGCACCCGTCGCGATGTCTACTGGAATTCCGGCACCCCAGAACCACTCCTGTGCGCAGCGAACTGTGTCGGCTTCCCTCCCCCCTCCCTGGGGCGGACAGCCAATTGCCGCCCCGGTGGCACTCCCGGCCAGAGCCGACTCTACCGTGACAGGGAATCGAACCCCGGTCGCCGTGGCCAGCGTCGGACGTTGAAACCACTAGACCACGTGGGAAGCCGTCATTTAGTCTTTTTGATACGCATGCTCTCAAACATAAAGTTACAATTAGGGTACACTGCACCTTCAAAAGGTACACATAAAATCCTTCATGATACAGATTTGTACCTTTTCCCTGTAAGAAAGGTCCAAATTGAGGAAAGGTACAGATAGGTAGGGTAATATATCCTTATTCACACTGGCAGCCATATTGGAATGAAAGTGAGGCTTCTAATGCACATAACATTATTTTTTGTGAAAGGGTACAATTATGTTCTTCTGACTAAAGGAACAATTCAGTACCCTAGAGGGGTATTGCCACAGTGACAAGTGACAATCATTTGTACTTAATACATACAACATAGTACCTTTTTTCTGAGTGTGCAATATCCGCTGTCAAACAGTTTGTGAACCTGTCCACTCTTAATCCCCCAGGGTTACATATTAGGGCCAATCTAATTCTACATTTAGATGATGCCTCTTGGCCATACTTTAGATAAGAATAGTATCTACCTTTACTTTTATGCAGATGGCATGCATATGTATTTTTTAACTGAAAAATGTGTTCTTCTTGAATGTCCTTCAATGTCCTTGAACACTGACAAAACTCAGATAATATCTGCATCACAGTAAACAGGGTACCTTAATCGCCAAGGTAAAAACTGAGGTAAAGAACCCAGGTGTGTTATGTTTGGTTCAATTCTGAGTTTTGTAAAAACACATTAAGATAATATCACAGGGATGATATTACCAGTTAAAAAGATTTGAATCTATATTCCCTACAATTCCTATCCTTCAAGGACACTGAGAAGGTCACCCATGCCTTCATGTCTTTATCCCCTTGCATTATCCCATCTGTATGTGATACAAAATGCTGCTGGAAGACTATTAAGTAAAACAAGCAAGAGAGCATATATTAACCCAATTTAAGGCCATTCACACTGGTTACCATTCGCTATTACAGAATATGTAAGGCTTTAAATGGTCTAGCCCCCAAATAAATATGTTTTAATCATTATTTTATTATATTAACCACCATTATGCATCATAATGGATTCTTAGATAATTTGAAAAGGGCGTTCTTTCTGTGCCCATAACCCATCTTAAGACAAAGGCTGAGCTTTTTGTGAAACTACGTAATTATGTAGCAGAGAACCTTGGGGCAGCACAAACAAGTTCTACTTTTAACTCCCTTTTAAACCCCTATATTTTTTAACTTGTGTGTTGTCATGCCTGCCAGGATTGGTTATTACTGAAGGCTGTTTCATTTCCTGTGTGCATGTTTTTATTTTTACTGCATCTTTTTATTGTTCATTGTCGGGAAGTGCTTTGAGTGGCCTGTGTAAAAGTCCTGTATAAATATTCATATCATAGGTGAACCCATAAGAGTGAATGTGATGTGCCATTGTATCCTATGCTTGTCCTGACAATGTCGTTCATAGTGTCACTGTCTAGACTCTCTATGATTGTTGGTTATATTACGAATGGGTGGGAATAGTGAGTCTAGAAACTGCCGTTATAGCTAGCTGTTATCTCATTAGCTCTTCTGGCGAGCGGGATCTTTATATCCAAGAGCATTATTATTCTGTGCTGATCTGTATTTGTCTGAATTAGCCACTGTAATTATGTACAATCTGATTTTAATCTTAGTGTCACATATGCATGAGGAAATGTGATAAAGGGGTGATTGATACCATCGAATAGAATCGCTTAGCCTACTCTGCGCTTCTGTGTAAATCACCTATGATGGTGTGTTGGCACCATCACCATAATCCTGTGTAAGATCATAGTATTATGAGTATATTGTGGATTTCCTACTGGAGTGAAGTGGAATTTAGCACTGACTGGTGTCATGTGTTTTTATTTGTTCTCAAATAAGATGCAATTCTCAGCCGTCTCCAAGAGTGAGTCACCAAAAGCTCCATGAAGACACTGTGGGAGATTCCATGGAGTGGTAACTCAAGATAATGCAGGAACAAAACGCCACTGTCGCCTGATTGAAGGTCCAGTGTCTCCAGCTGTTGCAAGATCATTACATCAAATCAGTGCACAAAGCACTCCAGTAGATTGTGCCTGCGCTTTCTTCACCTGCCGCCCATTGTGGCTTTCAGCAGAAATCACTGTGACTCATTGGCACAAACTGCTGGTCACATTATACCTTCACAAGAGCCTTCCACTTGTATATACAGCTGTGAATTATGGGAATTTCCTCATGGACCTTTTAAGCACAATAACATCATGACACCCACATACAAACACATTATTTTGCTGGGAGAGAGAGAGAAAGGAAGAGAAAGAGAGAGGGATAAAGACACAGAGACACACACAGAGTCTCTGTGTCTTTATATTAGAGAGAAAGAGAGAGAGAGAGAGAGAGAGAGAGAGAGAGAGAGAGAGAGAGAGAGAGAGAGAGAGAGAGAGAGAGAGAGAGAGAGAGAGAGAGAGAGAGAGAGAGAGAGAGAGAGAGAGAGAGAGAGAGAGAAAGAGAAAGAGAGAGAGAAAGAGAGAGAGAGATTGAGAGGGAGAAAAAAACATTTCACAATGAAGTGTATGTTATTCTTAATAGTGAAAGACTGATGATCTTGAGCAAGGGCAGGGAAACATCTTCTGTGTTGTTATCCTGCTATGACAATAGCCATCTGTTCGCCCAGTGCAACAGTGCGGTAAAGTGCTTTGGATGGTTAAACAAGTAGAGGCGGCATACAGTGTGCAATCACATCCTGGTAAAGAACATAATGGGCTAACTGTGGAGCAACAACCGTCTTCCCAGTTAATACATACAGTATTGCTCATGCAACAGGTAAATACAAGGGAATATTCATTTTTATTTATTTTCTATTGGCTCATACATCTCCAGCTGGTATTTGTTTTGTGTCTGTGTGCATTTAATAGTAGAAGCCATGTTAGTGCGTGTGCTATGTTAAGGCAAGCTGCATCAGGGTCCTAACTGTATAAAAGTTGTAATATGCAATCTGCAATCTATGAAAATGTTGTATCTTACTTCATTTGATCTCCATTACATACTTAGTAACAGTGCTGTGGTCAATAATCTGTGTACATTTGTCAAATGAAAGTCTGCTAAGAGAAGATCTGCTAACAAGTTGGCTTGCTGGCAGTTGGCACATTTGCTAGCTATCGGTAGCATTCTCATTCCTTTTCACTTCTATGATTTTTATCAGAGGAGCCAGCTATGTGTGTTGCCACCATACTGACATTGTACGATCAAAGCTCTGGCATCAGACAGAAAAAGAGCGGGTGGTCAAGGCCCAAGGGAGGGGTGTCCAATCTTATCCAAATAGGGCCAGTGTGGGTGCAGGCTTTTTGTTCTGGCCCAGCACTATAATGCCTGTATGTAGGCCTATGTATGTATGTATTATTATTATTATTATTAGTAGTAGTAATAATAGTAGTAATATTTACATACATTTTATCATACAGTTATAAATGATAATGATTTAACATAATTAGTTGCATAATAATATTCTGCAATTTTTCAATAGTGTTGTCTCTAACCCTAATAATAACAGGTTTATGCATAAAAATAACATTAAAACTTAGATAAACTAATACAAACACATTTAATTAATGTAAAAAACACTATTCAGAATTAGAATAATTTTAATATGGGGAAGGAAAAGAACAAGAAGCGGATGAATAAATATCCGAGAAAGCTACAGCATCTATTTCCTTTGGGCAGCTTACGGATATCCCTGAGCCATTGCGTCTCAGTGTGTCTCTGTCCCTCTGCTGAGCTGGGCCCAAAAAAGCCTTTTTTTGCGCAGCAAGGACAGCGAAAAGTTCTAGCTGCTCAATATAGGACACACGGAATCCGGGCGTGTTTGATCAGGCCGCAATAAACATCTCTAATTAGACGAGCCTTCCGGTGGGACCCGACCAGCATCTACAACAGCCATTTTAGCCTCAATTAGGCCGACTGCCATGGAAACACACAGTCAGCTGCAGATTATTGTCCGTACACACTCTCCCTCCGGTCTCTCACGGACGCTGCTGCTGCAGGCTTTCTCACAGGCCTGACCTGCTGTCAGCCTCTGTGCTCCTCTCCTTTAATGTAGGCCTCAATAGATACGCACTGTAGTCTCTTTTTCTCCCATTTCATTTCGAGAGGCTATTGAAATGCGCCCTCCATTTCCTGACGTGTTCCACATGCAAGCACCTTACACACGCTCGTACTTGACAGTGCTAGTTATGAGCGAGGTTCAGAGAGTCCGCGTCATCAATGTCTTTATTTCCAGGAAGTACAAACAAGGCCCTGTAATCACAGCGTGCTTGCGGTTCCACTTTCCTCCTTCTCCTACTCTCATGATGGCCAGAGGGGAAGCACTGTATCAGAAAAACTGCTCTGTGTCTCCTGACCCCTGCTCCAGTGGCCCCACATTTATTTTATATTGAGCCATCCCCAGTGCATTTTATGAAGTGTAATACATGTTAAAATATATTAGTAATGGGTGTGGTACTGTGAACCCACTATACAGTATATCGTGAACCCTCTATTCAACTCCTTTACCTGTGTAAATATATTCATATATCCATCTGTAAATAAATTTATTACAGTAAGTCAGTCAGAGAAACTCATGAATTAAGAAAGCAAAATTGTATTACACATGCAGCAACAAATTAAAATGTATATAACATTCTACCTAAATTCTACCAATTTTTTTTTATTTTTTTATTCCTTTGCTCCATATTTATGAAAGAAGCTGCTCTTTCAGCATTTCTCAGATATATCTGCATGTGAATGGAAGCAAACCCATGGTAAATTACTGATACGTTTTGCATGGTGATCCTGAACATTGTGCTGTGCTGCAGACCTGGGTCCTGGCCTCTCTTCTAATGGTGCTGTATGGAGAAGGTTTTGTGGAGAGACACTATCCTGTTGATATTCTAGGTCACTGTATCTCAGCCTTAGCCCTGGGAGCAGTATGCGTGTTGCTTTTCCCTGGCCATAACAGCTCTTAATCCATTAGGCTCGGCTGCCAGTGGTACGATGGCCAATTTTGTTTAGGTGGATTTCCTCCACTCTTCTCCCATTGTCCAAAGATGTGCTGTCTAGGTTACTTGACATCACTGAGTTCATTCTTTCCCCTGTGTGTGCTTGGCTGTGTTTGTGTGTGTGTGTGGGGTATTTTTTGTGTGTGTGTGCATGTGTGTGCGTGTGCGTGTGTGGACACGTGTGTGCATACATGTGTGTTTGTGCGCACGTGTGTGTGTACGTGTGTGTGTGTGTGTGTGTGTGTGTGTGCGTGCGTGTGCATATGTGTGTGTTTGTGCATACGCGTGTGCATGCATACGTATATGTGTGTGTGTTTGTATGTGCACACATGTGTGCATCCATGTGTTTGCATACATTTCTGAACCTGCAGAGGCCTGGCATCACATTCAGTATGTAGACCTTCCTTGGGCCGTTGAGCATGCTCAGTTCAGCTCAGTTCACATCGACTCTCTTTAGGATAAAGCAGCCATTGTTAATGCCGTTCGGCACTATATTCACATGCCCTCATAGCACATTCACTTTAACTGCTGTATGAAGTAATGTGCTGTGTCAGGTGTGTGATTGTGTGTATCTCCGCACAGTAAAGGCGGTTTATGTAAAGGCATCGATGCCATTTAAAGCAGAGTGCACAAAGAGAAAGTGCATCTCAGTTGTAATGTTGTGGTTGTTACTCAACCCTGCTGCTGTGGTCAATGGTTGCTCTGGACTGATCATTGTGTAGATAGGCGTGCTAGTGAAGCTGTATCGCCCTGCCGCCTTGTGGGGCTCAAACAAACCAGGGCTCAGCCACCGTCGAGCGCTCTGCGCTTGATTTATCCACAGGAGATAAATCAAGCTGCTGACCGGGAGGCCGAAAGCCCGCCTCTTCAAACGGTATCTTGACTCCCTCGATCCAGCCTCTCCTTTCCCACTGGGATTTATAGAGGCCTCAGCCACTTCTCATTTCTGGTGCACTTTGTGATTGATGTAATAGCACTTTTACCATTTGCCTGGTTTTCCGCCTGTTCACCAGGGCATTTCTGTGTGACAGTGTTTATTGGAGTGTTTTTAAAATTTTTAAATAATAAACAAAATTTTCTTGGCTGAGCTACAGACGACTTCTGTCTCTATATGGTTGTTCAATGAGCCATTGCATACAGGCTATCGGTTTGTGAGTTAATAAGGATTGTTTGCTAAATAAAAAGCACTAAAAATGCCTTTGTAATTGCAGAGATGGGGCCCCCTGGACCACCAAGAGAGCAATATTGTACACAATATATATTACAAAGATGGGATAGAGAGAGAACAAGCTCATTAAGTGATTTATATACACTAAAAAGAAGATATGATTGATTATCTGAAAATTAAAAATATGCACATATATGCTTCTTTGTTCATGCGCTCAAAATGTGGCATGCGCAGACCCTCAGACCTTGCAGACCCAAGATTCCACCGTAACCTCTAAAATGTTACCCACCTGCACACCTGTGATTTAGACACATCTGCAGTGTACTTTATCTGTAATGTCACTAGAACAGAGAATTCAACATATTATTAAATATATTCTATATTCTATATTCTATATTCTCTATAGAGGGACCAAATTTGAGGGCCAAAAATAGAGGGCCAAATTTGCGACAGTTGCAATGTTGCGGCTATTTTGCAGTCACAGACACCGACACATTAATGACCAATTTAGTGAGCCAGGCTCTAATTACGCAATCAAAGAAATGAAAGGCCCTCATTCGCAATTTTGTGGTAGGAGCAGGGGCGTTTCTTGCTATAAGCAGTATAAGCCGCTGTTTAGGGCCCCCAAGCCAAAAGGGTACCCCATGAGCATCTGATACATCATAAAAAATAAAAAATAAAATAAAACTATTATTATTTAGACAGTCTATTTCTCTCTCTTTTTTTTTTTGGGGGGGACTGGGTAGGAGACACCCATTAAAAAGTATCTGAAACAATACGCCATGCTTACACATCCACATCACAATGTCCCAACAAATGGATACCGGGCACAAGTAGATACTACAAGAAGAAAATACCTTAACTTTACAGATGAGGAAAAAGGGGTAATGGTCAACAAGGAACAAAAAGATATAATTCAGGCATAACAAAATTAACAGTAGATGATATAAAGAAAAGATACAACATCATACGGGAAAAATAAACTTGCGGTGGCCCAACCGAGGAAGGAATATTAGAATAAGAATAAAGAATAGACACGGCACATTTTTATGGGAGAAGGCCTCAGAGAGTCTGAAAGCATAACTGCATTTATGATTCATTCTATATCCTACTGACTGCATAAACACAATAAGATAATTGTTCAAATTCATAACTTTTTCATACTGACTGCTAGCTGATGACAGAGCGGTCAATAGAAATCCTGCGTCCTTTCATATAATTTCAAGTTCTAGTAAATGATATGTATGCTATATAGGATATATATTTATAATTTTGACTTAGCTGTCTGTAGGTAGATACAGGTATTCCTGAAAATAAAGCTGCCTTGACATGAACCAGGGTACTTTGCAACAATATTTGTGATTATTTGTTTTGCATCGTTGGGACAGCGACTAGCACCTAAGAAAGCACAAAATAAAATGCAGATTGTGAAAAGCCTAGGCGATATCAGTAAAATACCGCCTGGTTTCAGTAACTGTTGCTTTTATTTATAAGTCAGTGTTAAGGAAAAATGCTGACTGAATATAGGCCATTGTTCCCTGCATCCTATTGGTCCATCCAGCATCACATGATCCTGTGTCCCCTCACAGTGCCATTTATACCTGTCTTTAATGCAACCCATGTTAATCCTGATCTCATCTTCATTATTTCAGTAGTTGCATAATTTATGCATATCATTTTATACAAAGTATTATTCTGTTTTGGGCAACTTACCCAGGCCTGCATCATCCTCTGTTAGCTCTGAGATTTACAAGTAAAACAGTAGTCAATGGGAAGAGTCAGATAATGCTAGAGGGAGTTATAAAGCATTGAACTATTTACTTTAAAAAAACTTTTTAATGAGACAGAGCCATATTTTTGTCAAAAATAATGACCTAGATTGGTAAGTGAGATAAACATGCCTGCATTTCCTGTTTATTTACATGTTTCATTTAAAAGGGATTGTTGCCCAGGGATCCTCTTATCATCCCAATAAAATAGCACAGGACAATTGGTGTTTTCCCAGCATATTCTTGTGGTGGGATTGTATATATGTAAATATATGCACAGCACCTTCTAGTGAACTTGCTCCCCACTCGTTGGGCTATAAATCGATCCCACACTCTGTCATCCAGGTTCATGTAAATTCAGCCTCAAAAGAGGAGAGCTGATGTTTGTCTTGCATTTTAATATTAAAAGATAAGCCAAGTCCTCATTTTATTTCAATATCTTAAAAACTTTTGGAAAAAAAAACACTCAATATCTTCAAAAATACAATATGGTATGTAAGCAATCGTTTATAAAGCAGGCAGGCACAAAAATAGTTTGGGAGGAAATCTATATTCTAAATTATCTTTTTTTATTATCTCAATTTATTTTCCAATAGTTTATGTTTTTGGAATGACTTTGAATGTTTTCTTTTTACAATAAAGGCATGGTTCCCCACTGTAGTTGAATATCTATTATACATATATCAAAATATATATTTATTTCAGGCAACTTGAACTCATTTATAAACTGGTGGTTGCTTGAAAATATTGTTTGTATATACAGTATATACAGTACCCGTCAAAAGTTTGAGTACACCTGCTGGAAACTAGGTTTATCTCATAATTGACAATGTTTTACACCATATAAGTTTCTTTAAATACTTGAAAATTACAAAAAACACATGTAACAATAAATAGAAGGAACATCAAAGCAATGTTCAATAAAATTTATTTGAAAATTGAATCTTGGATTCTTCAAAATAGCCACCCTTTGCTGTGATAACAGCCTCACAAACACGGGCCATTCGGTTAATACGTTTCAGCAGGAAATCACCCGATATGTCTTCCCAGCTTTCCTGCAGCAATTCCCAGAGGCACTTGTGGGTTGCTTTGCTTTGACTGTTCTGTCCAGTTCATCCCATACAAGTTCTATGGGATTGAGGTCTGGACACTGGGCAGGCCAGGTCCTTAGTTTGAGTTGTCCTTCACATTCCCCCTTCACCAGATAGTTCTCGCACAACTTCAAGGTGTGTTTCGGGTCGTTATCTTGCTGAAGAATGAAGGAGTGCCCGCTTAGCCGTAGTCCAGATGGAAGGTGTACTGTATATAGGAGCTTTAACAGTTTTGATAGTGATTCTGGATCTGGCGTCCATGGGAAATAAGACAATACATACAGTGCATATTAGTACAGAGTGTATCTCACACCCATAAAATGTAAATTAATGGATGCCATAGATAGTGAGTTACAGTCCGCTCCAAAATTATTCACACCTTTTTCTCTGATGTCACGAACCTCAAGTCTCAAGTGCCGTGTGTACCTGGCCACACCTTCCTAGCTAACTACCTACCCAAAAAGGCGGCAATCTCCTCACAGCCAGCAAAACCTGATGGCATAACATAGGGCCCTGACCTGGGGTATGTTGTGTGATGAGAATGTTGTATAAAATCAAAAAGATAAAATAAAACAAATAGGCATGGCCTGCATACAACTAGTCCCTCCCCTCTTAACAGCTTTCCAGGAGTCACCGTCTACCAGTTGTTGAGGGAGGAGGAAACTACATCCTGCAAACACGTGCCCAACTCAAAGAAAATGTGCACCAATGGAGTATGTATGTAAAGCTACTCTAGGAATTGAGCAACACTGAGCAATAGTATTACTATATACTATAATAATATATAATAATATACTTTTTTATTTCTAAAAATAAAAATATTTTTCCCCCAATTTGGTTGGCAATTATATCCTCTATTTATTTAAATTCCACACCCCCATGAATCCGGTGCCCGTCCTCCGGGGCAAGACACTCATTCCGGGCTGATTGTTCCCGCCTCTTCCAAGACGGAAATTCTTCCACGGACGCCTTTTACCTTCTCCTCGACGGACTCGTGCCGGCTCACCCTCCCCCCTTCCCCGGAGGCAGACAGCCAAATGCCGCCTCCGATCGGGGCTGACAGCCAGGGCCGGTCTGGTAGAGACTCGGGTTTTGAACCGCATCCCTGACAGGCAGCGCACACCACACCAAAGTGTGGCGCATTAGACCGCTACGCCATCCGCCGCCCCTCTTTTCTCATTTTTTGAGCATACAATATAGCAGCCTTCTTTGCTCATCTTTATCAAGGGTGTGAATCATTCGGAGGGTTCTGCATCTTTAGCCATGACTGTAAATACTGTCTCATTAACAATAATCCCTGTATGTTACATAAAAAAAGAACGGTCTATGAACTAACTGCATTATATTACAGATAAATGGTGTATCCGATATTTAAAAAAATCCATCTAATGATATTCACTCCTACCCTCCTCTGTCTCTGCCAATATTAATTGTTCCCTTTTCAGTGTTTTTTGTTATTGATATTTTCGTAATGGGCGGCATGTGTATCGTTTTTAATTACATATCTTCGTTTTGAGCCTGGCTCCCTTCTAAGTAGCGAGTGGGTAGGTGGCAAGTTACGGTTATAATTCACCACCCTGGACTGCCTCACCTGCCGTGCCTCCCACATTCGGATCCGCTAATGATACGCACTCACACAATTAGCGTCTGGCTTTTCTCAGGAGCGGGAGTACTATTCAGTGTAATGTTCATTGTGCTGCTGGAGCCACGGGTGTGACAGCAATCATGGAGAATCTTGAAAAAGGAGAGGGTGTTTTACCGTTCAGCAAAGTACTATGACTTTCTTCCTTTTGTGTTCTTCCATGCGAGTGTTAGCTGTAGGTGAGGGGCCCCTTTATATGGGTCTCAATGTACAGATGTACTAATTAAAGAGCTGACGCCGGTGCTAATTAAAATCTGAAATCTAAGACCCAGGAAAAGGAATACAGTTGAGCTGGGAGCAGTGTCAGCCGAGGAGGAGGCAATGGAAACATGTTCATGTGTAACATTGCAAATAGTACATTTTTATTTCTATCACTCTATTCATTCAGACAGAATCTCGAAGTGCTTTACAGCCAGTGAGAAGAAAAAAAAGTAAAGTAAAGTAAAGCGGTCATGTAAAAAGAATAATGTAAAAAGCTGAGAAAAACATGCATGCCATAATGATACAATGCAGATTGTGCAGTTATTGTACATGAATGCCAAAACGAAATGGCCAATGTTACAGATGAGTATAAAAAAAGAATCACCGATTGTATGAAGCCAGGTTTCGTTTGGAAATGGAAAATGATACAGATGAGTATAGAAAAAGAATCCCCCATTGTATGATGCCAGGTTCTCAGTACAGACAGTAGTCTGCAGCTGCTTGACGTATGAATGCGTGATGGGTTCTGAAAGCAGAACAGCTCTAATAGAAAAAGAGAAAATAAAAGATTTACCCATAACCTCACGCCTGAAGATGCAGGCTAGTGTGTGAATATCTGAATATATAGGCTATGTGTGGCTAAAGAGCTTGTAGAGTCTGTAGGGTGTATTTGATCTTAGGTAGTCCTCAATTTGTGTGAATGGTACTGTAAAGGTGGAATTGTGTTGCCAAATATACAGGTACTGTAACTGCCAAAATAAAGGCAACATTTTGGTAACCCAGGGGGAACACTCAAATGGCCCTGGCCTGGGCTAGGAGAGTCCCAGCTGGGTGGGGTGGGTGGGGGATCATGTGTTGGAAAGTGGAGGGCCAGACCTATCTGCTGGTACTGTTGGCACCCCCGACAGACACTCACAGTACTGCAACCAGTTAATGGATCCCTCATTTATTCAAGTGTTGCCTTTGTTTTGGCAGTTACCTGTAGCATTCTATTCTATGACAACCAACATACTGATCATTAGCTATGTCCTGTGCTTCAGGTGAGGTGCAGTTGCAATACCCCCTCCTTGCATCCAGGGCAAAGCCCCCAATTCTTCTGTATGGCTGGGTCTAAGGTCCGAAGATCAGAAAATCACACTGCTAACTATAATGAGTTAAGGTGAAGTGCTAAGCAGAGGGATCCATGATAAATAAAAGTGAGGCTTGCAACACTCATAAGCTATCACACATTTAGTGTGTAAAACAGACAATGTTTGATCCATTAAGATCCATCAGATGTCATTGGTGTCCATATACCCATACATGCTCACAGAAAAAAGCTACCATATTGTACCTAAGTGGAAACGCTTGTAACTGCGGAAGTACCCCTCTTGGGTACTGAATTGTAACTTTAGTCAGAAGAACATAATTGTACCCTTACGAGAAAATGAATGTTGCTTGCAGTACAAGCCTTATTTTAATTCCAATATGGCTGCCAATGGAATACGGATTCATTACCCTACCTTGGTACATACAGTATCTGTTTCCTCAATTTGTGCCCTTTTCACTGGGAAAAGGTACATAACTGTAGCATGAAGGATCTTATGTGTACCTTTGAAGGTGCAATGAACATGTTTGTACCCTGAGGAACAAAAGTGTACCCTAATTGTACCTTTATTTTAGAGAGTGTATAAACTATCAGTTAAATCACCTGACACTACTATGTGTCATATGTGCACGGTGAAACACAGTTCGCAGCGGGTGTAAGGTCAGGCCTAATAATTCCACACTGGGGCAAACACTGTAACAAATCCTTCTAAAACATGGATAAATGAATGGATGACAAATGGTAAGAAAAAGTAAGGTGTGAGAAGAGAAAGAGAGAGCCTTTCAGGTTCGGCGAAGGACGGCCGTGTGTGGAGCAGAGGTAATTTCCTCTTGGGAGCCTTCTCCCATTTACAACACAATTTGCAAACGTGAATCTAATCCATGAACCATGACCACACGTCATACAGCCAACTGTAGAGATGGGGGGTCGGGGGGAAGGGGGGAGAAAAAGAGGCATGCTAGTGGAGTGGAAAGAAAACCTTCAGGTTCTGCGCATTTCTAATTGAAAAGGAAAAGGAAAGGCAATCTAATTTGTTTGCTGCAGCAGTCTTGCCATTCACAGCGATTTTTCTTCATTGGCTTGGTATTACATGGCGCAGGGGTTCTGCTTGAGGAAAGGCACAGGTTTAACGGTGGGGTGAGCCAGAGGAGCTGACTGCCCGAATGGCCGCTGTGAAATCCAAGCTGCAGAAACAGCGCCTGAGTCGCCGTGCCGGGTTTTACGAAGGCCATCATTAAAACCATTCGATGAGCGACATCTATTGTGTTCTATCGCCATTATTCTCTGTGAAATGGGAAGTTCACAATGTGAAATGCTCACTGTATGGTTCGTAGGCCGTGGTTTTTGTAGTGTTGTGTACAGGATGGCAATATGTGTTCTAAGGCAGGGGTGGGCAACCCTGGGCCTGGAGAGCAACCAAAATCAGCAACAAATTTAGAGCCAAGAAACCAGGCAAGGTGAGTAATTGCCTGCTAAAGTAAATTTTGATGATTGCAAAACTCACCAAACTTTTCTTTTTGTTGTTAAGAAAATAATGAACACTTAAAGATAAATGTTGATGGAATCCAGGCCTGTGTTTTGTGCGCCATGAGAACACATTTCTCAGTGGTGAAATGTGGTTTACTCTGTGACATACTGAACAAACTAGCGGATACTGCAACATTTATAGATCACTGCTAGGAAATACAAGGCCCAACTATATGCACTTGATTGTATGATTGTGAAGTATAATTTCCATCCTTCTCTTTTTGGTTGTGTCTGCATCCGAAGATATTGGCTTCACTCCCTGTGTGCCATTTCTCAGGGATGATTTTGTGCCAAAAAAACCCACAGTACATAATACAGGTAAAGCAATTATTATTGTGCTGCTGTTCTGTGCTTTTGAGTCATTTGCAATTTTGTTTCCATCGATGAAATCACCAAAACCTTGTTTGTACAAATCAATACTGCCTTAGTAAAAATAAAATCTATCCTCATCTTATCTGTTCTGTATGAAACATTTCTGGTCGGTGTTACTATTTGATATGATCTGTTTTGCTTAGTCAAGGATTCTTTCAAATGTATTTCCTTTTTCCCAAAGTGAATTTACAACTTTTACATGCATCTTATCTGCTTATCAGACTGTATTGTGCAGTGTTCTGATGTAGACTTAATTCAGTTACATTTGCAACCATCCACAAAGATGCCCAGAATTGTCATGACTGAGCCATTTGAATAAACAGGACTCTCGGATGCCCATTATTAACATATACATTGCTTTGTCTTCAAGGTTCCTACAGCTACTGGATACCGGGAATGCTAATCCGTAAACGATGATTAAAACGAAAGGCATCATGCTGTGAGACGAGACAGGTCTGCCACGGCGGCGGCTTTGGTTGAATCAACATTTGCCCTTAATGCCTCACAAGTAAATGCAAGCATTCCGTTTTTTTCCTTCAAAAAAATGTGTTTGAAGAGTTGAGCACTCATCAAAACTAACTTGCAAAATTGTGCATGCAAGCAGTTGTCAGATTGTTAGAGTCCGAATTCACCAGATGGGGTCACTGTTGTGCGATTAGACATGAACATCTCTCCGACTAAAATTCATCCCTATCTGGGTTGACCTGAATTACCTACAGCCAATTATGCGTCAGCCCGGTTTTAATACCAGACCGTGGGGCTCGTCCAAACACTAGAACTGTGCCTTAATAGATGAGCCACCCAGCAGCCCCACAAGGTATTCAATCTGAAATAGCTGTAATTCATAACAACTAAAAAATATATACCGTATATATTTACTTTTTTCTAAACTAGAGCAAAGTCTGGATGCCAGAAGTATAGTTATTTATCCTTGGGTTCAAAGTCATGATGGTTTTTATCAAGACTCTCGTAAGCCTTGAAGCCAGCTATCCTTTGCAACCGCTTCAGGCTTATGCAAATTGAGTTAAGGTTTCTCACTGAGGCTGTAATGAGGGGATTTTTCAGTTTGAACTGGAAAAGCCTTTAATTTCCTGCAGTGTAGTGGGTAATAGAGAATCTTCAAATACCATCCAAAATGGACCCTTCTCCGAATCCACATACAAATACAAATGACTCTGATTTGAATGTAGATCCAGGTTCCATATGGCCGAAGCAATGGCTTATGAAAAAACGTATGAAAATATTTTTATCAACTTGATTTCACCACACCATAAACCCTGTTGTCTATCTGTTATTGTTTTGCTTTGTTTTAACTGTCTCTCACCATTGTTTTGATTTTGTATGTATTTTGTGAACCACCTTGTGCCATACTGCTGGAAAGGTGCTATACAAATGAAGATATTGTCATATTATTATTATTACTATTATTATTATTATTATTATGACCAATCATGCAGATAAAAAGAACCGTGCTGTGAGGGTTTGAGTAGGAACTGTCCCTTTGGTATCTGAAGATGGGACACCGGTGATCCCCCCCTCCCCCCGGTACCTAGGGGAGCCAGATTTGGCAGTCACACTGGATTCGGGTTCCAGCACCGATGGTTACCACGGAAACAGGAACATCGCCTGGCCACGGACATGGTGCCTCCCTCCCTGTGCGTCTCAGTCTGTGGGAGCTGCGTGGGCTCTCCTCCCGAGCCTCAGACCGCAGAGCAAGCCTCGACGCTGCAGGCGTGTCCCTGCTCAACGGTCCCGCGTGTGCTCCGGAGCATCAGGGAACCGCTCAGTCAAAACCGCACAATTCAGTTCAGGCCCTCCGCCGAGAGCGCCTCTTCTTCTCGTACAATCGTCCTCCTCCTCTCCATCCCCTCTCCTTGCACCCCTTCTTTCTGCTCATTCTTCTCTCATCCCTTCCCTCTCTTATCCACCTCTCTTCTACCACAGCACTTCCCTTTTGCTGGAGAACAGCCTCTGATCTGTCCCCCTGCCCCTCATTGGTATGCAAAAGTCAGACTGGATCCGTGCTTTTGATCTCGCCCTTGATGGTGCGCCAGCGCACGCTACCACTGATCTATAATTGATCTGCCATCTAACCTGTTAGATGCTCCCATAGATAGACAGGTACAGTGAGCATGAAGCATGTATGAAGGAGACATCTCAGCCCTTGCTCCTTTCCCCCTCCCCTGTTATTCGACTGCATCAACATAGCACATGCATGGCATTCTCCACCTGTCAAGAAAGATGACAGGTGATGGGAGGACTGACAACCGTTAGTCGCAGCATCCCACCTTTAGGCTACGGATTTCCATGCTGTCGTGGGCGAGGTACAGCTGTCAAACACACTTACGGTTTTAAGATAAATCGTCTGAAAGGTTCTCCTTAAAGACGGCACAATATGACGGAAGAGGCTGGAGCTACAGTCTTAAATACTCTTTATAATGAGCCTCAGTGGGGTCATCGCAGCACCTCTACTGCTGGAAGCCTAAAATGGCAGTTGTGAAGCTAAGCCATGGGTCTAACAAATCATAAACTTAGATTAAACCTTTAAAAAGGTGAGATGGGGAATGTAATTGTTCACCGTTTACGAGCGAAGACTGTGTGATATAATGGTTATGGAACTGGGCTTGTAACTTACGAGCTCCTGTGGGAACCCCGTGTAATGTATGTTAGTTTTTGTTCCAATCGTATTTGTAGTCAGATCAGTTCTCAGATAACTGTTTTCATTTTCTGCAAGGTGCTGTGGCAAATTATTACTTTATAAAAGAGGTAAGATTTTTTAATTGATTTAATTAATTGACCAACAGCTAAAATTTGGTGCTAAATGATAAATGTGTGGACACCTGTTACTGTAATTGAAACTAAACCATTTGTTTAAAATAATATTCAAAACAAAGCAAATGATAATGAGCCAAACCTGCATTATGTTCAAATCGGTTGAAATAAAATGATTGAAGAACTTAAAACCAGTAAATACAGAGTACCAGGTTGGGAACCCCTGTTCTAGACAAATATTCGGCTCTTTTTTTGTGAAAAAAATGCAACAGCACTTTTGGGACAGTGTGATGCCCATGAAGAATAAATCATATCACACTACTGTGCAATGCCTATCCTCCATCGTACAACAGAATGAGGGGCTCTTGATGTCAGTTGCAGCATGTTGGTTATGTCAGATCCACAGTATTGCTTGCACACAGAGGAGCATTGCGTAGGTGGTGCCACATCAGCTGAGCATTGCTTTTGATGCTATATGCATGTGCATTCCAGAATGTAGCAGGCTTAGCACTCTGTGCAGCGGTAACAGTTGACATGAAAGAGCTTCTTATGAGCCTAAGTCACGAAGAATAGTGTGTAACCTTGCCTTGATCATGTAAGGAATAAACCATGACAAGCCGTGCGCTCTCACTCTCTATACGCACACCTGTGATGGTGATGCGGCGCTAGACCATTCTTCTTCACTGTTCTTTTCTGTGGTACTACATTGCAATACAGTACTCGGTACAGTGATTACTGTAGAATATGCTAGACTACAGCAAGCGAGCCACAGCCACATTATGTGTGAAATTGGGAGTTGTATTCCTATTGTGTCAATACAGTATACTCTAACAACTTTTGTATTTCAGAATTGAAAGATGACCAGCTGGTGGTGGAAGAAGACGGCTCATTACATCAGTGCATGAGACGGCAATCATCGATATGGTGTTGCAAAATAATGCCATTCAATTGAGGGAAATACAAAGTAGAATAATTGATGAATAAATTGTATTTCAAGGCATCGACTAGGTGGCCGTGTGAAAAATTGACCGCATCGTGCGGAGGAGTTTTTCTCAGCATGGCAGTGGAAGGTTTACAAAATGGGGCAGCAGTGTAATGTAATGGTTAGGGAACTGGGCTTGAAACTCAGAGGTTGCAGGTTCGATTCCCATGGTGGGGGCACTGCCGTTGTACCCTGTAAGCAAGGTACTTAACCTGAATTGCTTCAGTAAAAAATATCCAGCTGTATAAATGGATTGTATGTAAAGAAATGTAAATTGTGTAAGTCGCTCTGGATGAGAGCGTCTGACTAAATACCAAAAATGTAAAATGTAAATGTACAATCGCAATCCCCATGAGTACATGTAAGAGGCATGCTGACAATAGCTCATTCCAGGGGTGGATATGCAATACCCAGCGATATTTATTCCGATGCCTGGTCAGGGAGATAGCCTGGTGTGGATGAGGGTCTCTGGCCTGACAGAGATGAGAGACGAGATGCAGACCAATTGTTTCGCTTGCTTTCTTATGTAAATGGTCTTGCTGTCAGACCAGTTTTTTTCCCCCACCCTATTTACTGAAATGTATGGTGTAACCCTGTAAAATTACATATTTTTTGGTACTGCATTTGTTTATACCTTATATTTGAGTGCATACAGTAAAAGTATTCTACAACAAGCTTCTGCACACAAGTTGTACGCTTATAAAACTGAAATAGCATTAGCTTAGTGATGGGTTACGTTTTTCATTTATCACACCAGTGTGTAATTGGTCCTTGGTAGAGTCTGTTCAGTTGATGCATGTGTGTGTCATTTTGGTTTAAAAGTGCCATTTTGCAAGAGATTTGAGAAGTTTTGTCAAAATCATTCACCAATTGAGTTTTGTGTTTATAGTTTTGAGAAAAAGAGTCATAGTTTCAGGAAACATGTTTAAACAATTGAGAAAAACTAGAATAGGATTTACCGTGCGTATACATGACATATTCACACGGCTGTCAGCCGTTCACAATCGAGTATTCGTCCAAGCTGTGATATAAGTGGATGTAAGTGTAATAAATATAGCCATAGTTTCCAGCACATCAGCCTGCAATCAATCAGTGTTTTTCCCTAACCTTGACTTACAAATGAATGCCAGTGTGTGTTTTTTTAAATCTTTTGCAAATGCAGAATTGTGAGTGCAGCAGTCTTACGCGGTTTGAAAAATGAAAAAGGTAACAGTTGCATATATTTAACGTTGAAGTTGGCAGTTTACCGCTTATCTTTGTACCATTTCAGGTTATTCACTAGACTTGAACTGCTTAAATTTCAGTAAAAACTGGAAAATGGGGGTGTTCTAAAAGTTTTGACCGGTAGTGTGTATATATACACTACCGTTCAAAAGTTTGGGGTCACCTTCCATCTGGACTATGGCTAATCGGGCACTCCTTCATTCTTCAGCAAGATAATGACCCGAAACACACCTTGAAGTTGTGCAAGAACTATCTGGTGAAGGAGGAATGTGAACAACAACTCAAACTAAAGACCTGGCCTGCCCAGTGTCCAGACCTCAATCCCATAGAACTTGTATGGGACAAACTGGAAAGGAAGAGTCAAAGCAAAGCAACCCACAAGTTTCTCTGGGAATTGCTGCAGGATAGCTGGGAAAACATGTCGGGTGATTTCCTGCTAAAACTTATTAACCGAATGGCCACTGTTTGTGAGGCTATTCTCACGGCAAAGGGTGACTATTTTGAGGAATCCAAGATTCAATTTTCAATATAATTTTCTTGAACATTTCTTTGATGTTCATTTTGTTCATTGTTACATGTGTTTTTTGTCATTTTAAAGTATTTACAGAAATGTATACGGTGTAAAGCATTGTCAATTATGAGATAAAAATCGTTTCCAGCAGGTGACCCCAAACTTTTGAACGGTAGTGTACATTTTACATTGACATTTTAGGCATTTATCAGACGCTCTTATCCAGAGCGACTTACACAGTTTACATTTATTTACATACAATCCATTTATACAGCTGGATATTTGCTGAAGCAATTCAGGTTAAGTACCTTGCTCAAGGGTACAACAGCAGTGCCTCACCAGAGAATTGAACCAGCAACCTCTGAGTTACAAGCCCAGCTCCCTAACCATTACACTACACTGCCAGCCCACGTATATATACTGTATATACTGTATATATACAGTATATAGAAGCTTTAATAATTTTAGAGGGATTCTGGATCTGGTGTCCATGGGCAATACAACAATATGTGCAGTACATATTAGTACAGAGTGTATCTCACACACACTCTATGTGTATATAGATACAGTGTGTGTGTGTGTGTGTGTGTGTGTGTGTGTGTGTGTGTGTGTGTGTGTGTGTGTGTGTGCGTGCTAAAGAAAAGACAATTTCCCATCGTTTTCATAGGATATACAGTATATTCAATGAAATTCAGCGTCACCCATAATGCAGCTAAATGTCCCCATTCAGTCAGTGACATGAACGTGAGTTCCTTTGAAAACAAGGAATGATTTGACTTGTTATGACAAAAATATGAACCCTTTAAACACATCACAGACAATCGCGGCAGAGACCGCTGGGGTGTGGAGTTCCATTATGCAGTACTGTGGACCATGATTAAACCTAGTCCCTGTGGACAGTGAATCATATTCCCTGTTCACCTGGGATGACCCTTAGCCTGCATCAATGTGCACCCCTGCTGCAGGTGAGGTTTATTTGTGACCGCATCCAATGGGAATGCATATTAATTTTTGTGAATGCACAAACATGTTCCAGTTGGTCAGTTTGATGGAGGATCCATGAGTATAATCTTTCAGAGACGCAGTCAGTCATAAGTACATCATCTCTGGGTTTACGTGACAAGTTGGGTAACTGTAACTGGGAGATTTTGTTTTTTCATTCCAGGCATTTTGTTAATCTTTTGCACTTGTTTAATTCTGACAGCAGCAACATGGACCTGGAGCAATTTTCCTTAATCTCTATGAATTGCAAACTTTCATTTTTTTCCCCCAAATCAGCAAATTTTATGGAAATTACAGTGTTTGCATTCAAGAAGAAAAAAATGATCCAAATTGGTCAAAAAGTCCAAAGTTAAAAACAAATGTAGATAAAATTCAGGCCACAATTTTGTTAAAGTTGCAATAAACATTGACAATGTATTTTTTTTACATGTAGATACAGTATTTAGAGTGCAGTGCAGATATTAATGCTTCATTACATAGCTTGTAAAACGTCCAGTTATTCTACAGTGTTTCTTCGTCTTCTTCTTCTTAGGAGTATGGGAGCACTGTGAAATTCCTCTTATGCGTGTTTGGTCTTACTGAGTGACTACAAAGTAATGAGCATCTTTAAATTATATTGTGCCATAATTATGATTGTGTCATAATTCAGGAGTGGAAAAACATTGCCAGAGGGGCCCATTCTAATTGATTATGTTTGTCTTCTTGCTGGTGTGACATTTTGTGGATTTGGTTACTGAATTTTTTTGCATCTAAATGTGTGTTTGAAAGATATACAGAAGGAGTCATATGATCCCCTATTAGACAGTAATGTTTTTGTTTATTTACCAGTGACAAATGTTTCTCATTCTAAATCTATTTTCATTTTCAGAGGCTATGGGAAAAAAAAGAAAATCAATGTTGTCTTCCCACAACATTGTACCTCTCTTTCTTTCTCTCTCTCTCCCCCTCTCCCTCTCTCTCTCTTTCTGTCTCTCTTGCTTTCACTCTCACACACTCTCTTCCTCTCTTCCACTTTTCACAATGGTAGGTAATGTGTTTCTATTGGTTGCACACCCAACTTTAGATTAAATCTGTGCCTTCAAAGAGACAAGAAAGAGTGAGAATGTTTTAATGCTTTGTGATTTTTTTTTTACAGAACTCTCTTTGACTTAGTAAATGTGTTTACGGCCTTTAACAAAGAAAAATAAACGTTTTGGAAAGCCATGCTTATGATGTGTTTTAGATTTACGCTCAAACACAAGCGGAGAGAGTGGCAAATTATTCATTTTCTTGCAGCGAAGGCATAAACGCAGTGTAATCAGAATTCTCAATAGAAAATGTGTATGTCATAACACGGGTGAAATGTAAAACACATCCACTGTATTACAGAAACTTTATATGCCCTTGCATTTTCTTTGAAGTTGCCCTCTGGAACTTTAGGTTTTCCTGAATCTTATGAAATCACTGTGAGATGCCATATTTAACCAATCATTCTGACAAAATATATGCTGTCACTGATCTAGTGACATCTAGATCAATCTAGTTTCAAACCTAATGGCTCAAAATCATGTCATCACAGATCTCATACAGCCAATGACTGGAGACATGCATCCTACTGCCAAGCCTGTTCTTAGTATTAACAGAAGTGCCATCATTAATTAGTTCAGATAATTAATTTATATTAATTAAGTTATACGTAGCCCTGGAATCATGTAATTAAAAAAGATTAATTCAATCATATGTTTATTCATTCTTTAGGGCAAATTACGTGAAACTAGAAGAATCCACAATGACTAAATCATCTGTGACCTGTTAGAAGGACAATGCTGTGATATTGCAAAAGCTTGGATTGTTTACTTCAAATATACCCTGATACAAAAGGCAGATATCAGTGTATACCAAGCTCGAATAAAATCAAAAAAGAACGTTGGCCCTACAAAAGAGGAGGAAGGAAATGTAAGGCACCCACTATCAACCCGAATCAACCCTGCAATTTAGAAGACATACTTTGTGCACAGTTCTTTGCTGTTGCTATGTTTTTACTTATTAAATGTGATGTGGAAAGCTGTTATTACATGCAGTATTATGTTCTTTGCTGATACTATATGCTGTTGTTGTGTTGCTACTATTATATTTGACTCGCTGTACTGCTCTTATATGTGATCTATTACTGTATATGCTGTGTTGGTATTATATGCTGTCCCTATGTTGTTGCTCCTTATGGTCTGTACTACTGTTATATGTTGCTGCTATTTGTCTCCAACTGCAATGGGCATGTCTGTTGCGATGTACTCCGGTTATAGGTTACATCGTTTTACCTGGGTCATTTGCACCTGTCGTTTCTCCTGCTTAGGGACCCCTGATGAAAACTAGAAATGTGTCTATATCTGGCACTCTCATATGGATGCATCTGTGGAAATGTTTATTATTGTGCATTGTCCCTGTCAAATCAATGAATACTTTAAAAAAAACACCTTTGGCTGAGCTGCAAAGTTTAAAAGAAATTGGTCAAGATAACAAATGTTGTGGAAAATAAGATCCATCTAGTGACTGACTGTGGCCTTCTACAGCTTACTTTTTTTTTGTCCCTGCCCTGCCCTTCTGCTTCTTTCCCTATGTCTGTTCTCTCACCTGTCTTCCAGAAAGTGAGAAAAAGAGGGGAGATGTATGAAGGAAGGCCTTTGTTCCATATTTGTATAGATTATAGGGTTTACGATCCATGTGACATGGTAATTCAGAAATGCACTGTTTGTTCCACAAAAGAGTGGTGTTACAGTCATCAGCGTTCTTGAGTTGCCATTAGGCTCTGTGTGCATAGGCGCAACACAGTAACATTATTCATCTTGTGAGGTAGACTAGGATCCTCTTTAATTGCATAAAACAGGAATCATCTGGAAACATGGTTCTATAAACAAGTGCTTTCATGGGCCAGTGCATTAATTTACCGGGCACACAGAACAAATACTGCGCTGATTGTATAATTGGAGCGCTATAATTGTTTGATTGACATTCGCTCTTTCACAATAAATTTCATTGTCCTGAGTTACTGAAGTGGAACCTGCAGAAAAGCAAGGCAAATAAACTTGTCAGTCAAACATCACATGAGCGGTTTTTCTTTCTTTATTTATTAATTTTCATTAATGTATTACATTTATTTATATATTTATATCCCCCCCGGGAGTGTGGGAATCAAACCACCAGTTTAATAATTGGGATAATACGTTTAATCACAAATGATGCTTAATGGAACACAAAGGTAATATTTCTCACATATTTCTGCACAGATAGTCTAGTGTCGTTCCCAGTTCAGTCTCTTGCATTAGTTACAGAGGCTGTTCTGCTGTCTGTAATCACAGAATGAGAGACAGCTGCACATTTATGGAATTACTTTTAGCCATCTCTCCCTTTCAACACTGGACATCTCCCATGCTGGGGGAGAGAAGATATTAGAGAGCCATCACCGAGAGCTGTCCAATGTCTGACCGAGCCGCCCGCCACATCACAAAATGTAGTAATGAGCAAGACCTACAGTATGAGGGTAATTTGTCGTTTTGTCCTCCAGCCACTAGATGTCCTTGTGAAGCAAGCAAAGCAAAGCTGTTTGGAGGACAGGTGATTAAAGATTCACCACTGGTGTTTAGGTCGGCGAAGACCCACCTACAGGCAAAGAAGGTTAACATTAGGGAAGTAATCTGTTTCATGGAGTAACATAAGGCTTCTAGAATTGGCAGATACTCTAAATATTGACCGACATAACATTCCGGTCTACATAGGCCATACTAGTCAATTCACACCCAGTGTGAAAAGCTATCATGTTGTGCACACGCTTGCAGCTCCTGGCCAGGACTTTCATGTTTTTCAGTCTGCATGAGCCTTAAAAATGAATTTGAATTCATTGAACTCATTCATTGAGTGTTAAGGGATAAGAACATTTTTAAAAACATGATAGCATTTTTGGGGGATTCACTTGATTAGTAGAGTATGTCTTTTATTACATATTTAATCATATATTTTTGTAAGTATGCAAGAACCATACTATTATGCAATTCCATTGGTGGATATATGGTGAGGTAGCAGTAAAAAAACCTACTGTAGACTGAAGTTACCCTGAAAAGAAAATGAAAAACATGTGAGCTTACCATTTGAGCTTTTCATTGGCTGTCTCCTACATTTATTGCCCATAGCGATACATTTTATAATGTGCATTGCTTTGGTAAGGACAGGCGGAAGCAGCATTTAAATGTGGTTTGTGCTTAGTGCAGTGTACAAAAATAAAACATGAAATCAATGATCTGAAAACAATGAGAAATATTTCATCATATTTGTTTTTTTATCTCTCTCTGTCTCTCTTTCTCTCTCTCTCTCTGTCTGCATATTATAAAATGCATTATACGTCCAACTTCACTTGCAGTTAAATACATTTTAATGGAGGACAGAAATATTACACAACAGTTATTCATGAGCCGTGTGTTGTGTCATCATTAAGGTCTGAAGACTGTACAGCGTAACAGCCTTTAACAGTAGCCGGTCTAATTCCTGAAGCGCTCGCTTGGAGAAATGGAGCCCAGTACAAGATTTCTACTAAACTGCACGGACCTATAGGGCAGCCGCATGGATGATTTTATCTGCACCGTTGCTGCCTTATTTGTAGGATAATCGAAAACACTTTGAAGATGGAGTAGCCTTGGGTTGAAATGCAATACAGGAAGAATATCCCTGGGATGACTCTGGGCGCTTCTCACTTCAGTTATTTCTCCCTACCAGTGTAAAGAGTAAAGGGTATGCCTTACACCCCCACCACCCGGAAAGATATTGAATACTTCTGAGGGCATTTTTCAAATGTGTACTTCTTGCAGGGAGACTGATAACATCAGATGTGTAGCGGCCGTAGAGTCTGTTTGCTATGCCGTGTGTTCGTTCTATAAAAGTTTGATTGTCTGTGATGCATGCATCTCTCTCTCTCTCTCTCTCTCTCTCTCTCTCTCTCTCTCTCTCTCTCTCTCTCTCTCTCTCTCTCTCTCTCTCTTTCTATTTAGCTTTGTCTATCTCTAGTTTCTCTCTCTGTTTCTCTGTTTCTCTCTTTCGGTCTCGCTCTCTCACATACACATACACACTCTCACTCTATCTAAAATATACACACAGGATGAGAATGCGTGCGAGGCAATTGCATTTTCAGCACAATAATGCAGCGTTCCATCCCTTACAATATTGATTTGCTAGTCTCCATCTGTTCTTCTGCAGTGTGTCATTTTCTATGTTCATGTCTCAGAGGAATCTGACATAGTGTAATTTGTAGCAATAAACCTTAAGATTACAGTGGTCACCACCTCAAAAGTAAAAGTAGGGCAGAGTCTGTATCTGAGGGATTGCCCAAATTCAGGAAAAGCAAGACAAGGTGGCTATAGTGTGGCTAAATAAAGGTATTGAATAAGCTTTACCTCAGCAAATTGAGATTTTTGTTACGTTCTGTTACGTGCGGTAAATGCAGACCTGGACCCAAAAGCGGACTCGACACGGAGATGGTAATTGCGCTCCGCTCAGGAGGCGTTTAATCACGGAACAAATAAAAGTGACGGAAACAAGCCGTCCAAAAACAAACAGGCAAAACAGGATTAGCCGTGCGGCTAAATAAACAAGAAACAGCGAATCCAAAAACAACCGGCAAAAAACAGGAAAGCCGTGCGGCTACTAAACAAGAAACAAAATAAACACAGGCAGATTCAGGAATATTAGCGAAGTCGGGAACAGGTAACCAAATGAAAGCAGTGCTAGAAAAACTAGTACGCAAAGGCAATGGGCTAAACGAGTGCCGGGTTTAAATAGGCAAAAGCATTAACTAATAAGGGCAGCGTGCAGAATGTGTTAGGGGAAAACAATGTGACAGGCTAAACGAAACGAGGGAACAAGAAACAGATTGGGGCAGCGTGCAAAATGTGCAGGGAACAACAATTGTCACAGGCTAAACGAAACGAGGGAACAAGAAACAGATTGGGGCAGCGTGCAAAATGTGCAGGGAACAACAATTTACAGATTGCGGCGAAGCCGCGCCCATAACACAGACAACCCAGGGAGAACGCAAAAACCAGACATGACACGCAAGGAACAAAGTGGCAGAAAAACACAAGGAAAGTGAACAGGGCGGACAGCGATGTAACAGAACCCCCCCCTCAACGGGAGCCTCCTGGCGACCCACCAGGCCTGTTTTTCTGAGGGTGGGTTCGGTGGAAGTCCCGAATGAGGGAAGGGTCAAGGATGAGCTGGCGGGAAACCCAGCTCCTCTCCTCGGGGCCATAACCCTCCCAGTCCACCAAATATTGGTGGCCCCGACCCCTGCGCCGAATGTCCAGGATGCGCCGGACGGTGTATGCTGGGGCGTTGTCGATGATCCGGGGGGGCGGAGGGGGAACGGCCGGAGGGCACAGTGAGCTGGTAGTGACAGGTTTGATCTTTGAGACGTGAAAGACGGGGTGAATCTTGAGGGCTGGAGGGAGTTGGAGTTTGACAGCAGAGGGGTTGATGATAGACTGTACCTTGTATGGACCGATGTAACGTGGCTGGAGTTTCTTGGAGGTGGACTGGAGGGGAATGTCAGTGGTGGAGAGCCAGACTTGCTGTCCCGGAGAGTATTGGGGGGCTGCGGTGCGGTGGCGGTCCGCCAGGCGTTGAGTGCGCGCGGTGGAGCGACGGAGAGCAGAGCGGGTGTCCTCCCAAACCGAATACAGCGCCGGATGTGGGTTTGCACAGACGGGACGGAGATCTCCTCCTCCTGGGCCGGGAACAGGGGGCTGATACCCTAGGGAGCACTCGAAGGGGAGAGACCAGTGGCAGAGCTGGTTAGGGAATTGTGCGCATACTCAACCCAGGGTAGCAGATTGCTCCAGGAGGAGGGGTTTCGGTCTGTGATGCACCGCAGTGCAGTCCCCAGGTCTTAGTTGGCCCTCTCGGTCTGGCCATTCGTCTGGGGGTGGTAGCCGGAGGACAGGCTGACAGAGGCCCCCAGGGCCTGGCAAAACGACTTCCAGGCGTGGGAGGAAAACTGGGGACCACGGTCCGACACAACGTCGGCGGGGATCCCATGTAAGCGAACCACGTGCTGGACCAGGAGCTCTGCGGTCTCTGAGGCTGAGGAAGCTTGGGAAGGGGAGCGAAATGGACTGCTTTGGAGAATCGGTCGACAATGGTCAAAATAGTGTCGTTACCTTCAGAGGGGGGGAGTCCACAGACAAAGTCCAGACCAATGTGACTCCAAGGACGACCTGGGATGGGTAGGGGACGGAGGAGACCGCTGGCGGGCTGGTGGGATGCCTTGCTCCTGGCGCAGGTGGTGCAGGCCAGTACGAACTCCCGGGCGTCCGCGGCCATGGACGGCCACCAAAAGCTGCGTTTGAGCAGCGACAGGGTGCGCTGGAACCCGGGGTGGCAGGCCAGGCGGGAGGAGTGCGTCCACTGCAGGACCTGGGAACGGACGGAAACAGGGACAAACAGGTGAGGGCTGGGGTTAGGTCTGGGGTCAGGTTGAGTGGCCTGGGCCTCCCTGATCTGCCTCTCAATTCCCCAGGTCACTGCAGCAACCACACAGGGGGGACAGGATGGTGTCGGGACTCGTCTGTCCGGTTTTGGAGGAGAGGTGGGGGGAGGGCGTCGGGTTTTAGGTTACGGGATCCGGGTCTGTATGTGATGGTGAAGTTGAAGCGGCCAAAGAACAGTGCCCACCGGGCCTGGCGAGAACTGAGTCTCTTGGCCGACTGGATATATGCCAGGTTTTTGTGGTCGGTCCAGACGATAAATGGGTGTTCCGCTCCCTCCAATAAATGTCGCCACTCCTCCAGGGCGAGTTTGACCGCCAGCAACTCCCGATTCCCAACGTCGTAGTTGCGCTCTCGGGGGACAGCCTACGGGAGTAGAAGGCGCAAGGATGGAGCTTTTGGTCCTCACCAGAGCGTTGGGACAAGATGGCCCCCACCCCGGAGTCCGAGGCATCCACCTCCACCACGAACTGACGAGACACCTCAGGATGGACCAGGACAGGAGCGGAAGTGAAGCGGTTCTTTAAACCGATGAAGGCGGCTTCAGCTTCAGGGTTCCAGGAGAAGGGGATGGATGGGGAGGTGAGTCGGGTGAGGGGTTCAGCTACCCTGCTGTAGTCCCGAATGAATCGCGGTAAAAGTTTGCAAACCCCAGGAATCGTTGCAATTCCTTTACCGATGACGGTTGAGGCCACTCCACCACCGCCTGGATCTTGGCCGGGTCTGGTCTCACCTGTCCACACTCCACGATGTACCCCAGGAAGCTCACCGACGAGGCGTGGAATTCGCACTTCTCCGCCTTGACAAACAGTTGGTTCTCCCACAACCTCTCCAAGACCTGCCGGACATGGGTAGTGTGTTCCTGTAGGTTGCGGGAGAAAAATTAAAATGTCGTCAAGGTAGACGAAGACAGAGCGGTTGAGAAAGTCCCGGAGCACATCGTTGACCAACGCCTGGAACACAGCGGGGGCGTTGGTGAGCCCGAACGGCATCACCAGGTACTCGAAGTGGCCCAGGGGGGTGTTGAACGCCGTCTTCCACTCGTCCCCTTCCCGGATTCGAACAAGGTGGTAGGCGTTACGGAGGTCCAATTTAGAAAAAATAGTGGCCTCCTGTAGAGGTTCGAATGCGGAGTTGATGAGAGGTAGAGGGTACTTGTTTTTAACGGTGATGGCGTTGAGGTTGCGGTAGTCGATGCAGGGACGGAGTGACTTGTCCTTCTTGGCCACGAAGAAGAACCCTGCACCGACTGGGGATGAGGAGGGTCGGATGATGCCTGCCGCCAGTGAGTCATGAATATATGACTCCATCGCTGCTCTCTCCGGCCGCGAGATGTTGAAGAGGCGACCGGAAGGCAGGGGAGCCCCGGGAAGCAGGTCGATGCCGCAGTCATAGGGCCTATGAGGGGGCAACGAAGAGGCTCGGCTCTTGCTGAACACCTCCGCCAGGTCGTGATACATGGGGGAACCGAGGACATGTCTGGAGGAACCAACCTGGCGGGAGGTGAAGCACCCTCCGTGGGTGCTCGAGCCGACTGGAGGCAAGTGGCGTGACAGTAGGGACTCCAGCTCTGGATCTTGCTGGTGATCCAGTTCAGATGAGGTTGTGGAGTTGGAGCCAGGGTTGGCCGAGAACCAGAGGGGACTGGGGTGAGGAGATGACCAGGAGCTGAATGGTCTCACGGTGGTTGCCGGACAGGATGAGCTGTAGGGGTTCGGTGGTGTGAGTGACCTGGGCTAGGAGGTTCCCATCCAGTCCGTGGACCCGGAGAGGGACGGCAAGAAGACGAGTGGCGATGCCAGCCTGTCGCACTAGCTGGGCATCAATGAAATCTCCATCCGCCCCGGAGTCCACTAGGGCACACAGCGACAGGGGTTGACGGTTCCAGTTGAGCGTGGCCTTCAACTGGAAGCGAGACTGGGCGGTTGTGGAGCCCTGGGTGTGGCTCACCAGTAGGCCCAGTTTTACTGGTGAGCCTGGGCTTTTGGTCGCGACGGGCAGGTGGCCAGGTAGTGGCCCGTGTTACCACAATAGAGGCAAACTCCCGCCTTGAGTCTCGCTTGCGTTCCTCCGGGAGAGGTGAGCTCTGCCCAGCTGCATGGGCTCTTCAGTTGCAAGCCCCGGGGCTGACCGTTGCTCGGTGGTTCGGGAGAGGAAGGAATCAGGAGGTGACGGAGAAGAAGAGCTCGCTGGGGTGAGGTGACCGGTCTTCTCCCTCCGACGCTCCATAGCGGTTGTCGACCCTGATGGCAAGGGAAACCAGGCGTCGAGGGAGTCAGGGTAGTCCCTCGTAGCCAGCTCGTCCTTCACCACTTCACCTAACCCGTTCCGGAAGGCCCCTTGGAGCGACGCGTCATTCCAAGCGGATTCCACCGCCAGGGTTCTGAACACCACCGCGTACTCCGCCACGCTGCGGTCCCCTTGACGGAGATGGAATAAGCACTGGGAGGCATCCTTCCCACCCACCGGGTGATCAAAAACCTTCCTCATCTCTGTCACGAATGTGGAGTACTGGGAACTGGCTGGGAGCTGGCTGTCCCAGATGGCAGTGGCCCATTCCAGCGCCCTACCCCCAAGGCAGCCCATGATGAATGCGATCCTTGCCGGCTCAGAGCCGTATGAAGATGGTTGTAGGTGGAAGATGAGGTCGCATTGCATGAGGAACCCCTTGCAGTTCCCCAAATCGCCATAATAGCGATCCGGGTGGGGAATGCGGGGTTCCCTGGGTTGTCCAACCGGCAGGCTGGCAGGCGGCGGCGATGACGCAGGGGGGTTGGGAGAAGTCGTCTGCGTCAGAAGAGAGACGTTGGAGCTGAGTTGGGACACCTGCTCTCCCACCTGAGAAATATGGCCTCCCATACTCCTCAGTGCCTCCATAGTCTCCTTCATGTGTCGCTCCTGCTGGTCTATACGAGCCTCCTGGCAGGCGAGTAGGTGGTGGAGCGCAGTCGAGTCTGCTGGGTCCATAATGGCCTTTGCGTTCTGTTACGTTCTGTTACGTGCGGTAAATGCAGACCTGGACCCAAAAGCGGACTCGACACGGAGATGGTAATTGCGCTCCGCTCAGGAGGCGTTTAATCACGGAACAAATAAAAGTGACGGAAACAAGCCGTCCAAAAACAAACAGGCAAAACAGGATTAGCCGTGCGGCTAAATAAACAAGAAACAGCGAATCCAAAAACAACCGGCAAAAAACAGGAAAGCCGTGCGGCTACTAAACAAGAAACAAAATAAACACAGGCAGATTCAGGAATATTAGCGAAGTCGGGAACAGGTAACCAAATGAAAGCAGTGCTAGAAAAACTAGTACGCAAAGGCAATGGGCTAAACGAGTGCCGGGTTTAAATAGGCAAAAGCATTAACTAATAAGGGCAGCGTGCAGAATGTGTTAGGGGAAAACAATGTGACAGGCTAAACGAAACGAGGGAACAAGAAACAGATTGGGGCAGCGTGCAAAATGTGCAGGGAACAACAATTGTCACAGGCTAAACGAAACGAGGGAACAAGAAACAGATTGGGGCAGCGTGCAAAATGTGCAGGGAACAACAATTTACAGATTGCGTGCGAAGCCGCGCCCATAACACAGACAACCCAGGGAGAACGCAAAAACCAGACATGACACGCAAGGAACAAAGTGGCAGAAAAACACAAGGAAAGTGAACAGGGCGGACAGCGATGTAACAATTTTGAGCCTAATGTTTGTCTTGGACCTTCTGGCTTGGGCTTTGGGCCTTCTCAAACATTTTTGGCCTGCAATGTGAACTCATCACCAAATAAAAGACAAAACATATTCTGACAGCTGAAAAATTGCTAAATTGTAAATTGCTCATTTTTACTGTTGTGCTGTCTGTTTTACATATTATGTGTTGTACTGAATTTGGTTTAGTTTTTTAGATATTTATTTTTCAAACAAGAAACTAATGACATCCTCCAATGGTAGGATTTTGTGCTACTTTCTTTACCCGCCCCATGGAATGTATGATATTTTTGCTATTACAGTTTTTCTCAAACCGGTACTGGTACACACAAAAACTGTTTAAACAATTGGGAAAAACTGTAACTACATTAACGCAATGATACACCCTCCCCAGAAAGTATATGACATACACATGGCCATAACATTACATTGTCAAAAACCAAGACTAATCCCATCAATAATACCTCATAGATGATTCTGGAGCATGAACTAACGGATAAGGGGAGGGAAAAATATTTCATTTAGGGAAGAGAAGCATACCTCTGGGTATTCAAAGCAATTTGGCTCGCCTGCTGTTCCCCAGAACCAATTAAAATATTAGCTCAAGATGTAACTGTTCACACATATCGACATGTAAGGAAAAGTGTTTAAGTGTAAAATATTGAAAAGTTCCAGTTGAACTTTGATGATAATACCCAAGGCTACTATAACGATTTAAGAAGCGCAATTACCAGCCAAAGTTAGATTGCGTCCAACTCTAGTGTCGCCTAAAGTGAGCTGTGTCACTCTCCAATAGTATGTTATCAGTCACAGGAGGCCTGTTTTCAATTATGGAGTATGTTATAATTATCCATATTCTGCTTCTACAATAACTATGGCAGCCATTGAATTGAAGATAGCATGGGACAGCACTATTCAAAAAGCATTATGCCTTTGCTTTTGTGAGACTATGAGATTGCACACAATTGTGCCCATCTGTTTCCTTTCTATAGTACTTGCAGTTGTACACCAGATAATTAACCGAATGAAAGCGCATTGTACATTAGTTGGCAGTTCGCATATGATCCTTATGTTATTTCTTTACTCAAATGGGAATCTCTCATGGATGTCTTGTTTTTTTTCTTCTTCTTCCTAAACAGATTTTCATCCATTTTAAAATTAATTAATGTTCTCTACAGGTTAAAAAAAGTTACCATTTAATCACAATGTAACAAAAATGACAATAAATCACCAAGAAAATCATCCCCTAATGTAAGAGTGTGAAGTATGAGTAATAGTTTATGTAGTTCTTATTATGCTAACAATAGGTGTTAGCATAACGATATCTACAAAACTGCCCTGCGACAAAATTATTATTAGGTTTTAAGTTATGCGCAAAACAAAGCAAAAGTTTTGTGCTAAACACAGGGACAGGGCTTGCATAATTATATCCCTCCTTGTCTGGTGGAAGACCTGACGCTCTTGCTTGCTGGACTCCAGAGATTCAGACAACTGTAATCAGTACACTCAAAACGAGCTGCCGCAGTATCGCTATTAAGCTGGCGAATGTTTTTCCCTTCGAACAACTTTATCTTTTAAATGAATTGTCGGCGGGAAAGCGAGAAAAAAAACAGCCAAAATGCCTGTATTGTTTATAATTGATGTCTTATGTAAATGGAAAGATTGAATCTGCTACTCAGACAGACACACTGTACATAGAAAAAAAACAAAAGAAACAATGCGGAAACAAAATCTGGCAGACAACTGAAGGAAGACTGAGGGAAGCTGGGGCCTGCTCAGGGTAATTTTCAGGAGGTATTGAAGCTGTTTTGTAAGCGGCACTTTGTGGTTGGGGAGGGATTGCTCTCATAGCTGAACCTGCAAATGACACTCCCGACACACACATTATCTAACAACACAAACAATACCAGGTTTAATGTCTACCAGGACTTTTCTCCTCGGTCAAACTCCCTTTTGGCAGTGACAGAAGTGTTTTGTTTATTTTTCTAGAATTACATTTAGACCTACAGCCATTCACATGTTTTAGATGCTGTCAGACAAGGCTTGGGTCCTGAGATTCCTTGTCCCATCCAGCTGTATTGTTAAATCCTGAATTGATCACCATCACGTCATATTACTGTATGTTTTGCCAGTGATTGTCAGATGCAAAAAACTGTTACCACCAATGATAAATGCCAAGGTGCCCAGGTGCCTGATCTTGTAGAATAGGCACTTTTACCCTGCACTTGCAGAGATGAATGGAGGCAATGTTAGCTAACCGTACCAAATATATTCAAACTTTTTTCTGTTCGCCGCACACTTTTGCTTACGTTTTGAAAAAGTGGTGCACAGTGAAAAACAAAGAGCTCAAATTGCTGACAAATGGGAAGCTGATGAGAGAACAAATAAGTCGACAATCATTTGGCTGTTCTAATTAATTTAAATCAATTTCATATTGGAACCAACCGTTAAAAACAATCCACAGATTTGTCTGTGATGAAAATTTCCTCATTGTAGCATCCATCATAAATCAACGCCACCGCCAAACAAAATAGAAAGTTACGTTTGAAATCTATCAACAGCCACTGTTACAAGGGACTACAGTTCTTCACAAACTGTCCGCCCTGTTGAACACACACCTGGCTATCTCCAGGAGCTGATACCCAGGGAGTGCGCTGCGACGGCCCGTCCAGCGGTCAGGAACTCTAACCTTGATAAACGACGCACTGAGCGTTCTGCACTGAAGCCAAGAAACCTCTCAGCAAGATGATTGAGCCTGGGGCCGGCCTGTGCTATCTGGGATAGATGCTGTTTCGCACTGTTTCGTCTGTACTGTAATCACTCTCCTTGCCCACTGCATGGACACACAGACTACCAGTCTGCGAGCAGCTGCATGGTGTCACGGTGCAATACCCAAGCTCTGTTCTTTTTCCCAGCTTGTGCTTGCATCAGCCGTATTTCAGAATAATTGAACTATTCAAAAAGATGTGCATCTCTCTTAGTCACCATCTTGGGCATCCTTTCTTAATTAGATGATGGGCTGTTTATGGCCTGTTTTCAATCAAATCTTGTCCTTAACTTTGATGTAAAAATAAATGCAGGTGTCACAGTTAATCTTCACTAACGTTGTTTGGTGAGTTATTTTCTGTGTTGGTGAACGAAATGAACACACACATTTCATTTAGTTAAGGTTATTAAGGATCACTGACATTGAACATTACGTTTGATTGAATCCAGACCCTTGTATATGATTGGCTGGTAGTATAGTTATCATCCCAAGAGCTGGTTTGAAAGTAATCTAGATCACATTGTTAGGAAGGGCTGGTCACACCCTGGTACACTGATGGCAGGCTGAAAATAAAGGGGGAGAATTGTATCCCTTAAGCTGCCTGCCAGCAGTATAGTTCAGAAGCAAAACACAGGCATTTGCCCCAATCATCCTCTTTTATCAGCTGGGTCTTTATCATATGCTTTTATGTCTGAAATTCAATTCTACAAAACCATGCATACATATAAATGTGCGTAACAGCCAAATTACAGGTTTGGATTCTGTTTGGAGTTATTAGTGCAAGATGTGTTTAAGGATGTGCAACAATCTTGTGTGTGTGTGTGTGTGTGTGTCAATAACTTGTCTTTGGGGCATTTTCTGACCCAAATCTTCCCCGTGACATTCCCTTGGCTTGGGTATTCTTGTGTGTGAAGATTTTCTCTGGGGCTGCCATGCTGGTCTCCTCCGTGAACAGAGATTGAGTCTTGGTGTGTGTACCATCTAGCTTTGTTTCCCTCTGGGAACTGAGGGGGAATTTTCCACTTTTTTTTGTTTCTTTTTTTGACTTTTTTTGTGTGGTTTTTCATTCCCTCAAGAGTAGCTTGCACAAAATGGTAAATTACCCTAACAGATATCTTTGTCTGCAGCTTAGCTCAAACTTAGCTCACGCCTTTCTTTCTCTTAACACCATCTGTGCTTACATTTTTACTTTTTAATTTTTCACAATGTTATATTTTTACCTCATAAAACCCCTTTTACACAATGACTTATTCATGTTGCTTAATTGGTGCATTGCTTTTGTTGCTAGAGCTATACAAGTAAGTTGATTGATTGATTCGTTGCTTAATTGATTGGCCAAAGCTGGCCCCCTGTTTTGTATTCTCATTCCTGCAGAATGTGCACAGAGCCAAAACCAATCATTCAATCACAATAATTTTAAAATGTGATAACTCTCTTGAATAGAGGTCTTTTATTTACAGATGTGTTTAATGTTCTTGTTGTCAAACAATTGTTTATTGGAATATTGATAGAAATGTCCAATCTTTGAGCTACTGGGTGGTACTTCACTAGGGTGTGGATAGGCCCCACAGCCACGGTCTTGTACCGAATCCAGACTGTCCCTGGAGGCCCATAAGCCAGTGTATAACTAGCCATAGCGTTACCATAGCGCCACCCTCAGATGCACAACCAATAGAACATACACTTTTACACCATGGGGGCCTCAGAGGCTGAGGCACAGAGGAAAAACCCTTCAAAATAAAAGGTTTAAAAAATCAATACATTGTATTTGTGTTAAAACACTGTACCAAAGTGGAAGATCATTTTTACCCTTTTTGGTTAGTTAGTTTGGTTGGTACCCATCCATCCAAAACAATTGTGTACACAGCACAATAAATGAATGAAACAATGCCAGCTGACCTCTCTCATTAACAAGGCGTTTTCGCCCACAAAACTGCCGCTCACTGGAAGTTTTTCTTTTTTGCACCATTCTCCGAGACTGTTGTGCGTGAAAATCCCATGAGATCAGCAGTTTCTGAGATACTCACACCACCCCATCTGGCACCAACAATCATTCCACGGTCAAAGTCACTTAGATCACATTTCTTCCCCATTCAGATTTTTGGTCTGAACAACAGCTGAACCTATTGACCATATCTGCATTCTTTTATGCATTGAGTTGCTGCCACATGATTGGCTGATTAGATAATTGCATTGCAGGTGTACAGGTGTACCTAATAAAGTGGCCACTGAGTGTATATATATATGTATATATACATACTGTATATATTTATTTATTTTTTATGTATTGTTCCATCTTGTACATCTTTTACATCTTGTTCCAATGTACCCCTGTCTATGCTAATGTATTAATAATTCCTAATTAGTTGTACAATAATGTATAATAATCTGACAATAAACTGAACACCTAATGAATCTTAGTCAGGTTGGTGACTAACCTCTGTTATATATCTAGGGGACACAAGTGAAAACACCCTTATACTGTATTTATCTAATGGTTTTATTAGCTTACCTCTATCATCATCAATAGATATATAACAGTGACAGCAACAATAATAAAAATAACAGCACACTGTTGAATCCAGATCAGTTTTCAATCAAACCTTGAGATCTTAGCTGGAAAGAATAAAAGAGAATACTGAGGGTCGGAATTGAGAAACCTTAGGGCTCCTGGGTGGCATGACTGGTAAAGGCACCTCTAAGTGCAGGTTGCCTACTGCAGGGGTTTGAGCCCAGGCTGCCCCAGCCTGGCTCTGGCCGGGAGTCCCATTCGGAGGTGGCAATTGGCTGTCCGCCCCTAGGGGGAGTGGGGAGGGAAGCTGGCAGTTACAGTCAACGGCTTGGCGGGTTCTGTCTCGGAGGAGGCAGTCTGCCTCTTTCACTGCCGGTCCCAGTCTGAGTAGCAGTCGGTGAACTCGTAGTACAAGGCAAAGGGATAGACGACAGTATAATTGACCACCAAATTGTGAGTAAAACCGAAAAAAATAAATATATATATATTTTTAAAGGAATTGAGTCCAGATTATTAATGAATGCACTTGTGGCCTATCATCAATATCAAAATAACCTCCATGTGCCCGAGTGAAAGGCTTCAGTGGGATAGAAAAGGCACTGGAATACAGATTCAAGTGTTACATGAGTCATGGAGCTGTTAGCAAGGGATGAGAGATCAGGGTACTTTACTCTCTGCCGTCTAAATTAAAGTGCTCTCCTGCCACTTTCAATTTCTGGGTAATTCCTCCTGCCGGGGGTCACTCAGCTGCTTCTTTGCGATTGTTCTTCAGGCTGAAAGGCCAGCTCTTAAGTGCTGCAAACTCCTCTGACAAAACTCACAACCCTCAAGGTAGAAAATCCACCGCCAACTGCACTAAAGCAGAACGTGTTTGGCAGCCAAAATAGCAAGGGAGATTTTTTAAAGAAAAGCGCTGGAATTTTCACCACTCTATTAAACCTCATAAGACAGAGAAACACGTTCCACCGACACGAGAAAGCAGTCTTCGAGCCCACTGTGAGAAATTTCACAAATTTGTCTGATGAAATTTAAAACATCAAGGCTGTTAAAAGACTGATTCAAATGGGCATCATCTTTCTTTTTTTTTTAAATCACGGTGCTCTTTCCTTAGCTACCAAAGGTTAAGCAGCACAATTATGCAGTGCTCTAGAAAGTTTATTGTACAGTAAATCTGCACAATGAATTGCAATAATGAATTTATTTGTTCAACAATAGGATTGTGATAAATTTGGTAGAGTGAGGCAAATTGATCTTCTCTTTGAATGCCTCTTTCAGATAGAGAGCGCTCCCTGTTGTTCTGGCTGAGATGGCGGCATCTTACTCCCATCTTCCATTTGGGGACGCTAGGCTGTGGTCTTTACTGGCATTGATGAATGAGGTAGCTCTAGTCTGTGGAAATCTATTATGCGCTGGATTGCAAAGTACCAATACAGAGGGTGGAGTGTGGCGGCTTGGTGATTAATTAACACTGAGGGAACAGCCTCCCGATCTTTTTTTATTATCATTTCAAACAATTATTCTTTTTATGATTCATAGGAAATTCGAAGGTATAAACTTCTGCCACAGCCTACCCCTACAAACTGTAGTACTGTACAAAGATTCAGTCTCAAATGATTAAGAAGATTTAAGAAGATGAATATTTCATCTTAAATGCATATGCTTATTGCTATTTTCAGTGGGTGTAAGAGCAACTATACATATGTTGGCATGCTTGCGTGCATGTGTATGGGGGGAGGGGAAAGGCTTAAATGTACTAACAACAGAGATATCAAATGTATCTTATCTTATCATAAAAATGTCAAACTTTATTTATCTATTTATCAATTCAACTAGTTGGAGAGATTGGAATTGCATCTATGTCTGTAACAGGAATATCCTTTGGTTTAAATCATTTGTTGATGGAGGGCCTGCTGTCTTTCTCTGGGTGTGAGGATCTCCAGCTGCACTTGGAGTAGAATGAAAGAAAACAATGATTTATCATTATTTATATATATATTTGTACTGTATATCATATATTGTTTCATGGATGAAACCCTGGCGAAAGCTATATACCAAAATCCGTTGGTTCTAAGAATATGATTACATTCTTCCATTCACTCCATGAGTAGCTGGATGTTTTTATTTCTCATTGTTGCTGCTGTCTCTTCCATGCACCTTGGGTAGTTTAGCAAAGTGTTGCCAGAGCTCCCCGTTGTTCTTTCTGTGTGTGTGCAAATTCAGGCTGTGCTTCGGGCTGCTGTCAGTTTCATTACAGTTTCATCCCCTCAGTCACATTCTCTCCACACACTACCCAGAATGCAACGACACTCTCGTCAGTACCAAAGTCGGATATAAACGATCCACCAATTCAACTCACTATGAAGAAATACAATTTTCTTAGAAATAACATTCATAAAGGTGAAGGATGCTTATGTGTGTGTTTGTATGTGTTGTTTTTCCAGATGCAGGGGACAAAGTGAAGTATTTGTGGTAAACAACAAAACATTTCCTGAGTAACATGTAGATATGCCACTTATGTTGGGCATTGCACACATTTAATAAAAAGCAATGCTCAACTTTGAAAATTCAAGGTAATTCAAGGTCATAAAGTGGGACGATTAAATCAATAAATACAAAATTATCACAATCCCTTATGGTGCACATAGAAGTCAAATTTGTCCCGCCCCAATATTTAAAACAGTCATATCTGTCCCTCCCAATAATTTATAGATATAAAACATTCCCTTTCATTATGTCCCCCCCCCCAATATTTATTATGTGGTTACACCCTTGTTATGCATACATTGGCATCTTTGGGTATGGGTTACATTGATTAGCATAAACCAGGGCAATGAAAATGTGTCTAATATACTTGGGCAGTGCAACATTATTCTCAAATTTGATATTTTCTTTAAAGAAAGAATAACCTGAGAGAAGGGGTCATTTTTGGTGGTGGTGGTGGGTTGAGGCATACTCTTTGATTAGTAACCTTTATGTGTACCCACTTACTTATCGAAATAGTATTTGTTTAATATTCATAAATGCAACTTTGATATTCTGCCAAGGAGCACTTGCAGAAGCAAGCTAGAAGTAAAAACAGAAGGGATAAAAAAGAAGGAGATGACTCTATTCTCGGCTGAGAGTGGGATAATGGCGGGTTGTCGGATGATAATGTGAGCTTTTCTGCCTGGAGACTTATTGTCAGATTCTGTTCCTCAGCTGGAAGGGTCTAGAAAGTTTCCCAAAGTTGTATTACAGTGGCCTGTTCTGTGGGTGGGAAATAAGAGCCCCCCACCGCACGGAGCACACAAGAATAACAATCAAAGACATGCAAACAAGCAAGTGTGCATGCATCAGCTCCCTGCGTCTTGACTGGCTTGTGAGATGGGTTCCCTCACAGGCTGATATATTTTGCAGCGGAGCACTAGCCCGGAAGATGTGTCTGAGCGGAATCACAAGACTGGGACAGTGTGTCGCACCCTCTGCCTCAGAGTTATTTTAAAGTTTTTAAATGACTTGTTTTATTAATGCATGCATAACCTGAAGAAGGGGGTTATGATAGAGCGGAATTTGCTCGTTGCTTCATTCTAGTCCTCTCCGATGTAACTTTCAGAATTTTTAGACCTGCTTGATATTGTAAGTGGATGGCTATTTATTCCTCATACACATTTAACACAGAAATCACAAGTATCAAACAGCAATGTACTTTAACATAAACCTTTGCACCTTTCCATGAAATGTTCTACAGGAAAGACACAAAGGCCAGGATTGACCTTCCTTTACCTTGACTTACAAATAAATGCAAGTGTTTTGTTTATGAAAAAATATTTGCTACAAAATAAGTTCAGCAATCAGCAAACTGCACTCTCCAAACTATTACAATTACAATTACTACAAATGTAGTTATTTGGCAGATGCTTTTATCCAAAGAGACTTACAAGAGTGCATTCATACGGCTTGAGATCATCACTAGAGCTATCGAACAGTAAGCTACAGTTTAATCATCGCTGTTGCTAACGTTTGTGCCTTAAAACCTGTAATACAAAGGGTTACATTCACATTTAATTGTATTTTTGTATACTTTATTGTATAAAACATGTTCCAGAAGGAAGAGAAAACACAAACAAAAAAAGTACATTCATCGATTTTTTGGGCCATATTTATACAGAAGTAGTGTGACACCCAAACGTGGGTAAAAGCACACAAAGAGAAAAAGACAAATTTTAAGTCAAAGTGAAGGACAATATACAGAAAGAATCCAGGCCAAAGCCTCTCACTGAACTTAGACGATGGCCACGGCTCAAAATCACTCATATGTCATTATCGCTGTAACTGATGACTGCCTCGGCCTTCTCGCGCTCCCGTTCTAATTGGCTGTCAGTCTCCCAGCTCCCCCTCCTCTCTGTCTACAATGTCATGTCACTGTCAGATAGAGCTGCGTCCTGCCAATAGCCCTCAGCTGCAGAGGTCGTATGGGTCACGCATGCATCATGTCCAAAGCAACATTTGCACTGTCTCACTGTTGACAGCTCTGCACTGATGCCTCTTTGGGAACTGACCATGATTTGTGACACAGTGAAAGCTGCCATTTGGCTGAGGACAGAATGGTGAATTTTTATGTTGTATTTTATTGGCAGCAGCTGTAGAAACAAGGAGAAAGGATAGATGGTTTATGGAGAGTCTAGTATTCGGGTTCAGATGGATTGACTACCAAACCCCTCTGTTTTGACCCATCCAAGAACAAGTTGGACCTGCTGGAAGGGTTCGACAGCGGCTTACTTGGAAACAGCCTTCATGGTCATCAGCTCTGCTTGTCCTGGACATTCACCAACACTGGTCATTCACAGTTTCACATCTAGAATTTCCCCATACTTGCTTCTGCCTCACCAGTCACAACATCTTCAGTGTTTCCCTCTATTTCCCTCCAAATTGTCCTTAATGTACCATTTTCACTTCAATACACAGGACAACGCACACCTGAGGACTGAATCACCAGGCACACATCCCCCGAGAAGGTTGCGCCCGACGGCAGATGAAGACCTGGATTCCTCCGCACACCCCCGACAGAGTCACAGACAGTGGCGTAACCTCCCCATTAACTGTTTTTGTTTATTTTACACACAGGTAGCTGCCAAAATAAAGGCAACACTTTGACAACTCTGGGGGGACACTCAAACGGTCCTGGCACAGGAGTGTTCCAGCCATGCGAGGCTCATTGTAAAGTTGGGAACCAGGCCTATCCACCAGTACCGGCCCTGGCACCCCCGTTGGACACTCACGGTACTGCATCCGTTACTCAAGTGTTCCCTTCATTTTGGCAGTTACGTATGTATCTCATACATAGGCTCTTTGTGTTTCCCTGTGGCTGATGCCCAAGTGAAATAAAACTCTGGTTAACTGCCCGTCTCTCTCTGGCTCTGCACTCACTCCGGCACAGGGCAACCCCAGTGCCCTGTCACACATTCCTTGTCTGTTGACCTTGTCTATTGTACTTCATGGAGGGACACTAATAGCATTTTACGTGTAACTGTGACTGTAAAGTAGGTGGCGGGCAGTGATACACTGCTCCGAGTATTCCCTCTCCTCTTCTAAAAAGAGAGGAGAAAAGATCTCTCTCACCGCTTGATGGGAATACATTAAGAACTATGAATATCCTTTACCGATCAATCGTCTTAGACTTTTGTGTGTTGGGACAATATCACTGCTGCTCTGTCCCGGTGCTAAATCATCATCAGCCGGTGGTCATCAAGCTGTGGAGCCGGCCTCGCTCTCGCTGTGCAGTCCCGTGCCTTTAAGGTACCAATCTGACAGGTGCAGGCAGAGAGAGATAAGATTGAAGAAGCAATTTGATGATCATAAGTGCCCCAGTGACTCTGCAGTGGGGGCAGTGGATATTGTATCGATGAATCAACATTAGGGATAGTTCATCAACGAAAATTAGAGTGCAGCATCTTGAATCCAGCCCATTCAGGAGTTCAGATTACATTGATTAATCATGTCCTCCGTTCTCGCGTTTGACTGAAACGTCTTCAGAGAAGGGTTTAGGAGAGAATAGGTTTTTTTTTTGTTTTGACATAAAATGATTCCCAAAAAAGAATGTCAGATTCACAGATGTTTGTCATGAAGAAAGGCAAAGGGGCATTGATTGGTACCTGAGAATAGCTCCACATGCTTAATTAATGGAGCAGCTTTAGTTCAACTGTGTTCAACTGTGTTTCCATGGCAGCATGCCATGAGATGCTCTCAGTTTTGATGTTGGTCATGAAAATGAATGATATCATTACTTTATTCTTCTGAAGGTTAACCCTTGCCTTGAAAGGAATTTCTATCATCCAAGTAAATGTACATCTATTTTATAGTTATACTGTCCAAGTCAGCAAAAGGAAGGAATGGTTTAATAAAGGCATTTTATTCGTTATCAGAAGGGCTCACCATATATTATGGTATCTGGGTTATTAATACATCATTATATTATGTGAGGTATTCATTCGTGTATGATGAATTCATACGCATTCAGTCATTTGTTATGTTTAATTTAGAAATAGTTAACATAATATTCAGTAAATAGGTAATTCACTTCCACATAAATAATGTGACATTGTGTGAAAGATTAAAAACGCACAATTAATGGTTAACTGTAGCATTACTTTCCGATTTAAGAAACACACAAACACGCACACACAAAACACATCATACTTTTTTTTATGTCATAAAACTGTTTATGTCACCTTGTTTTTCACATGTGACCTTTGAACCTAAGTCCGGCCCAATAAGGTTGTGTGTTAAAAGGCTGTGTGGGATACTGCAGCTGCGTGTGTATGCAAGGTATTCCTTCAATAAGTAAGATGGACAGTTTGTGAAATCTAAACCGTGTACAGTGCTGTGTAATTAGTTGCGCTGGACAAGCTTGCGTGTGAGGCAAATTACCAAGTCAATGTACTGTGATAATGTAAAAGACATGTATCAGCTCTGCAGGTGTTATTCCCACCGGGTCACATCACAGCCTGATTAAGAACAAGAACCCATTAATATGAGGCATTGGTGGATGTGATGTAATGCAATTCTCTGCTATCTAAATGATGATGAAAGCGTGTGGGCCAGAGAGATCATAAGAATCCGTCTCCAACTGTCAACACTCTATCTGCGGGTAACTGCCGAAATAGAGGAAACACTAACATAAAGTGTTTTAATAGGGCGTTGGGCCACCACAAGCCACCGAAGTAGCTTCAATGTGCGTTGCCATAGATTCTACAAGTGTCTGGAACTCTATTGGAGGGATGCAATTTTGCCATTATTCCATGAGAATTTCCATAATACAGTGTTGATGGTGGTGGAAAACACTGTCTCAGGCGCCACTCCAGAATCAGTTGGGTTGTGATCTGGTGACTGAGATAGCCATGGCATATGGTTTACCTCATTTTCATGCTCATTAAACCATTCAGTGACCACTTATGCCCTGTGGATGGGGGCATTGCCATCATGGAAGAGGCCACTCCCATCAGGATAGAAGTGCTTCACCATAGGATGAAGGTGATCACCTGGAATGTCTTTGTATTTACTGGCATTTACCCTGCCCTCTAAGGGGTTGAGTGGGCCTAAACCATGCCAGTAAAATGAAACCCACACCATAACAGAGCAGAAACAACAGAAACCCTCATTTACTCAAATTATTCCTTTGTTTTGGCAGCTATCTATATGCTCATAACAAAGCATGCTTGGTTACTCAGCACCTCAGATGAGAAGGGCTGCAACTTTTCACTGTAACTTGGTCATTGTTTCCTAGCCCCTAGCCGGGGCAGGGGCCGAGGGTAACGTGTTTTTTCGAGTCTGAGCGAACATCTATTTTTAAGTGCTCTGGGAAGTGGGTCAGACGCAGTCCTGGTACCCGCGTGGGGGAACGCTGAAGCTCGTTGTGGAGATGACGCGCCTCTGCTCCACAAACCTCGATGTCCGCCCTTTTTTTTAACGCACCCGTCTGACTAAACACAAAGTGACTGGGGGTGACGCAACGGGAGGGCCATTACAACAGCAGCTATCTTAAGATAGTGATGCCACTGGAGGAATGTGTCACTCGGATGGCATTCGAGTCTGATCTGTGTCAGTGCTTGGCCAAAGTATTGGCACAGACCCGAGAGCACACTGTTGTGGTTAGGTAGTTAAATATGCTACAAAACTGAATTATGACACTGCAACAGTATGGATAGGAGTACAGATGCTTCCGAAAGACAATCTCATAGGAATGATAAAATGGTGTGTGGTGGAGGATGTGTAGCACGACGAATAATGCCGGGGCCAGTGAAATATCATGCTGTGACGAGCCTCACATTTTTTGGCAGAGATTCAAAGAAATCCTCACCTGGAAAAGGAGAGTGGGTTAGCGAGCCCTCTACCAATTTATTATTTTCGCAATGTTGATCCATCGTAAATAATGTAAACAATTTTGTCTGAAGTGAAATTATTTGTTCAAACCTGCAGCAGCTGCACTCAAAAGTGCTCTGTACAGTTTAAATGTCTGCAAAAATCAGAAACTGAAAAACAAAATAGAGAAAGCGAAATCTGAGATATAATGAGGTCCCCTTAGTCAGGACTTGATGGAAGCACCTTTGGCAGCAATTACTGCTGTTAGTCTTTTTGGATCGGTCTCTACCAGCTTCTCACAATGGGATGGAGTCATTTCTGTCCTTTGTTCCTCGCAGAATTGCACCGGTTCCCACTACTTCCCTTGGGAATCATTAATGGACTCCAGCCTTCAAGTCCCTCCATAAATTCTTTTACTGTTTCAAATAGGGACTTTGACTGGGTCACTCAAGGGCATTCACTGTCTCCTTTTGAAACTGTTCCAGTGAATTTTAAACCCAGCTTTAGATTCTTGGCTGACTCTCACAAGTTATTCTCTAGGATTCGCCTGTGCTTTGCCGCATCCGTTTTCCCCGACACACTTCCAGAGTATCTGGACATGCTTCTTAGACCCTGCGGATGAGAGCCATACCAACAACATGATGCTGCCACTAACATGCTTATCCGTTTGGGTTGGTGTTTACCGGGGGATGTTCTGTGCTGGGCTTGAGGTAGCAGTAATGCTTTTACAAGTCGTCATGTCTGATTGCAAGCCTTCTTTTGAAAATGTGTCTGCCGTATCACCTGAATGCTTTCTCAACTCCATATGAGATTTAGGACTAGTCTTATAGAGTAACGGTTTCTTTGCAGTCACTCAGCACGTTCTTGCCCATACAGGTCAGCTTTGAGAAGGGCCAGAGATACTGCTATGTCTATGAACACTGACTCCCATCTCTGACGTAGAACTTTAAAATATCTTGTAAATATTGCCCAAGTCACTGTGACATCCTGCTTGGCTTCTTTGTCTTGTTTTGAAGTCTTGGCCTGATCTGGGAGTGGCTGGGTTGGATGGAGTATATTCCCCTTCCCTACACCCAAAAATGGGTGATTACACCCAGATTGAGTGCATGACAATCATTTTGTGACCTTTGAAATGATACCTGTACAAATTTAGGGCTGTCATTGCAAACAGGGGGAATATTTATGGAATTGGGAAACTTTTTTTTTTTTACATTATATCATATATTTTTTAGTTTTGTCAGTTTGGAGTAGATTGTGTGCATTCTACGTCTGTCAGGTCCTATTTAAAAGTTTCACCATTATAAGCTGCAATGGCAATACAATGTAAAAACGGGCCAGGTGGATTCTTAACTGTGAGTATGTTTTCAAGGAATTGTGGTGTCCTTTGGGGTTGGGTGACACTCACGGACCTTGCAGAGGGCGTAGGCAAGTTAAATAACCCAGAGGTGGCAGTAATACAAACAAAACAATACTTTATTAAAGGAATCTTTCTCAACACAAAAAAAACCCACTCTCCACAACCACCAACCTATTCCCTCCTAGTGTGACAGGAATCAGGTCTTTAAATAGGCCTCTGCAATGAGCTGCCCGCAGTCCCAATAGCTTCATCTGCTGCAGCTGGTACTCAGGTGTGGGACTGCAGGCTGTTGGGAAATGAAGTCTCTTCCAGCTCCAGTGGCTCCAATGCGTTAAAGGGCCAGGCAGCCCCTAGGGATGCCACAATATATATATATATATATATGCACACAGGTATCTGACAAAATAAATGAAACACTTAAATACATTAAAGGTTCTGGTGGCTCTGTTATGGTGTGGGTTGCATTTTCCTGGCCTGGTTTAGGTCCACTCAACCACTTAGAGGGCAAAGCAAATGCCAATAAATGCAAAGATGATCACCTTCATCCCATGGTGAAGCATTTCTATCCTGATGGTGCTGGAGCCTCATTTATAAAACATTCTTACGCACAGATTTTATCTTAGAATGTGCGTAAGCTCAAATCCACGTCAAAGTTCAGATTTATAAAAACAGTCTTTGACATGGAAAAGTACTTAGCTCCATGTCAGGTTCCAACTTGGCGTACGCACATTTCCTTGTGGCAATGTTGGAGTACTGCAGGTATTCGGAAATCTAAGAGTGCCAACGTTGCCTAATTGTTTCCTCATTATTATTATTATTATTAGTAGTAGTAGTGGCGGGACGGTGGTGCAGTGGATAGCACTGTTGCCTCACAGCAAGAAGGTCTCGGGTTCGAATCCAGGCCGGGGGCCTTTCTGTGTGGAGTTTGCATGTTCTCCCCGTGTCCGCGTGGGTTTCCTCTGGGTACTCCGGTTTCCTCCCACAGTCCAAAGACTTGCACGTTAGCCTAATTGGAGAGTCTAAATTGCCCGTAGGTATGAGTGTGTGAGTGAATGGTGTGTGTGCCCTGCAATGGATTGGCGACCTGTCCAGGGTTTATTCCTGCCTCTCGCCCCTATGCATGCTGGGATAGGCTCCAGCCCCCCCGCGACCCTGACCAGGAATAAGCGGCTTAGACAATGAGATGAGATGAGAGATTAGTAGTAGTAGTAGTAGTAGATGCTGTTGTAGTTGTATTACCAGATTGAACACATTGCTTAGGCAAGAGGAAGAATGGCAAGAGGAAGAATGGCAGCATTGGCACTTCTCGGAGGTATCGCTAACCGCGCAATAAGAAGGGAACGAGTTATTAGAGATTGGGCAGACTTCTTTGCGCATGAGGACGAATGGCTGAAAGCAGGTACCGTTTGCCGAGAGCTACGCTATTAGAGCTTTGTGCCCAGATGGGCCCGAATTTACAGGGACGCACCAACTGCAACCAGGCCATACCCGTTGAGGTGCAATTGTTATCCGTCCTTGGGTTCCTGGCTACAGGAACATTCCAAAGAGAAATTGGTGACTGGTCAGGCATATCCCAGCCATTGGTTAGCAGAATTATGCCAGCTGTACTTCGAGGCATCATTCGTTTGTCCCCTCAGTACATAAGGTTTCCTTACACTGCCGAGGAGCTGCAGAATGTGAAAGAGGATTTTGTGCGCACAACAGGATTCCCCAACGTCATAGGTATTATTGTTAAATAAAATAATTATCTCTACACAATCAGGTGACAGAGGTTATCCTCTGAACCATGGCTTCTCACCCCCATAGCGCACCCACAGACAGCCAAAGAAGCCCACTTTAACCCGCGCACAGTCAGTAGTGGAGCGCTGCGCACAAATTTCAAGATCATTTGTGATTTAGAGATTTCGCATCTGGGGGAGTGGCGTACGCATGTTTTTTTGTGCGTACGTCCATTTTCCTCTGAATCACACGTACGCACATTTCAGAAACAATCTTAGATCAAATGTAGGATGGTTTCTATGCAACTTTTTTATAAATGAGGCCCCTGGTCTCTTCCAGGATGACCTGGATATAAGCCATATGCTATGGCCGTATCAGTCACAAGATCTCAAGACAATTGTACACTTATGGAAGATTCTGGAGCAGCGCCTGAGACAGCGTTTTCCACCACCATCAACAAAACACCAAATGATTAGTTTTGTTGTCAAAGAATGGTGTTGCATCCCTCCAATGGAGTTACAGACACTTTTAGAATCCATTGAGGTGCATTGCCACTAGAGGTGTTCTTGTGGCTTGTGGTGACCCAATGCCGCCCTATTAAGACATTTCATGTTGGTGTTTCCTTAATTTTGACAGCTACCTGTATATACCTTACTTGTGACAGTGACTCGCAAACTGTAAACATGGAAGTCCTCTGTTTTGATATAGCGTAGTAAGACCTAGAGCTGGCACTTCCCAGGTGAAGGAGGTAGGTACCTGTATATATATTTGTGTGTGATATGTGTGTGTATGAGTGTGTGCATGCCTGTGTTTGTTCTTGCTTGTATATTACTACTCTCCGCTCATTAGCTCATCTAATAAACACAAAGATAGTGCCAGAAACACAGTCAACTCTAGCTTTGAATAGAGATTTCTAATTGCCTCAATTACTCCAAAGCACTAAGAGGTCTGTAAACTGGAGGTCACATGAGGAAAGCATTGTTGACTGAGAGCCAGGCTAGATTTTGTGATGCACTGAATTAGGGGGAAGATTTAGGTTGACAGAGAGGAGACAGAAAAAAAAACTGGGCATGGCTGTGGAGAGGCTCTGTCCTTCCGTGATTTATTTCTGAAGAGATTCAGCCCAGCGGGAAAAGAGGAACGTTCCTGCTGGATTCCAGAGGAGGGGATAGTGGCGATGATCCATCACCTCCCACGCCTCTCCTACCTCCTCCAGTTGGGCTGGTATTGCTTCGCATTAGCTCGTCCTCCTCCTCCTCCTCCCGCACTTCCTGCCTGAAACAAACACGCCCAGAGGCTGCTGTCGTCTGGCTTCTCATTGGGTGAACGTGGGCGTTCCTCGTAGGAGAGCTCGTTGGGTTCTTATGGAAATGACCTCGAGAGGATCGGGTAGTTATCGAAAACTGATAACTGGTTCTCAATCCACTTACCTGGTGTAAGAATATATATTAGTGTATATATATTATAGTATATATAAGAAGCATGACATTTGGTATGAGTACACACAGATGAGGTTTGTGTTTTTTTATTAGAGACTGCATGGACGACACCCCAACATCTGGCTGGAGTCAGGAGATGTCTTTAACAATAGTGTCTCTGGCCCAATCAGGCAGGGCCCTGTGTCTCACCCCCCAGTTTGACTGAATGCAAATGTATGTTAAACTGTATAAAACCACAGTATGAACATGTGTTTCAGATTTTATCTCATTTTCTCCCAATTTAGTAGCCAATTACACCCTCTATTTTTCACATCAATCCGCCCCTTGTATTGTGAGTTCTCTGCTGTAGCCCTGTGACCGGCAGTGAGAAAGGCGAAGTATCGTCTCCTCCGAGACGGCACTCGCCAGGCTGTCGACCATAACTACAGTACTACAGAGCCACTCCTGTGCGCATCGAACTTCCTGTTGGCTTCCCTCCCCACTCGCTGGGAAGGACAGCCAATCGCCGTCCCCGGTGGCACTCCCGGCCAGAGCCGTGCGGCCGGTGGATGTTTGTTGAGCATTTTCTAACATGCTTGTGTTCCTACGGCCGGCTGTATATATATATACTTCCGTTATGAACATCGGGTCTGTCTCTTCATCAATACGGAGATCATTTTACTTTCATTCAATGTTTACCAACACCTGGGTAAATAAAGGCTACATTTTTAAACTTTATGTAAGTCGCTTTAAATAAAAGCATTTGCTAAATGATTGTAATGTAATGTAAATTGACCTCACTTTTAGTCAAGAAACCTGTGTGCAGTATATACGTAGTTTGACTGTTTTACTAAAACAGGTCTTTGCTCTGAATTACCTTTCAGCAAGAACTTTGGTTAGGTGTTCTTTTTTGGATGCTTTTAATGCCACATTATATATATTAATTGTTAGTGATAGTATCAGATATGATATTGTTTCAAGCATTGCTTCATTTTTCACATTGGCTTAGATTCAGACATGTACATTAAAATAAGAAAAAATGCCATTCAGTGTACAAATGATAAGCCACTCAAAGCATCTGCAAATATTGTAATTAAGTTACCTGGTGAGCTATTTGTAAAGTGTCTAATTCTGTCACAATGACAGATGTTCTAAACAAATTAAATGTTCCTGTTCTAGCCTATTATCTATGGACTTAAAAATCATCTTAGATTAGGTTTGTTTTGTATTCATAAACATTTTAACATTGACCATGAGAGCTCTCCTGCCAAGTCTGAAATGTTACAGGGCAGAGTTTATTCTGAGTTTATACAGAGGTCATTCTGTATTTCCATGCTCCTCAATTGAGATTGGAGAATAGTGGATGTACGTTCGAATTGAAGAAACCGGTTCCTATTCAAGATGACTCAAGGTTTTTACTGATTGCCAGACAAATTGAGTTTTGAAAAGCTGACAGGGACAGCTGTTCTGACAGCTTGCCATGGCATTTTTTAATATATTTCTTTTTTCCTTTTTTGTTACGTAGGGGGGGTGGGTCGTTATGATTTAAGGCAAGGAAAATGCTCTAGCTTTTGTGGAAGAATGACAATCTTCCATGTATCTTCTTCACATAACTCAACTGCACATTATAAGACAAAATACATATGGCTTTATTTGCTCACTGAATTGGCCCTTTATGTAGGGTCAAGGGAGGTGAATACCCTGTCTATTGGCTCAGGTGCTGAGGGGAAACAAACTTTTTAGTAAGAGCCACCGAGGGATGGAGTTTAGATTCACTCTCTGTAATGAGTTGAGGCTCTCTCTGGGAGACGCTGGGAGTCTTTACTGGCACAGTAAATCTAAGCAGTCCTTCTCCCATTGTCTGTGCTTGTCAAGTAGTCACGCCCAGATCTGACACTTGAAACAATAGCAGGGCCCCTTGAATATTTGGATTTATGTTGGTTTCCCTTTTTTTTTTTTTAAAAAAAGAAATGGGTGAACTTTGCTATTTAGATACCATTATAGACACTATTCATTCTGAACAGCAGGCAATCTTTCGAGCAAATTTCACATGTCATCTCTACGCCTTAGGAGGTCCCTCTTCTGCCAAGATAAAAGTAACGTGACAGAAATAAAATTGAAAAAACACTTACTTTTGAAAAGCTGCCAATCTCTAACTTCTGTGTAATTGGAAGAAATTACATTACAGGTCATTATCACCTTTGAATTTTTGAATTGTTTTCCATTTTTTCCACCAAATGGATACCTTTGTATCACCAGAGTGATGACGTTCCCTGAAATACAAGCTAAAAATGAGATACATTTAGCTTCTTGTAATTCTTCAAATTTATCATCATTTCTTACTCTAATCAGAAGAAGTGATTAATTAAACCAGGGTGGCCAAGATGTGTTTATGCTTAGGTTGTACACTGCATAGCTGTGCCTCACAGGTAAAATGATCATAGGCAGTTCTTCAGTCACTTTACTGGATTAATGAATATGTGCCTGTGAAGGCGTCGGTCCAGGCAGAGAAATTGGGGTGATTAGTGTTACAGAACCACGCCTCGACTGGCAGGGCAGCTAGGGCATCCAGCTGTATAAATGGATTGTATGTAAAGAAAGCTGTGCTCTGATAAATTATCTAACTGTACCTGTGTGCTTAAAACTGCTCTGCTCTCTTAGTAGGTGGCTTGAACACGGGACCAGAAAGCACTGGGAGAGAACCCAGTGAGACTGAACTGAAAAGTTGCAAACGTCTCTGTGTAGTGTTGTGACGCATTTATCGTAGTGTTTTGCCGAAAAGGTGCTTTTATTTAGTTTGTTATTTAGATTTATTGTTTTTGGCCAGAAACCCATGAGGGGGACAGCTGAAGTTTATTTATTTTTTTGTATAGTGTGTTTCTCCCCCCGTGGGAGAAATAATAAATATTCCAGTCCGCAGACCGAACAACCCAGTCCCTGCGTCCTGCTGTTCTGTTCCAATCCTGGTTTTGTCACACGCTGTGTGACAATGTCCTTACTTTATTATTTTATTTTTATATTGCTGATATTTTTGTACCCTCTGTATTTTACACTTTACATACCAATGATGACAGCCATTCAAGCAGTATATAGACAATACACATAGGACAGGCACACAAGTTGATAAAAACACATATTGTACGCAAAATATATTGTATTCTCTGATATTGAAAACGATATAATATAAAAACGATATAGTGACCCATCAACATTTAAGCATTAAATTACACCCCGCCCAAAAAGACAAACAAAGAACCCCCCCTTCCCCCTCCCTTGTTCTATGAGTAACAATTAGTTTCACTAGAAAAGCTGCAAAGCATGGGTGATTTGTTATTGAAAGTGCATTAAACTTCAGCAGCAAGTTTCTGTTGACTTGCACAGTAGTTTTTTTCAGAGCCATTTCCCCCCCTCACCAATATTGTAGATTAAAGCACAAAATACCACTGAGCTTAGAGGATAATCAATAATTAGTGGTTTGAATTATTCAGCTGTGTAAAAGAAGTCTAATGAGTGACGTCTGAGTGATCAATACCCAGACCCCATGCGCTCAAATGTAGAGGTAATTGCTGACCGGGGATAGTGCTGGTTGAGAAGAATACAGAAACAATTACTATAATTTATGTGGGGCAACTTGCCCTTTGAAATTCACCCATTCATTGCTACGGTAGACTTTGTATGCAGTACATTTCTACTGCTAACATTAGAACAGCAAATATGCTGCGCTAACACATGACATAGTCTAGACAACATGTGTGTTCACACACGAGCTAATGGAAGCGTGTTGCTTGTCTACGGCTTTTGTTTATATTTGGAATCATGTTTCAAGCTGTTATCCTGGAGAAATGGTAATATATGAAAATCCACTCACAGAAAATTAGTCCAATGACATTTTCAATCTTATTTCATTCAAATTGCTTTTGGGGGGGAAGGGGGATTATTAGGGCAAAGAAAACTCAGGGAAATCATTTTATTTCATTGCTGGACTCATTGACATTGACAAATGATTTGTTAAATGAAGATTAATGAACACATGATGGTAAATTAAAAAATAACAATATTCAAGTTGTCTTTAGGGCTTTCATTTGTTGGAGAATACGTTTCCATGGAAGAGAGAGCTCATTGGCATTTGCTAATGAGATATCTGTAACCACCACATTGGAGGAAGAATGGTTATTCTCTTAAATAAATTGTTTATTGACTGCAGTATATAAATGGACTATTGATAGAGTGTCATTAACAGAGTGAAGACTGAGATCCACTAATGATTAATTGCCACATCAGTAACCAATGGGAAAGAGATACCATATCCTTGCTATTTATAAATGTACAGAACATGGGCAATAAGTGTTGTTTACAATCTTTTATAGAGATCCCCCAGTGATTTACTGTAATTCTCAATTTGCTCCAATAGATCTCTGTTGTATTTTCATTGCTCTGACCTTTTACGGTTGTGGTCTACTTAGAGTGAAGGACGTGACTGTATGTTTGGGAGAATAACCTGCAGGAGAGAAATATCATATATTATATATTTTTTTCAAATGCTAAGAATATTGATATTCCAGACTTAAAATCTGGAAAACCTTGATAAAATAAATAATTTAAAAAACATGTAAGGTCAAGATGGCAATAAAATCAAGATGGGACAAATGTGTATTCTTCATTCTAACATCTAGTCCCACAGCAGGCTGTTAACACACAGAAGCAAAGCCTCCACAGACGCCTTGTCAAAATCAATGTTGCTTTGGCCTGTCTGTTCCATTCCATTTCAGTTGTGTTCAAAAGTGATGTTCATCGCACCGTAGCCAATGATGTTACTGTGTGTGTGTGTGTGTGTGTGTGTGTGTGTACGTATGTATTTGCTATGGTATGTGTCTCGCACATGTTTCAGTCCTGACAGAAAGTAAAAAACTAAAAACAAAGCTGGACATCTATTTTTGCTCTGTACGTTTCAGCACAATTCTCACAGTCTGCTTTTTCTTTTTTCCACCCTCCCAAAGCAATAAATGTTCCCTGAATGTAGACCTTTTCTTTTAATAATACCACATTGGCTATTATGATTTATTGAAAACTACCAGGCTGTTCTGGAAGCCTTATTGCTATGACTCCCGTGTCCTGATATGTCTGTGTATATGTCATATCATATTTCTGGAGGAATGATATCACTTTAATATTGATGAGGGGGTGGGGTAAAAGTTCAGCATTCAGGAGGTTCATTCTGGAACTAATGTTCACTTTGGGGTTTCAGACAGCCTTTTTATTTCCCTACCTCTGAACACTGGGCCCTGTTTACCATCTGAGTCAGTAGGTGAACGAACAAAGGTCTGTGCACTATTTCAAAATCATTCTTAAAAATCAGTCAAAAACGATTAAACGATATTGATTAAACAATATTGATTAAATGATAAATAAAAATAAAGACATGACACAACCTGTATTTCCAATTAGCAACACTGCTCAACAAACTTCAAGGTTTAAAATTCATGATGAGTAGGTCACACACACACACACGTATATATATACAGTATATAGTACCAGTCAAAAGTTTGAGTACACCTGCTGGAAACTAGGTTTATCTCATAATTGATAATGTTTTACACCATATAAGTCTGAAAATGACAAAAAACACATGTAACAATAAACAAAAGGATCATCAAAGCAATGTTCAAGAAAACTGAATTGAAAATTGAATCTTGGATTCCTACAAATAGCCACTTTTTGCTGTGATAACAGCTTCACAAATACGGGCCATTCGGTTAATTCAAGAAATCACCCAACATGTCTTCCCAGCTCTCCTGCAGCAATTCCCAAAGACAGTTGTGGGTTGCTTTGCTTTGACTCTTCTATCCAATTCGTCCCATACAAGTTCTATGGGATTGAGGTCTGGACACTGGGCAGGCCAGGTCATTAGTTTGAGTTGTCCTTTACATTCCTCCTTCACCAGATAATTCTTGCTCAACTTCAAGGTGTGTTTCAACTCGTTATCTTGCTGAAGAACGAAGGAGTGCCTGATTAGCCGTAATCCGACCTAACTCTAGCCTAAAACTCTAACTTTTAACTGGTACTGTATATACAATACCGGTCAAAAGTTTTAGAACACCCATTTTGGGGTGCCCCCAAGGCAGTTTACCGCTTACCTTTATAGCATTTCAGGTTATTCACTGGACTTGACCTGCTTAAATTTCAGTAAAAACTGGAAAATGGGGGTGTTCTAAAACTTTTGACCGGTAGTGTATATATACACAGAATATATATATATATATATATATATATATATATATATATATATATACACACACACTCTCTCTCTCTCTCTCTCTCTCTCTATATACAGTGGGTTCGGAAAGTATTCAGACCCCCTTAAATTTTCACTCTTTGTCATATTGCAGCCATTTGCTAAAATCAATTAATTTCATTTTTTTTCCTCGTTCATGCACACACAGCACCCGATATTGTCAGAAAAACACAGACTTGTAGACATTTTTGCAGATTTATTACAAAATAAACACTGAAATATCACATGGCCATAAGTATTCAGACCCTTTGCTGTGACACTTGTATATTTAACTCAGGTGCTGTCCAATTCTTCTGATCATCCTTGAGATGGGCCTACACCTTCATTGAGTCAGCTGTGCTTAATTATATTTATTGGACTTGATTTTGAAAGGCACACACCTGTCTATGTAAGGTCCCACAGTTGACAGTGCATGTCAGAGTAAAAACCAAGCCATGAAGTCCTAGGAACTCTCCATAGACCTCCGAGATAGAATTGTGTTGAGGCATAGATCTGGGGAAGGGTATAAAAACATTGCTAAAGCATTGAAAGCACCCAGGAGAACAGTGGGCTCCATCATTGTGAAATGGAATAAGTTTGAAACCACCACAACTCTTCTTAGAGCTGGCCGTCTGGCCAAACTAAGTAACCGGGCAAGAAGGGACATGGTCAGGAGGTGACCAAGAACCCAATGGCCACTCTAAGAGAGCTTCAGAGTTCCTCTGCAGCGATGGGAGAACCTGGTAGAAGGACAAACATCTCTGCAGCACTCCCATCAATCAGACCTTTATGGTAGCACTTGGCATTCAGGCCAAAAATGTCAATTTCTGTCTCATCAGACCGGATAATCTTTTTCCTGATGCTCTTAGAGTCCTTTAAGTACCATTTGGCAAACTCCAGGTGGGCTGTCATATGCCTTTCACTCAGAAGTAGCTTCCGTCTAGCCACTACCATAAAGGTCTGATTGATGGGAGTGCTGCAGAGATGTTTGTCCTTCTACCAGGTTCTCCCATCGCTGCAGAGGAACTCTGAAGCTCTCTTAGAGTGGCCATTGGGTTCTTGGTCACCTCCTGACCATGTCCCTTCTTGCCGGTTACTTAGTTTGGCCAGACGGCCAGCTCTAAGAAGAGTTGTGGTGGTTTCAAACTTATTCCATTTCACAATGATGGAGCCCACTGTTCTCCTGGGTGCTTTCAATGCTTTAGCAATGTTTTTATACCCTTCCCCAGATCTATGCCTCAACACAATTCTATCTCGGAGGTCTATGGAGAGTTCCTAGGACTTCATGGCTTGGTTTTTACTCTGACATGCACTGTCAACTGTGGGACCTTACATAGACAGGTGTGTGCCTTTCCAAATCAAGTCCAATCAATATAATTAAGCACAGCTGGACTCCAATGAAGGTGTAGGCCCATCTCAAGGATGATCAGAAGAATTGGACAGCACCTGAGTTAAATATACAAGTGTCACAGCAAAGGGTCTGAATACTTATGGCCATGTGATATTTCAGTGTTTATTTTGTAATAAAAAAATGTCTACAAGTCTGTGTTTTTCTGACAATATTGGGTGCTGTGTGTGCATGAACGAGGAAAAAAAAGAAATTAATTGATTTTAGCAAATGGCTGCAATATGACAAAGAGTGAAAAATTTAAGGGGGTCTGAATACTTTCCGAACCCACTGTATATATATATATATATATATACACATTTTAATGTTTGCAGCAATTAGTCTAACTGGGCTTATTGATGATACTATGTAGTACATATGGGCAGAAGGTAAGATTTCCACATTGATTAAATTCCCAAAGTTTCTATATTTTACTGGAACCCCAGCAGATATTAATAGTTTAAAAAGGCTGAGAGGAGTTAATGATCCAGTTTTAAAGACTTCTCATTGTCTCTGAGGAGCTCAGAGATAGTTTTCGTGCCCTGAACAAGACACACTTGGTTTTATTTTAGTTTTTGACCTTCCTTAACTCTACATTCCCAGCTTGGTTCAACACAACAGCACACTCACCCCACAGAGGGCATGTGTGGGAGTGTTTCAAAATGAGAATTTATACATTTTCACTTTGTCAAAATGGGTGATGTAACCTTTGCGTTGGACTTTTTCACATAATCCGCCTTGAGCGATTGCGATTGATCGAAGTCACGGAGGGCGTGCTGAACGTTGGCAGCGAAAAGCAAATGATGAAACAAAATAATAAAATAAATAAATAAATGAATAAATCGCAATGTCTATTCTTGTGTCCGACAAATGTAAGTTTTGTCAGGAAAAAAATGTTTTTTGTTTTTTTTAAAGCTGCATAAAATCTCTTTCACGCTTCCATGGAAACAGAGATGGAGCCCTGCGGAATGTGACTGCCTGTTATTGCTCGTCTATGGGCCCACACCTGCGCCACAGCTTCATTTAGATTGTGCGCATCTTCTACAGTCACAGAGCTCACCTACACACCCACATGCTGAGAAGTGGGCTCCTCTAGACTCCACACACAGTCAAAAATGATCCATCATCACCATCGTCAACACCGCCGGATCGATGGATTAGTCATCCTCCACATCCTCCAACAAACCTGCAACCAATCCTCTTGACCATGTGAATCAATTCAGCATGCTTCACAAAGCAAGTTATATATGTATATAAACACTTTATATACAGTTTGTATATATATATATATATACCATATAAAATGTATGATGACATGTTTGACATTACTTTAATGTGTATGCTTTGAGCATACAATGCGTGAATGTATTTATTTATTAAGATGTGAGTGTGTGTGTGTGTGTGTGAGAGAGAGAGAGAGAGAGAGAGAGAGAGAGACAATGCTGTGGGAAGACAACATTGATTTTATTTTTTCCCATAGCCTCTGAAAATGAGTAAACGACTGTAGCAGTAACATTATACTGCAAAAGTAGGCCAAAAAAAGTATTAATCCCCAATCAGACTGTCGGTACTACTGTGGACTCTTTTCCCGAGTGAACAGGTACTCCTCTCCCTGGTGATTTATCTAAAAATATATACTTTTTAATAAACCGAGTGGCAAATACCAGAGAAGAAACAGAAAAAAAGAGATACTTGATTAGTCAGGTCTGTTATTGTAAAATGGAGATTTGACTCCACAAAACAAACATTTAATAGATCGCCGTGGACCGTCGTGGAATTGAGAAAGGAAACGATGTGATATACCTTTTTTCATAAGCTGCACATCATTTTGCTTATGGACCCTGACATTGTGGTGCCTCTGTGGTGATCTTGCACTCATCTGTCTTCCCACAATGCACCAGTACAATAAAAGTGATCTCTTACCCGGCGCACCTTCAGCGACAACACACGCTCAGGGGAAAATCTCAATGTTCCCACGAATAGTAGTGGTTACAGTCTCTCATCTGTCTCTGTGTTTACCTGAGAGGACATGACAAATGCTGCTGCAAAATGAACCTTCTCAAAACGCAGAAATGTAATGCGATACAGCAGTCTCTCATGGGCAACGGTGTTCAAACAAGCTGTCACAGGGCTAACAATATGCATCAAATCGCCTCATTGATAACAACATATTGATGTGCACATTATCTCTCCCCAAACAGATATAATGGGAGTGTCTGCGTACAGTCAGAGGCAGCTTTGTAAAGAAGATTTGATGGAAATCATTGTGCCTTCTGTTCATGTGTATCCTCGCAATGATGATAGTATCTGAAACATATACATCTGAAGGTAAATCTATTTTTGGAGTCTGTTCAGCAATGTGTTTGTTATGTGGAATGACTAGTCAGAGATAAATTGCCACAAACCCATTCATCACACGACCCATGTCCTCAAACATTTTAAATGACCAGCTTTTTGTGGGGGTGCCATTATATGCTGTATATTGTGGCAGGATCAGGGGTGTTGGGTTTCAGCACAGCCAAAGATCAATCTAGTAGATCATCGTAGTCCTGTAGCTCAGTTGGTAGAGCATGGCACTGGCAATGCCAAGGTTGTGGGTTCGATCCCACGGGACTGCATGTCCGTCGTTCGGATGGGATGGTAAAAACCGGGGTCCTGACTCTCTGTGGTCATAAAAGATCCCATGGCACTTCTCGAAAATAAGTGTCCTGGCCAAATTCCCAACCCAGACAATATATATATACAATTCATTCCCTCCTCGCCTCTCCACTGTGTATCTGATGTGTGGTGAGTTTGTACTGGCGAACTATGGCTGCCGTCGCGTTCACCCAGGTGGGTGCTGCACATTAGGTGGTGGTTGAGGTGAGTTGCTCCTATCATTGTAAAGCACTTTGGGTTCCTTGAAAAGCACTATATAAATCCAATGTTCAATTCAATTCAATTCAATCAATAATAAAATCAGAATACACCAGCAAATAGGAAACATGAGAAATGTATTAAGGGGTTTCTTACAGCAAAAAAGAAGATTGGGGAAGCAAACACATACAGTCCGTGGTCCGTTCTCGTTGTCGTTATCCGTAATCCAAAAGTCGTCAATCCAATCCAGGTCCTCAGTCAGTCGATAGTCACAAACGGGGTTCTCAAAGCAATCCAAATCAACCCAGCAAGCAATAAATAAAAAAACCACAATTCTCTTAACACTCTCCAATGCCACACATTTTCCTTCCAGTACTTTGTGACCTGTGTAGGGAACAGATGCGTCTTTTATTTATTTGTTCATTACGGGGAAAAGCACGTCAGGTGTGCCCAGCCAGCCCCGGACTTCCCATTTAGGTGCAGGGGTGGAGCCAGCTGGCTGCTATGCAACGCCCCTCAATCACCACCCTTCTGCATGCCTCCAGGCGGCTGCCACATAATATATACAGTATATATATTGTATTATTTGTATTATGTATTATTTGTATTTATTTATTTTTTATTTATTTGCCCAAACAATACCCATGTGTCATGTTTCTCAAACAAACAAACCAAAACAAATGCTCCAGGTAACAAACAAAAGGCCAGTTGACAACCCATACTGTTACACAAAACAAAAGAGGGATTGGATCTAAAATGTGCCTGAGGGCACCCGCTGAAAATTTCACCACAACTTGAAGGAAAGTTTAAACAAACTTGTAAACAAACTCAAAACCAAATTACTGTGAATAAAAAAGATGTCTTGAACACATGAAAATATTGAGAGCAAACAGAAAATTGAGGTGTTAGCCTCACGGCATATCCTCTCCCCAGTAAAGCCCTTAAAACTGAAGCCCATAACAAGCTGAAAAAGATTCACACAAGCACCTTGACCTGTGGAGTGTCAAAGCTTTCAACACACAATACTTTTATACCTGCGACGCTACTGTAACTATGTTAGTCTACCTCAAACAATGTTCTTACAATTGGGCAGGCTGCTGAGGATTTAATCAAACTTTCTCTTTGAATCAACAACCAAATAATCCAATTTTGCCAACAATTATCTCTCACTTAAAACATTGGGCTCTAGTATGGAGAGGAAAGCGCACCTGGATGGTAATATAATTGCTAGTGATGTTACTAATGTGCACATTTGAACAGATAGGGTGGATAAATAGGGTGACTAATGCAGGACAGCCCTGCATCTTAATAAAAATGTAAACATAGCAGATATGAACCCCCGCCCAACGATATCATCACCCGTGTCAATAAACATCGGTTCAGATTTATCCCTCTTGATTATTTTTATTATGACCTTTTGAACGAAGTATTAACTTTTTACGGATATAAAATGCGAATATGTGTCCCACAAATTAATCCTGCTTGCCCTGCATTTGATCTGTTTGAATCTGGTCATCCTAGAGATAAATGCCCCGATCACACTAGATGGTTTTGTGCATGTTCTGTATATAGCCTCACTGAGGCAATTTGTTCAATAAATAACAATTTAATAATTCAATCTTTATTCAGCTAACAGTTCAAAGTATTTCAGTATTGCACTTGTAAGTTTAACTGATACATATGCACATTAGTTTTAGGGTGACCAGATTTAACCACTACAAATGAAGGACATTGAGCGACAGGAAAGGTGGAATAGAAAAGAAAGGAAGGGGCTGATGGATAGCGTAGCAGTCTAATGCACCACACTTTGGCTGGTCTGGTGTGGTGTGGTGTGCGCTGTCTGTCAGGGACGCGGTTCAAAACCCGCGTCTCTACCAGACCGTCAGCCCAATCGGAGGCGGTGTTTGGCTGTCCACCTCCAGGGGAGGGGGGAGGGTGAGCCGGCACGAGTCCGTCGAGGAGCAGGAAAAAGGCGCCCCGGAAGAATTGTGGTAGAATTCCGTCTCGGAAGAGGCAGGATAAATTCGGCCCGGAAATAGTGTCTCGCCCCGGAGGATGGGCGGCGGACTCGTGGGGGAGGAAGAATTGAGATAAATAGAGGGTATAATTGGCAACCAAATTGGGAGAAAAACTGGGGAAAAATTTGAAATAAATGGATTTAAAGAAAAGAAAGGAAGGACATTTTTTTGCTGGTGATATTATTGAGCTTTGGGGCATTGGGTGATATTCGTATTTTACATCAGTAAAAGTTTGTACTTTGTTTAAAAAATCAGTAGTATTCAAAATACGGAAGTATAGAAATCTGAAACAACATTTAATGAGGAATCAAAATGTGGGACACCTGCACACCCTAGATGATTTAGTTTAGTATTGTATGCCATCCTTATGTCATTTTATGGTAGTCTAGCAAGTCTCATAACTTGATCTTCGGAAGCCATGGCACTTGCTATTCATCAGAACATGAATTGTCAGTTCGCTATGGCAAAGGTATTAAAGAGGAAAAAATTATGACGATGATCTGATTGGCCATGCTGAGCCAAACCGTCACCACACCCACCCGTAATTGATTCTTCTTAAACCAACCTCTTTCACAACTGCGCTGCAAGTGTGCTACCATCTCTTGTCATGAAACTACTGGAATGGAATGGAGTTCCAGGATCTGGAGGACACACATTGACATGGTGACATACCCGTGCCGGCCTGGCCTTTTTAGTTGGTTCCTCCCAAGGTTTCTCCCTACCAAGGAGTTTTCCCTACTAGGCTTGCTTTGGGGGTCACTGCCCTTTGACAAATAAACTTGATTTGATTTGATTTGATACTACACTGCCCTTTGACAAACAAGAGTTATTTTTTCAGGTTTAATATATACCGTGAGAGGGAGAGAGAGACCCAGAAAGAAATTGGAGCTGGGATCTTAAATTCCAGTCCTGCAGGGCCAGTGTCTGCAGGTTTTTGTGGTTTCTTTTTAATCAACAGCGAATTTAAGCCTTGGCAACAAGATGTGTGGACTCTTTAGCCAATAGTAAATGCATCACTTAAGTGCTGAAACCAGCAGGCAATGCGGCCCTCCAGGACCTGAATTTGAGATCCCTGAATAAGAGAATTACAGTTTTCATTACCCTGGAATTACAGTTTGACAAAGAAAAGCGGAATTTATTCCCATTAACTTTTAATGACAGAAACTTTTAAAAACTTTTTTCAATTTTCTGTGTTTCCTTGTTTGGAACGAACCACTTTCTCAATTAATTTTAAAGCACTCATGTACAACATCAATAAATGGACTGGCCATTTGATGGTGTGTGCAAATTATTTGTTGAATAAAAGAAAACTGGGAAACTTGTTATTGACCTTCATGTTTATAAATCTATATCACTGATTAGTCTACCCACACTTCAAAATCTATATTTTTCTGGAAAAAGTATTGATCAGGGCTCCGCCCCATTCTTATAAACTGGAGAATAGTGCAGCTATTGTTATTAAATTATTTCTGATAGGTACAAATGGGGCGCTATTTATTTGATCAATTTCTTAGTGAAATGGCATACAATTAAACATGCAGCATTGATTTTAATGTATAATGTTGCATGCAAACCTTATGAAACTTCTAGCTGTACATGTATAGTGCTTTCTATAACATTCATAATATTTATGCGCCATAAATATTTATAAACATCAGGGTTAGTTTTCTTGCTACTTAAAACACAATTTAAGCAGACAAGAGTTATTATTAATTCACAACTCCAACACACACACACACAAATGAATATATATTATAAACAGCTTAATAAATGAATGATATAACCATGTTTGACCATATTAAATTGTATCAAAGTGCATATAATATTTGCTTGCAGTCTTGTAGTCACAGTCAGCATTACTGCCTTGTTTTTATTCATTCAGTTTTGTTGTATAATAATAACAAACAGAATAAAAAAGAAACGTATTGTTTATTCTTTTTACCAGGAACATTGCACATATATAACAGAGTTGTGTGATGGAAAATAACTTTCCCAACCAACTGTTTCAGGGCATTTGACGAGTTAGCCTTGCTGCTAGTATATGTTCAGTAAAATATATTGAGGGTAGGAGAATGTGGAACACAGATGCATGGAGACCTGCTTCACAAAATGTGGAGGAGGCCTGCAGACTCACAGATGATGAGGCAGAATAAGCAGGCTCTCTCTGCAGCTCTCGGTACCACAGATACAGACAGTGCAGTGCATACGAGTAGACATTTACAATGGAGCCAGCAGGGTTTAATACACACACAGTGAAAGGAAACTATTTATAAAATAGCAGATCTAGCTGTTCTAGAAGGTTTTTCTCCAGCAAATGAAGAAGAGGTTATGGAATCACTCATTTTCAGTGTATTGAAAATTGGGGATACTATTAAACTTTTCACCATTTATTGTACAAAAACCAAAAAAAACAACAACATTCTATGATTATTTTCCCCAGGATTCAGCCCCCCAAGTAAAAACCAAATAAAATGAAGAGCACTGTCGGTTGCGATGGCATGCTTACAATGAAGGAAAGATGAGTTGCCGTGGTGATGCACATTTTCACACCGGAGCTGAATTCTATCTGGCTGGAATTCATTGGGCTGCTGTCGTCTCTCATGTTGCCTCATGATGAAAATGACCAGAAGGCCTTTTGCACCTCTGCAGTCCTGGGGAAGTGGCCTTCGTTTCTCAGTGTTGAGGTGAAAATTGAATTAATCCATTGGCAGGTATTGAAGTGACAGCCTGTAGTGGGACAGTGAGTCTGTGAAACCTTTGACTCTGGACACAGAAAAGGTTTCAGTGGCGCTATCTCTCAAAAAATCGAATCTGCTGTTTGCTGCTCATCGAGGCGGGCGGGGAGGGTATCATTTCCTTTCTCGAACACTTCCTGCACAGAGTGAGAGCTCCTTTGGGGGTGGGGTGTCCGATTCTGACCTCAGAGCTGTCTGTCCAGATGATCAGAGGATGCTAGGATGGTGCTAGACTGGTATAGATGTCACCCCCCAGGAGAAGTCAGCCAATGACACCCACCCGAGGTTCGCCGCCCCCCCGTGACACGTAGCAGTGCAAATTCCCGCCAAACGGCTGACAGATGGGAGCGCCCGCCCGGTCTCTTCCTCCGATGGCGCTTGGTGGGGACCCATGCATTCTGCTCCAGGGAACATATGCGAGGATCCTTGAAGGAGGTGCAGAGGCAGGGATAGGTGCCAGTTTGGATTGGCAGCATCCCAGAGGCCCTCAAATTGTATCGGGAGAGCTTTCGTGGACGTTCTCCAACGAGCCAGACCGTCACTAATGACCCTCAAAACAACATCCTCCCTCACTACACCGGGGGGGGCGGAAACCAACGGAGACAGCCTGGTCAGATGGAGGGGTTCCGTGCCAGAGTGGGCCACTTGGCTAATGTTAGTTTTACCTTATTGTTCTTTCCCAAGACAACATCATAATAAAAAAACATGGCAGGGTTTCCTGAATCTGCATGGTCTTAATGAAGGGAATGCTGCTAGGGTACTGTGCTCCTTTTCTTCTTGTTTCCGTATTAAAGGTGCACCCTGACCAAAATCCATAATTTCATGATGCATTGCTTACGATATGTTCCGTCAATCAATCCAGATGGCGCTGTTGATACTTTTGCCTTTATGTCCGTTTTCCCTGTGAGCCGTGAGCATCCAAATGGCAAATACAATGGAGTCAAAGGCAAATAATTCACAAAGACAAGATATATAGTAAGTATCATGAAATTATGGATTTTAGTCAAAGTGCTCCTTTAACTAACACAGGTCAATAATTCAAACAGTTTTTGTGTGAGCTATAAATACACAGTGTACGTGCTCCGATATGGTAGAGAGGGAGTTCTCCAGGTAAGACAGCTTGCAAATGCCCGAGTCTCCCACACAATTGCATTACATTACAGGCATTTAGCAGACACTCTTATCCAGAGCAACTTACACAGTTTACATTTCTTTAGATACAGTCCATATATACAGCTGGATATTTACTGAAGCAATTCAGGTTAAGTACCTCGCTCAAGGGTACAACAGCAGTGCTCCACCTGGGAATCAAACCTGACACGCACTCTTGCATGTCCTATGATTTCATTGGCGGCGGCCAGAGGGACTGCCTAACACAAAAGCCCGTCCCTTGGCCATTCAGCCCCGATCAGGAGAACCCACTCAACCCTGCACTTCTGTCAGGACATAGGGAGCAAATGAGGAGATGGCACCAAAAGCACTCACCAATTTAAACTGCTGTTATAAAGCCAATTAGCATTTTTAATAGGCCTCGGTTCCATCACATTTGAGAGCAAATGAAATGTAAATTTTATCCAGCAATTATGAAACTGCCCAAGCATGTCAGCTTTGGGCCCTAGTTTTAAAATTGTGTTTCAGGACACAAAGACACAACTAAGGTGATTATTGTGCGATACTGGCATAACAATAAGTAGCAGGTTTTTTTTCTGCAATAATTACCATCAGGAATGTACACCTTGCATATTCAGACATGGTGTTGATATATATATATATTTATTCCACCATCCAATTCTAAATCATGATCTAAGCATTGATCCTGCAAACTAATAAAAAACTGAAATGGCAATTTGTTTATTATTGATCATAAATTATTCAGTTATCTTGCCTTTTCCTCAATAATTAAAATGTTAACAGTACATCATTCCAACAGCCTGGGAATTACACATACTTTAAATTGTTATATTTAAACCTTTTAATTATAGCCATAATTATTGATTTTAAAGAACAGCAATTAGAACGGCAGTTACTGGAATTTTTAGGAACAAAAATTGAACAGCCAGAAATATTTTTTGAATGACAAATTATGAATAATGCACAGAAACTAGACAAGATTAATTTTCAAAATAACACATAGCATGTAAAATATGAATGCATTGTGTACTTTATGCACACAATGCATATAAATTCTTACAATACACAATACACTATGAATGCATGCTTTTGTACTTTGTACACTGTAAAGATTGTATATACACCATTGCTAAACAGATTTGTGAGCAGGAGCAGGAGGCCCCTTCAGGACCGAGGACAGCTCCCTAAAAGAAGCTGCAGAGCGCCACACAAGGGGAGCTGTCCGGTGCTGAACACAAAAGAGAGCTGCATTCAATCCCTCTATCAAGCGGCTGTCTTTCATTGTATAATCAGGCTAGACTATATGGAATGTGTTCTTCACAGAGTCTCGCAGAGAGAAGCGCCTGAGACACACAGTGTGCAAACGCAAGGGCAAAGGCTTCTCCTCTTTCTCATTCTCTCTCTCACGGACTCCAGCACTGTATCCCTGTCGGAAAATACGTGGGACTGCTGGCCTCTGGACATCCATGCACCACTCTCTGACCCAATGCCATTTCAAAGGGAAGACCCATATATAATAGCTCTCTCCAGGACTGGAACAGCCCCATTAAAACATGAACAGATCCGACAGAACTGTGACTGTTTTTCCCATGTGTTTTTCCCATTTTCTCCCGGTGTCTTTTTCTGTGCGGGTTCATTAAAACTTCATGTTTGGCTGGATTCTGCTTGCGGTACCACGTTACACACCCTTACCCCAGCTTTTTGGCAAGGTTGTATAGAATACTGCAAATAAACAAAGTGGATGACAAAGCAAATCATTGTTAAAATGTTAAAGTGTGCATGTATAGTACAGTACACGTCCATAGACTTTGGTAAGACTTGAGAGACAATCACTGAATTAGACCGACATCACTTCACAACAGCACATGGGAGAATCAATAGAATGCGATGACATCTTTTTTTCATTCTTAATCCTGTTGTAGTAAGAGGAAAGCACAAAAAAACTTTTGCGCCTCCTAATTTTTGCAAACCCGGTGCATGAAACCAGTCCGTGGTGCAAAAAGGTTGGGGACAATGCTACCATCCTAACTGTGTGTTTTTTTTTTTCGTCTTCTGAAATTTTGCATCCCTCTAAGAGCGGTGCGCGTTTGACGAAAATACCATATTAGTGCTGATTGAACTCAAGCCGAAGCGAACACGCCACATCGTGGTAAGAGGAATAAAAAAAAAAACAAAAACACAAACTTCGATATGAACGTCTTAAGAGCCGTTTGCATGAAACCAGGCAAAGAGCCGCATGCGGCTCGGGAGCCGCGGGTTGGCCACCCCTGGGCTAGATCAAGAGCAATATAGAACCTGAAATCTTATATAGCCCAACAGAAACAAAGGCCTACATTCAATCGACATTTTGTCCTTACCTTTGATTTGCAAACAGACGCAAAGTGTCAATTTTGTTTTCTTCAGAAACGCAGTTTGCTGAGTAAAATTAACTTGCTAAATGGCACCTGTGAGCAAAAAAAAGCAACATTTGCGTTTATTTATAAGATCCTTGGACAACTGTTTTCCAAATGTTGCTGATTGAATGCAGGCCAAAGTGTACTTATGTAAAGTACTTCAACAATAAAAAGACATTGCACCATTGTGCAAGGTTGGTATCTAAAACAAGTCAACAAAAAAACTAAAGTGTTACAGCAGTACTCACAAGTATACCAGTAATTGCACAAATCCAAGTGAAAGCTGGGAGGAGTGAGAGTGCGCGGTGAGGGAACCAACCGTTGGATTTTCAGTTTATGGCAAAAAAAATGGCTAAAGCCAGAACAACATAAATATGGACCGGTGCTAAAGCTTTTAAACAGTCGTGTGGTTGTACTGAGCACACCTACAAACAACTCAGAGTGCAGAGGATAAAGAAATACAGCATTTGTGTGGAGTCTGATTCTTCTACTTGTTTTCCAAAGACCACATTTCCGTTGAACAAACATAGCATATTTAAAAAGTTAGAGTACCATTTTGAAGTTGGTTTAATAATAAAAATGGCATTCTGTGACCATTTTTTCAAACCCAGCCTGAGTTCACTGGAAAGTCTAACAAATTGTTCAGATTGGGTCCCGATGATGTCTGACTCAGGCAGGCAGTAGCCCACCTGTGGTCGTATGACTAGCCCAAGAAGGTATTAAGAATGAAGCAGCTTCTATTTAATTAAATGTAGTTTGAATAACGCCAGATTCCACTGGTTGTGAGAAAGACTCAGAATGTGGTAGTGGAGACTCCTTGGAGGAGAGGATAGAAGGAGAGAGATTTCTCAAGGTGCAGTGGAAGGAGACTGTGGATGTTGACTCTGGTGTGAGAGGACAAAGGGGACTGAACAAGAGCTGGGTGGGGGAGAGGAGTCACAGAAAAACTGCCAGGATTGTAATTTTTTTGTGAAGGCAAGGCCAAGCCGGTTGTCGGCCTTGGGTGTGGGGGAGGATTGTGCCAATGTGAGGTCAAAGGTCAAATGAGTGAAGCAAGAGGAGGAGTCCTACTGCTGGGGAGACAGAAGACGCTGTAGTCAGACATTGAAGTCATCAAGCAGAGTCGATTAGAAAGAAACTGCTTTCTGCTGCTTTTTTCATTTCAGTTCAAAGGTAAGTGTAGGTGGTGAAAATAAATGTGAAACTCTAGCAGTCATTCACTCACGCATACACAAACGCACACACACACACACACACACACACACACACACACACACACACACACACACACACACACACACAAAAGTGCATTCAAAACTGCCTATGGTATTTGGATAAGTGACCTGTCATTACTCTAAACTGGGAATAAGTGTTTAATAAACCGATTCAGTTTGCTAAATCGAGTGAAGCTAGTTTTCATTCCCAGCTCCCCTTTGTTAAAACCAATGGGGTACATAGCCCTGAGGCTATGAGTAACATTCACCACTTTAGAATAGTATAAAATTGTAGAACCACACAGAATAAGGTCCACTTTGAGGAATGAGTGATGGACACCTCGGGTAACCCTGCTGGCCACTGGAGCCCTTTCTTGTATTAGATAAAACGAGGGGAGAAATAGATGCACAGAGAACAATGACATCTCTGGATCTGTGACGGTCAGCATGCTAAAGCACAGAGCTGAGTAATGTTACAATCACAGAGAGCAACCACACCGATTGTAACACAATTCTGTAAGCCTTTTTAATACATGAAATGCTTTCAGTCATCAATCAGTTTATACTTAAATGTTACTTTTGTGCCTTCCAGTTCCTGTATTTAATGTCAACAGTAATAAACAGAACCATATTAAGAGCGGGATTCGAAATGGGAAAATATACATTAGAAGAGCCTTTTAAAACAGCTTACTTAAGTGCTGGTGGCACTTCACTGCAGATACCACTTAATCTCAGCGCAATTGTTACTTTGCTCTTTGTTTCTGTGATATTAGTCACACACTCAAGGGGAAGTTCATGTAATTGCAACATAACAGTATTTCTACCGCGTTACAATCCATTTATTCCGAGCCGCTAAAGAAAGTGGAATGGAAAACAATGCCTGATATTAGCGTAATGTTATTTTCTTATGTGCCGGGAAACAGGCATTACCTGTTTCAAGAACTGTACAGCTTTAAGAATATTGGTAATATTGTGGTTATTAAAGATTTTGCAAGTGTCTGGAACTCTATTTGAGGGATGCAATACCATTCTTCCACGAGAAATTCCATCTTCTTTGTTGTTTTGTTGATGGTGGTGGAAAAGACGCCACTCCAGAATATCCCATAAGTGTTCAATTGGGTTAATATCTGGTGACTGAGACGGCCATAGCATATGGTTTACATCTTTTCATGCTCATCAAACCATTGGAAGAGACCATTCCCATCAAGATAGAAATGCTTCACCATAGGATGAAGATGATCACTCAGAATGGCTTTGTACAGGTATTTATTGGCATTTACCTTGCCCTCTAAGGGGTTAAGTGGACCTCGACCATGACAAGAAAATGCACCCCACACCATAACAGAGCCGCCAGAACCCTTCACCGTGGGAAACAAGCACTTGGGCCATCTTCAGTCTTCATCACTGAAACTCCTGCCAAACTTGCCCCAACAATCACCCTCTTTCAAAGTCACTTTCAAGAGACACAGTCTTTTCTTCTAGCCATGGTAGCTGAAATAATAGGCAGCTGGGCCTGACTAATATTTGTATACATGATCCTAAACATGATGGGATGTTAATTGTTTAATTAACTCAGGAACCACAGCTGTGTGTAAGCACCTTCTTTCGATATACTTTGTATCCCTCATTTACTCATGTCTTTCCTCAAGTTATGTGCCAATATTAATTAATTAAATAAAAAGTGAAATGTCAACATTAATAACTAAATGTGAAATATAAAATTATTTATTTCCACATTTAATGGACATGTGTAAATAAATAATGACATTTTATTTCATTAATTAATATTGACACATTATTTCCTCCATGCCCATGTGAGTATATACAGTATATCTATAGTATTCTTTTTTTATATAAGGAAGTTTAACCTTGATATAATCCACCACGTAAATATCCTGCAATAGTTTTGTTTACGGTAGCCACACTCCCATTAACAAGAACAGAAGGCAACATCAAGCTGTTCATCTGAGTGAATGCCAGACTCCTGTCATGAAAAATGCCTTTAAAAGCAATGAAGGAGAAAAAAAGAAACATTCATGTTTTTTTGGTTTTTTAAATCCAGAGCCACAAACTACAGAATGTAAGAAATTGCATTTGTGCAGCATCTATGTAAGACCACATAGTGCTTGCACCATGGATTATGTGCTATTTTAGGCCCAAAGACGCATGCTAAATTCCATACCTCCAGCTGCCTCTAGACTGCTTCAACAATGTGTGAAAGGTCACAAGTGTGGATGCAAATTTTCTAAGGATTTAAAGTGTGTTGTTCACATCTATGGTTACATGCAGTATAACAGTGCCCCCCAACACACTTTTTAAAATCGTGCTTTATCCACATTTTACCTCATTTCAGAATAACTGTGTTCACCATTACGCAGGTCAATGGAGTGGGGTGTTGAGGACTTTAATTATTTAAATTTGTATTTTTTAGTATTGATAACAGGCCACAATTCCACTTAGAGAAAACAGCCAACTGTTTAAATGCAACTAACAGAATATAAGAGTGAGATATAATATGATAGATTTAAGTATAAGACATATGTAAATGAAACATATATGATATAAGACATGTATTGGGAAATAATTATGAGCTGAAGCTAATCACGCTACATATGGCACAAGAGTTTGTTGTCTTTATTTAGCAGAACATATAGCAGTAGACTAGTCCACTGGAAAATCATCAAACTACTTACTACCAAATACTTTTGTTTTTTGATTGACAACTTGGTCATCACCCTTCTGGAAGACTAATTCAACAATGGGGCCAGATTCCCCAATAATGCAATAGCACATGTAATATGTGTTAAAGTATTCTCTCTGATATTCATTATTGCATTGTTGAACTGTAACACCAACACAGCTGCACTGGGGGAATACATATAAAATGGAAGGATATGTGTAGAAATTAAGAAGAGCATCAAAAAATGTGTATATTTTGACATTTCTATGGCATTGGAAGAATGTTAGTGAGAAATTCTGCGAATGTAATATATATATGCCCTGGGGGCATGGAAAAAATCCCTTTTATTTCCATAATATCTGTCTGTAACAGGCTTGGAGTTCAGATTCCATTGATCTACGCAATGCTAATCTCAGACCTAAGAAGAGGTCAGAGATAATGTACTGTATTTCACAGATACCCAAGCTTTTATTACAATATTTTGAAGCAAGTACAAAAAAAAAAAAATCACCAGAGCTAGATTTCAGTAAAGCATAATTTGAAATTGGAGGAACCGGAGCATTTGATCCAAATCAGCATGGCTGCCTGACTCTACAGTACATTCACTTAATTGTTGTTTTTCATCCTTTGACCTCTTTTTCCAAGAACAGTTTTCATATTTTTATGCCCAGGGCTCAAGTGGGTTTACAGAAACCTTCTACCTCCTCTATTTCTATGGCCACAGCTGCATCTCCAACAGGCAAGAGAACAGCTGAACATTCTGTTCCAGAACACTGTTGCCATGGAGAACATTTGATAAGCTACCAAATAACTCTTGAATCCCTGAGAGAAAGCAATGACGTAGTGATAAATAGGTAACTAGGTATGGACATGTATGAAGTATTATGTATTGGGAAGAAAGAAAGAAAGAAGAAAAATAAATGGTCGAAAGCAAAAATCGACTTATGTGAAGCAAGAGGCCAGGGCAGGGAAATATGACTTCAAACCATACATTTCTCACGGGGGTTAAGGGAGAACTGAAGGGAAAATTACAACATACCAAATTAACTCACCAGAGTGTGATTAAAATATTTTTTGTGAAACTAATTTGCACTTACTGTAGCATAAAATTAAGGTTCCCTTGGAACAGTTGGTTCAATTTCCAGAAGACCATCAGGACTTTTTAAAATTTAATGAAGATCCAAATTGGCTTTTTCTTCTCTCTGTCCTCGTGTTTGCAGTGACCAGTTCTGCTTCTCCCTTGCATAGGCCCACCAGCCACGCACGGTTTTCAAATGTTCTCCTCTGAGGAGCTATCCCATCACATTCAATTCCTTGTGTCCGATCATGATTTTTACCATGGTATCCATTCAGTTGTTTGTTCCCGCTTCACAGAACAAAACAATAAAACTGTAAATGAACACAATTTTACATGCAGCAGGACTGAAACATGGAAGGAAGTCAATTACCCCTTCTGGAACACAATCATTATTTTAAATGTTGCTTGCACGTTGATAACACCTTTTTTGTTTTTTGGTTCTAAAAAATGATCATTATTCTCAAGTGAACAAAATAGCTGTGCACTGGCTCGATGCCAATTTCAAGGGGAAATCATGAATGATTACGTCAGTCACTTGCCACCATGAGGTAGGTCCTGCTTTAGAAATCAAACCACCAAACAATTCAATTTAGGATAACGATCCCAATTCACTGTACTCACACTGATGGAGCGGGAGCAGAACGCTAGCTAGCCCGGTTCTCCCTGGCAAGTCATGGAAGGTGACTTAGCAGAGAATAAGTCACCTCCCATCACTAAACGGATATCAATGGAAAGACTGTCAAGGCATCTAATACAGAGAATGACTAATCCATTTCACAGAAGATCAAACAAGTTCCTGTGTTTTGTTTCCAGTGCATTCTTATCTAACTATGCAGTAGCGTAGCCAGGGGGGGATTTAAACCCCCATTGATTTTTTTTCTGACAAGATCTACTGCTCTTAACCCCCCAAAAAAAAAATGACAGTTCCAAACTGTTATTCTACTGCTAAACAATTTGTTCATGCAAGCCTCCTCCTCAGTCAACAATTAATTTGTGCAACCCCCCCATCAACAGTTCATTTGCGGTTCATGTGTATTTTCTCAACCCCCCCAAAATGAATTCCTGTCTACGCCACTGTAACTATGCAAAAAGATGAAATCATCATGAAAGATGAGTATCTTAATCAATTTAACCACAAAGATAATCAAACGTTAGTTACAGCAATATACTGTAAGTAATGTAAGTAGTTGCCTTCTAGCTTTGGGGTGTGTTTTACTTATGTATACACTCTTCTTGGGATTGGAACAGCTCTCAGGCTTTCGCCTTGGGCTGCGGCACCACCCCCAGGCCTGTGTATATATTGAGAGATATTAAGGGTTGTCATGGTTATACCTTCCATACATTAGAAACAGCAGAGCTCATAAACAGTAGAGCCTCTGAGATATTTGGAACTCATAAATGTTCACAACTTTGAAAGAGACATCAAAATGCACCAATTTGACAGCCCTTCTGTTTGTTATCTTTGGAGTTAATGTCCATAAAAAAACTGTCTTATAATCTATCCAGAAATGTATCCAGTCAATTAGCCACTCTTCCTACCTTTTTCCTTACAACTTACAAGAGTGCATTTACATGGCTAGAGATAGTGTTAGATAGCTAAAGTATTGCATTACCACCCCAGGAATGCTTATATATTCACAGAATGCATAGGTTGGTGTGGTTTATTCCTTGCATATACTATGAATGTATGCAAGCTACAGCATACATTATATATCAAACTTGGCATGGTGTGAAATACTTTCCAAAAAACATTTAAAAAATGGTATTAGCTGTTATTTAATTTTGCTCTAAATAACATTCGTGAAATTTGGTGAGACAAGGGCTGATAAGAATTTATCCGAATGTCAGTGGTGAATCTTTTTTTGGTTTTTCGAACAGCAAGCCAAGGGACAGAAATAGTTCTCTGCCAATCAGAACAAAACTACACATTTTTGTTATATAAAGACACATATTAAAGTTCCCTAAATAGGTAGCCTTTCACATATGTACTGGATTTTGTTTTCAGTTGAAACTCGAACTTAATCCTAATGTATTCAAATCTATATTAGTAAAATCAAACAAATGAACGTGGAATTGCAATATAACGCTCCTCAGACATCATGCAATGGTCTATTTTTACAATGCAGTGATGCTGATGATGTACTTTCAGGTGAAACAGCCTCTTGGATACTTGGTCAGTTGGTGTAAATGGTGACAGTTGGTAACTGTGTGGCTCAGTAGGTAGAGTATGGCACTGATAATGCTTAGGGTGTGGGCACCACATATACAGAAAAATGTATGCATTCATTACTGTAAGTTGCTTTGGATAAAAGCGTCTGCTAAATGGTATATGCTATGTTACTGTATGTTACGTGAAGTAAGAAAGAACATATTGACTTTTGGGTAGAATTTCATGATAACTTATGGTAGTGAGTTATTTTCTGTGTCACATCCAATAACAGAAATGAAGTAGATAACTGGGACTAAGTGCGACTTAGTGTGCTAATGATTAAATAATTAATTATCTGCTCAAGTAGTATGATAGAACTAGGTAACTGGCTAAATAAAGGAGTAAAATAAAAAATTAAAACCACTTGATTAAATGAGGGGTACTGGTGGCTCTGTTATGGTGTGGGGTACATTTTCCTTACGGCTTACGTCCACTCAACCCCTTTGAGGGCAAGGTAAGTGGCAATAAATACAAATCCCTTCTGAGTGATCACCTTCATCCTATGGTGAAGCATTTCTATCCTGAATGGTGGTCTCTTCCAGGATGGCAATGCCCCTATCCACAAGGCCACTGATTGGTTTGATGAGCATGAAAACAAAGTCAACCATATAGCCATCTCAGTCACCAGATCTCAACACGTATGAACAATTATGGGAGATTCTGGAGTGGTGTCTGAGACAACATTTTCCACCACCATTAACAAAACACCAAATTATGGAGTTTCGTGTGGAAGAATGGTGTTGCATCCCTCCAATAGAGTTACAGACACCAGAATCTATGGCCCATTAGAGCTGTTTTGGCAGCTCGTGGTGGTCCAATGCCCTCTGAAGACACTTCACATTAGTGTTTCCTTTATTTTGGCAGTTACCTTTAGATAACAATTATTGTATTTTAATTGTGGGTAAAAATGGAAATACCCTGTCTGATCTTGTCTGTACTAACTACAGTATAGCTTGCTTGCTGTGTATTGCTTATTAGGGAGTAGGGAGTAAAGATGCAATTTTCGATAGTTTCAAAGAACTTGTCTTTAATGGATGCTTGCGTCCATCTCCAATGACAATAGAAAACAGCTGACAGATGCAGCTCTGGTAGTAATGTAACGGCATATTTGTAAAGTGACTCTAAAATGGTCACAGAAAGCACCAGAAATGTCTGTCCCTTCTTTCGGCACATATGCTGAGCATCCCAACTCCATAGCTCGTGTGAACAGAAACACAACACTACAGTTGGTCATTGCGGTTGGCGAGCCAAAAGAGGCGTGTTTGAATGTGCATTGTCACACGGCTCACACGATTTGGGGAAAAGACGTAGACACATTGTTACCCCATCATGATGAGACGGGGAGCCATACCATAAACTTGATAAGTGCAATTCTCTGCTGTCTTCTTGCTAATGCGGGGAAATAAATGTGACAGGATCGTGACAGGGAGGGCTGGAAGCGATCATCTTCCTTCGTCCTGGATGGCTCTCCTACAGCCTGAGCCTACGTTGAGTTAGCCCTTTCCTGACAGTCATAACTGGTTTTAGAGACCTGTGCTCTGTTATTCTACAGGAAACTGTACCTGTGGTTTAGTCAGGCAGAGCATCTCTGATTGGTGGCTACACTGAACGGCAATGCACATATGAATCACATGTTTTTGGGGCATTTCAAACATCTCAAACATTCACATGTAAATCACATATTTCCATATGTATAACACATACATGTCATCACATGTACTTCACAGGTATTCACATGTAATGACATATGTGATGAAATTCATATGATTTCTTTGCTAGGATAAGGCCTCCCATTTATCTGCTCCCACCTGCTTATGATCCAGGAGACTACAGGCCTGTTAGTTTGGCTTGAATCTGAAGTAGTATTCCAGAATCAATGAATAAATTGAGATTATTCATGTTAAAAGAAGGGATGGGCTCTTCCTGCACACTGGGCAAAATCACTTCCACCCAAAACTTAATTTTTGATGACGAACCTTGTTATACAAGTTCATGGAGGGTTCTCTTTGCAAATAAGTTCACATAAAGCTTGCAGCCATCAAGAGAGCTTCATTAAGAAAGCCTTGAAGCCTTGATTCCAGTAACACAAAAAACCACTATGTGATCTTTATATCCTTTTTGTGACGCTTAAGTGACGCTTTGTCATTCATACTGATCACACTGATCATACTTATTATTAATTATTTTATTATTATTATTATTACATGATAACATTATTATTTAGGCGCTGAGTGGATTGGAGAAATAGCACATCCTCTACAATTAAGGCCTTACCACTTATTTGCTCCTAAGTACACTAGCAGACAGGGGAGGTTTCAACCCAAAAAGAAACAGACAGACGCACACCCAGAGAATGGCGCATGTGGCGCATCGGCCTGGTGCGGGTATCATATCACACAGGCAAACTGTTCCATTTTTAAACCATCACTCTTGGTTTCTGGATCCAAGTTTGGAGAAACACGAGTTGTTGGAGCATTAATTTCACAAGAGGGCATGATTTACAGGTCACTGTAGTCAAACCTGCCGCAGGGCAGCGACCACAACGGAGCCATAATGAATGTGTGATTCACAGCTCTCTGCTGCTAGCTGCTGTTTCTAGAGGGCACCATGCACCAGTCTATAGACACTGACCTACTGCAACCCCGGCATGCAGCCACGCTCCTTTCACATACTGCATATGAATATTTGATTTCATTTGATTTGGTTTCAATATTTGACACTGTCCACTCACTGGCAGGGCTGCATGATGTTATTTCCCTCCTCCGACCTTTGAGGTGCAATTCAAAATTAGACCGTGGCGAATCTCCTATTAGCCCACATGATAACACACTATACTTCAGTGTAAACCATAAGAAATCAGCATTATAAGAGGAAAACATTTTGGTTTATTCATGATAGGTAATAATGACATGTCCTATGTCAGCTGCTATGCATGATAAATACATAAAAATACCGGTCCATGAAAAGCCGTACTGTGCATAAGGCAGAGAGCAGTATGCGAGAGCTCCCAGCTCACCAGCTCATGCACATTAATTTAGGAGTTTTTCCAGTTTTCTACAGACACATCATCATTAGAACAGCACACCGAGGCTCTAGACCATATTTTTTCCGGCATGAACTCGAAAATAAACACTCTCTCGCTGAATTATGATACACGGGCACATTATAAAGTAAGCTGTCAAATGTGTATACACGAGGGTAAAATGTTTATCTTTTTATGAAAAAGTTCAACAAGCAGGTATAAATAAATTGAGGCTGTCAAGCAAATAAATAATTTCAACTGTGGCAAAAGGAAGAAGAAAAAAACATTCGATTCAATCACTCAAGCAGCTAAAAATAATGAACGCATTTTGAGTGAGCCGCACGGAAATCTTCATTGTAATGAAAAATGGTAAGCTTCGCATTACTGTAAAATGTGAAAGTAAAGTGAATACTCTCAGTGCCAGCACGTTTATCAAGCTATCATCACTTCGCATCGTGACAGCCAGACCATCAACTTCTCATACGTTTATTTATTTCATGGAACAGTGTGGTACTCGTTTACTGTAGATCAGAATGTCAGCAAAGCAAATTGGAGAAAAATACCAGCTCTTGCTAGAAGCAGAGATGTAGTATATAAATAATATTATAAGTTTAGCTTTTTGGTAATGCTTGCAAAAAAAAACATAGTCCATATTAATATTTTCTGAAAGCAACAGAAGAGGGGATATAAAAACAACATCTCATATTTCACATATGCACATCTCTCATTTTTGGTAAAACAAATCGATTTTTAGAATTTGTTGGAAATATGGCACAAATAATTGAAATCTGGCAAGTGTGGAAGTAGACGTCCTTGAAATGTGAAGTCCAGGGCCATCGGGGGCACTGCAGGCATACTCTATCAGATGCATAGTCTATATGAAATCTCCTACAAATAAATAATTTCTTAGAAAACAACCACAGCCTTGCGACACCCTTCCATAAGCACTAGCCTCATCGGCTATGAATATTCCATTGTTTACTTTTTGATATGAGATATGGCCTTGGAAATGGTTCAGGTGCTGAAACACGCAAGCCATTAGCTGTATTGTTTTCCTACTTATGGCAAATTAGCAAGCGCATCTCATTCAAATGTAGCTAACAAGGCTAAACCATGTGAGCGGAAATAAAATGTGTCAGTCTTGGAACGTCAAAATGCAAATGACTACTGACATGGATTTTGCTTTTATTGTGCATTGTGTGCCTTTACTGCAGTAGCTCAACTGTGTTTGCATGCAATTAAAATAAATACATACATGCATAACCCTGTGCTTGATTAAATTAGTTAACCCTTCAATATTGACCACAATTACAAAAATGTACATTGATAATGTGCCATCTTATTTACACGGGATGAACTTAGAACATGAAAGTAGAGAGATAAATGTACCATGTCTCCAAGTGGGCAGATGGAAGAGTGGAAAGACAGGGAAAGGTCACTTATGGATGCCATCTTCCAAATTGATGTAAAGTGCTTTCATCTTACACCCCACACACACACACACACACACACACACACACACACACACACACACGCACACACAATACTACTACTACTAATAATAATAATAATAATAATAAAAGATGGTAGCCCACCATGGCTTTAGACTGGAGGGATATTGGTCCTTGCCACAACCATACAACCATGCAGTGAATTACTTTAATGGGCTACCATCTTTTTACTATTATAATTATAATTTGTATTATTATTATTATTATTATTATCGTGTGTGTGTGTGTGTGTGTGTGTGTGTAAGATGTAAGCACTTCTTACACCAGCCTGGAAGATGACATCTGCTAAGTGGATAAGTGACCCCATAACCTTTCCCCTGTCCCCACTTCAGCTTTTAATCCCTGTGGTCCTGGAAGGCAGTGCCCTGCCTGCAGGTGCCTGTCAGTCACTGGTGTCCTTGCTCGCTGAGAATAACACAGTGAGAGGACAGACCTCCAGACCCAGCTGAACTTCATCTCATGAGATGCGGGGCTCTATTTTACACGGAGCAGTTCACTAGGGGTGAAGTTCCGCTCACAGCGCTAAATGAATTAAATGGGCAGATTGCCCACAGTGCTACAGAAATAATAATAAAAATACCTACCCTAGGTCCCAGGGATGTAGCTAACTGTCTATATCCTCTGGCCTGGAGGAGCGAGAGTGTGTGATGGTTTAGTTAGGCTACTGAACTCTGTAATGCTACGGGGTTCAAAATGAATACATTACCAGTGTGACTTTGTGTTAGGGTTTTTGAATGTAAAAATGTTGTGGTAAAAACATCTATATGTCATGTATGGTTATAGAATAAAATATAGTATCTTGTGCATTTTTCTAAATACACAAAACCTAAGCAGGAAGGTTTTTTTACATTGGGCATCTGGGTCTCTCATAACTACATGTAAGAGCTGATAGTTTTATATTATCTATGCATTTCTTAAAATATTTTTATTTTTCCCAGATTATATGTATTTCTTGACTTCAATTTGTGAATGATTATTGTGATTTGACTATTGAATATTTTCAAATATTTTCTATTCATATTATTGTTTTTGTAGATATTCATTTAGGTTATTTGTTCTCCATATACATCTTAGCTGATGATATTTGAGCCTAAGGGAATTGATAGAAAGAACATGACAGCATCATGTTTGATGTAAATGATGAAGAATGCTTTCAGACATCTGAAAGCATGTAATCTAAAGAAGTCATAATATGCAAATTACATAAAAGGCATCTCCTAATAAGGAAATCAAACTGGTGCCATATCAGATTCATATTTGCCAATGGTGACAAACCATTTCCTAACAGTAATATAAGATATGAACAAATTGTGAACTGTGTTAGAAAAAAAAAGTGAGATCTAAAAGCAAAATAACATTAATAAAGCTGGCAAAAGAATGTTAATAAAGCTAACATCAGCAAATAAAAGACCATTTGAGACCATAAAAGACCAAGCCATTTGCTACTCTCATCAATGGCGTCTCAGTGCTATGTTTAGCTCCTGACTGAAACGGTTATAGAAACTCATTAGACATCAGGAAGTCAATTAGTTTCTTTGCTTCTGCCTATCCGGAGTCCGCTCTCCTCTTCGCTCCACTGACAAACCAATCACGGTCCTGATCTCCAGGTGACCAGCTGCATCACAGACTCTGGCAAAGCGACGAGCTTTGTGCCCAGTGGGGAACAGTGGTGGGAAGCAGTCTGCGTGATAGACATGAAACCAGAAGGTCGGGGGTTCATATCTCATTCAAAGATAGTGTGCCCTTGAGCAAGGTATCTCATCTCATTTGCCCCTGTAAGAATTGAGCTGTTTTGAAGAATGGGATCTGTTGCAGGTAGGTCTGTATAAAGAGGTCTGATGAGAAAAGAGACACATTTCACCAGGTTCTGCTGCAGCTGGCATTCAGGAGGTAGAGCCAGTGATGATGGCTCAGCAAATGTCTGATGTGATTTTCCCACTTCCTGACAGTCAGGGGAGTTAATTGCCGTTGTTTTAGAACTTCTGCCTCGAGCAAGGTGTTCTGAACTTGTCAGACCACCCACCGGCCACTGCGTGTCCTCCAGTGGATACTTCGGCCGAACTCGCTTACCGCTAACTCAATCGGTTCCAGCCAAAGGTTCTTCATAACGCCCACGTTGCCGTGTCAAGGCTTCGAACTGACTCCTGGGTGCAGAACAACTCATTTCAGCGTGCCGTCTGCCCTCCAGGCCAGCACCATAAAGCCCATCGCATGGGCCATTTACAGCATCGCAACAAACGTGGTGAAACGGCGCATTTCCGACAAGTGTGTTGAAATGGAAACTGTCAGGCCCATCAGCCTAGCAGTCTCTGGGGAGACATGGGCTTTGAAGAGATATGGCATCATAGCTCCTTCCAGTCCTCTTTCATTTGACATTAGTATGGTAATTCCCGGAGAGGTAAACAGAGAACATGCTGCACGCCAACGCAGTAAATAACTGATTTACCTCTTCCTCACCATCTCTGGGGGTGGCAGGATGGGGGGAGTCGGGGGGGACATCACTAGCAAAACCTTATCGGTTTTTGGCTCACAACTAGTTGGTTTTGAACAGTGCATCTGTCCTACATTGCATTTTATTGAGTAACCTCAATAAAATAAATTCAAAAAATTGTAATAAATTATTTAGAGCATGATTTAAAGAGTGTGATATCCCATGCCTTTAGACACTTTGCTATAAGAGGATTAGTGGAGAACTGTCTACTCAAGGTCAGTAATTGGGTAATTGGCCATCTGTACAGCAGAGAGTGCATTAGCATGCCTGACAATGCTCCAATCCGAACAGCACCAGCAGTATTGCAATGTGTAATTAAATAAACCCAGAGCCACTGTGGCAAAACTACAGGCAGGCCACATGCCTATTGGCTATTGGGTCACATGACAACCCCAGTTTGGGCTTTGTGCATGCTTTGTGCTCCCTGTGCATGCTGGTGTTGTCCAGCACTGAAACACCAGCCCAGCTGCAGCTTCTCTGCTCAATACACAGCTGTGCCACGCTCCGTGATTACAGACGGCCGTAGGAGGAGAGGAATAAAGGAGGAGAGCAATCAGGGAGAAGCATCTGATGCCAGTCCCGCTTTCTCATCTTTCTCACGCCTCCAAGGCTCTCACACTGTCCCCAGGACTAGCGCCTGGACCATGTGACCAATGGTGGGCAGGGAGACCTACTGTTCCCCATCCAAACACCCCACACACACACACACACTGCCACACCCTCACTATCCTGTGGACCTGTGGACACTGGAGCCACATAATCCACAGCAGGCCATATAACTTGTATTTGTTTTTTCTTTTCTTTTGTTTTTTTAAATAATTTAACAGTCTGGAATCTAAAACTGCTGCAATGCAGCTTTTGTGTATCGTTTTCCAGACTACAGGATTCGTGACTGTGCTTTTGAGGTTCGGTGCCCTGCTTTTGTCTCTCTCCGTCTGCCAGTCCAGTGTGGGGTGGCTGGCCTGGGTCACGCGAGGGGGACCTTTCTTTCGGATTTCTGTTGAAAGTAATTCCTCCGGATGCATGAGGCTGAATAGACACAGCAGTACCAACAAGTCTGTTCTGATTACAGGGTGATTTATTTCAGAGTCCACAGCGCGATGCTACTGCAACATCGCAATTGTGCCAACCTGACTCCCGTTTCTCTGTCCTGACCTTAAAAATGTCTACGCCCATTTAGTCCCTGAAGCCTTGTTCATAAGGAGAATTTTCTCGTGAGTTTCCATCGCACGTCCACTTGAACTCCCTCCTTCCCAACGCCCCCGCGATCAGCTGACAGTCAGCGGCAGCATCAGATGAATAATAATCTTAATTAAGCTGAACGCTTTTTAGCCGGCAGAGGCGGCTGTAATCTATGGCCCATCGCACATCACAATTCTTTGTAATTGCGGTGCAAAAAAATGCACTGATTGTGCTATGATTTCACATTCCAAGACCATAGCTATATGGATATAATTATAAGTTGTAAGGGCGGGGAAAACAGGCTTGAGTGATACACAACAAAGTTTCCAAGTGCAAATACCCCATATTTATCACCAAGCACATAAACACTTGCACAGCTAAGGGAGGGGAGGAGCTGCATGGGGTGATTGGCGTTCGCCTCGTTTACCCCGTCGCTAATTCTGAGCCTGTCTGCGGCGCGGCATCAAAAACCACCGATGAAGTCGTTCCTAAATAAAGAGAGACCTCTGTAATGAATCCCACGGCCCCTGTGCCAAAAGTTGCATTACAGGCGCAATGGTCTCCCTTGTCCGAACTAGTCTATCAGCCAGCCTGCTCCAGGTGCAGAGTGAATTACAATCAGCGGGGGAATTAGGAGGGAAATTGGAAGGGAGAGTCGGAGGCCTGGCACTGGAACTGCACCTGTACATAAGGTCACCGTACCTGCGCAGGCCCGTTTTCTCCGGAGTGGCGCCTTGCCACGGGGCCCGTGCAGGTCCGATGACCTTGTGCACCTGTGCAGCTCCAGTGCCAGGCTCATATATAAAGAGCGAGAGGCCTTCATTATTTTTTGTCACACAACGTTGAGAAGCATTCCGTTCCCTTGTACTCAGAGTCAGCTTGGCAGAAGACCAAGGGCATTAGCAGGATGACACTGGCGCCGACGCTAGTAACACTTATCATTCAAATTAAACAAGGTGCCATCAGTCTAAAACACACATCTCTCTATATATAGTATATTGATTGCTTGATTAATTTTAGTGCCTTGAACACAAATATGGTTCCCAAACCATATAGGCTTATAAGACACTATCATGCAGCAGTATGTTCATGCTCAGAAGCACTTTTACATTTAGTCTTCATACAGTAAGTGTATTATGTAATATATATATATATATATATGTGTGTGTGTGTGTGTGTATTTTTGTGGCTAATGGGCTCTTGTGTTGTAGTGTTCAACATAGGGATTTGTATCTCCAGTGGAAGAAAAATTAGGGGAGACTGTGTTTCACCAACTTACCAATCAGAACCACATCCTCTTCTTCCCACAGAGCCCAACTACGTCATCACAGAAACCAATATCAGCACGCAAAGCAGCACCACTGCCCCCCCAAAATATATCACAGAACTAAACTCTCCTCACCAACTCACATCACACACACATCCACACGATACATATTCTCATCACAAAGACACATCAACCTATAACTCAAAACTCAACTCTCCACTTCACAAACTCACTACACAAACTCCACTTACCCATAAACCCATCACAAAGACCCCGTTTACCCAGGAGCTCTCCGCCAAGAGCCCCCTGTGCTCCAGAACTGCTGAATCACAGCGTTCACATGGTACTCACTGCCATCTAGTGGCTGCTTTAAGAAATGCCACGGTTTAATGCTCAGAGGCAGGGAGGGAGGTACTGTACGTTCCGAGAAAATAACACCCAAAATAAATTTTGCTCTGATTTATGCCGCAGAGCAGAGCATTTCGAACGGGATGGTAATGCAGCAGAATTATTGATGTCTGTTTCGATGTCTGATATCATTGTGCCCTTCTAAATTATAAATTGATGTACTTCTCCCTTTGATTAACTGCAGTGCTGCATTTATCAAGGTTCACCGTGTCTCACCCGACTTCATGAATTTATGTGTGTGGAAGTAAAGCGCAGCTCCGGTTTTTCCATCAAGTGCGTTAGCCGCCTCGCGCACAGGAAACAATAAAGGTCATGAGTGTATTTACTGGGGTATTGACTCCAATAAACGGTGTCTCTGTCTCCTTGACTGAGCCCCACGCGCCCAGTCTCCTCAAGTCACCTCCATATGCCGTCCGTGTAGCGCAGCGTTGTTTGATACATTTACAGTACATTACAATAAGCCCTAGACGAAAAAAAAGTGCAATGGTTTGAAGGATCAATCCAAATATATTCGTGGGAACAAAAAATGTTGCACCTCAAGACAGAATACCGAGATTAGCTTCAATAGAAAAGTCAATAATGGACAGTCAGCATTATACTCAAACAGCAGAACTGTCCAAGCTGAGAGTAGCGTTGGTTTCTCAAGATCAATGTGGGAATATTAGCACGCTATGGCATGTGCTTGACGCCAGATGTGGGACTTTCGGAACAAATCAATGTCCAATAAGCCTGATTCTAAGCGAGGCAACAGTCATTACCCAGTTACACCGTGCAAAAACAGCTCTGTGATAATGTGATCCCTCACATTACTTAAAGAAACCTCCAAGACTGCGAGACTGATCCATTGCGCCTGCTAAAATGTTAAGTCCCAAACTGAAAGTGAGTTTCATATCATAGTTTATACCACGGCTAATTGGTTAAATACTGGATTCTGATTGGTCAAGACGGTGTCACGGGGAGTTACATTATTTTTTCATAACCGGACCTGTTATCCGAGTCTCAGGATGTAAAATACAAATATCAAGGCGCCCACCACTTAACATTAGGCTCAGGACAATAAAAAACACTTAATTCTATGGAAGTTGTCCGGTTCGCAATCAGCATCAGTGGACGTACCTCATTAAATTTGATCACATTTTGTGAATAAATGTAGTTCTAACATAATTCGCCGGTTTTCAACAATTCATTTATTTGGCAAGTGGCCGTGATACAAGCAGCATTGCGGACAAGTCAGTGGTTGAAAATAGCAGCACTTCAGGATGACAAGACCCCTCCGCTTCGCGTCGCATCCGCAGTTCATTATCCCTTGCGCGTATGATGGAAGCGGTTTGTCACTGGGTGTCTAAAGTCAGTCATACTAGCCTGAGAAGTAGCACGAGCTGCCGTCCTCTACAGGGCAGAGCCACTTTGTCCTCTCATCCTGTCCCTGCTTCCTGTGCAATGACGCTGCTGCTCTGTCGTCCGTTCGCCCTCTACTCGTTTGAGCTAATAAGACTGTCAATCTCTCCCACGCTTAGTTGAACACTGACTGCTCATCATAGAAATACTGTGTGTACCATCCTGACGCAAACAAAGGCTGCATGTAATGAAATGCATGTCAGACTGGTATGGTTCAATTTGAATAAGGAACATTTATACATGCTGAGGTTAGTCAGCATGGATTCAGGGTGGGGTACAGTCTCAAAAATAAAGGTACAATTAGAGTACCCTTTTGTTCCTCAGGGTAAAAGTGTGTTCGTTGTACCTTCAAAGGTACACATATGATCCTTCATGATACGGTTTTGTACATTTTCCCAGTGAAAAAGGTACAAATTGAGGAAAGGTACAGATTCCTATGTACCAAGGTAGGGTAATGAATCCTTATTCACACTGGCAGCCATAGTGGAATGAAAATGAGGCTTGTACTGCAAGCGACATTCTTTTTCTTGCAAGGTTAGAATTATGTTCTTCTGACTCAACGTACAATTCAATTCAATTCACTGTGGCAGGACCCCCCTTCAGGGGTACTGCCACAGTGACAAGCATGTGTACTTTAATAGGTACAGCATGGTACCTTTTTTCGGAGAGTTTAAAGTAGGGCTTGGTGGGCCCGGGGGGGCGGTTCATTTCAAGTAAATATTTTTCCCTGCTTTCAATTGTCCCAAAGTGCTGCAAAGAACAAAAAAGGAATGTAAAATGTAAAAAAAAGAATTGTAAAAATGTGTTTGAACCAATTTACCAGATATTATTATTATATTACATTCTTGCGTAGTCAGGCCAGACAACCGAGGCTGAGACAGGCCAATAGAGACAAGCGCACTGTAGGATGACGAAGCGCAACAGAACCCTTAAATTTGGCTTCATCAGGACATTTTTATGTACATAGATACTTCATTTCGCGGGGCAGCATGGGGGAAAAAATAGACTCTGGCCCAGAGCTGAAGCAGCGCAGCAAATACAGAACTACTGAAAATATATCTTAAGGGCAAAAGCTGCTGTGTGCTGTCTCATTCAAATTAATTGACTTCTGAATCAAACCCAGAGCTGCGCTGCAAAGGCAGTGCAGGAAGCATGACTCTTACACAGCTCATGTGTTCAGGCCTTTGGGCCTCCTTTACTGTACTCCTCTTTTGTTGTGTCCTGTTCCCCTGTTCACAAATTTCAAAGCATGAGTTTGTGTTTCACATGGATGAAAGTAGGAAAAGTTTACGGTAGGTTACCAGTGCAGTACATGACAGATTCCATGTCCAGCAGGCACTTTCTGAGAAACTTTTTCAAAGAGTTGCTCATAGTTATGAAGTACTTACATAATCCTTCAGGGAGGAACATTGTACGTCCCTAGAAGGTAACCTGCATACGTGATAATCAATAAGCCCTTGTACCCTAAGTACCAACAAAATTGTATATGACTAGATATGACCTAACAAGGGTATTACATGGTAAGGGCCAGAGCTTACTTACATAACAATTTTTTCGATGTACTTCCTGCACGCTTCCCAAGTACTTGCTCAATTATTTAGTGCGTACTTAAGGATACTTACCATAATATTTTGAAATTGTTAACTGGTAAGTAACTGATGTTATCATCTGTTACCATCTATTTACCTAGTGGCTGGCAGTGTAGTGTAATGGTTAGGGAGCTGGGCTTGTAACTCAGAGGTTGCAGGTTCAATTCCCAGATGGGGCACTGCTGTTGTACCCTTGAGCAAGGTACTTAATCTGAATTGCTTCAGTAAATTATCCAGCTGTATAAATGGATTGTATGTAAATAAATGTAAACTGTGTAAGTCGCTCTGGATAAGAGCTTCTGCTAAATGCCTAAAATGTAAAAAATGTAAATGTAAATACCAAGTAATTGCTGTACTGTAAAATAAATGGTTATCCAAAACTGCTATGTAGACTCGTTGCCCTGGGTTCAATCAGCACCTCTCCTTAACTTTGACTCACAGTTGAATGCAAGCGTAAGCTTCAGTCTTCACCAATACTTTCATTTGTGAGTCAAAGAAAGTTAACAACGAACATCGACTGGTCATGATTTTTAATTTCATCCGGGAGGATTTTTTAACATTACTTTTGAACAATGAATCAATAATTTGATCTACCATCGCATCTTTACTGTTTCAATTCAGCTATTTATTTCATACTGATGTTATGGGCAACAACATAAAAAGCCATGCCGTAGCACAAAACATTTATCATACATTTCAATATAAATGCATTAATGGCTGCTTGTATTTAGAATAGTTTAAATACCCTGGATTTCCTATAAGCACCTTAATAAATTGCCAGCACTGCAGTAATATATTTTGTTAATAGCATTTTTAAAAGTATATAGAAGATATGACTTGTAAAAAAAAAGAAAAACTGTATTTAAAAAAGGGCTCCAGCAAAAAGGCAACAGTTATTGTTTGTTTCGTATGTGTTGGCATTGTTGGGAAAGACTGTTCTCAATACAGATAATAATTTTGCTTAATTACTTTTCAGATACAGCAATCTGTAATATTGTGACACAATAAAAATGATCATAATCACAATCACAAATGTGTAACATTGCAAGTAGGAGGCTTATACTTCTCTACAACAATCTCTCTCTCTCTCAGCAATAAACTTTTTGTCCTATATCTTCTGACATTCAGTAATGCCAGGGGAGAAAGAGAGAGAGAGAGCAGAGCTCATCTCCCCCTTCTGCTATCAATATGTACAGCTGGTCAAAAACAAAATCATTCATTCTTTTAAATGACAACAAACAAAAACAATTGGCAGAGGCTGCTCATCCAAATACATGAAACGGTAGCATTTGCAAGCTGTTTTCCCCATTTTGTCAGTGCAATTTCATCATTCAGCTTGCTCAGTCACACAGCAGACAGTGAATGACTGGATACGGCCTTTCTCTCACTTCTGTCCTGTATGTGCAAGCAGCACACCAGGTCAAAGACATATTCATTTTTAACAAAACAAACAAAAAAACTGAAAAAGAGGGCAAAATCAATAATTACACAAAAGCCATCTTAGACAGGAGAGTTTTCAGCTGAAACTTAAAATTAGTAATGGATGAAGCTTTTTGTTTGTGGTAAACTGTTCCATAATTTCGGGGTGTACACAAACAAGCACTTTGTACATAATCCACCTTTGAAATGCACAAGAGTTTTGCTTCAGTAGAGGTGCTGATCAATTACGAGCCTTAAACACAAGTAAAATAAGTTTAAAGTTCATTCTAAAAATAAACGGTAGCCAATGCAGTGACTTTAATACTGGGGAAATATGTGCTTTCTTT